>CM053783.1:190682552-191220052 GCA_028749045.1 Cupressus sempervirens | reverse complement strand
GGTTTAGCCTTCTTCTGGAGGAGTTCACCAAATAATTGCATCTAGTTTGAAGTGAGCTTGGAAATATCCCAATTTGGGATTACAATTTCATCATCTAAATCAATTTCTTCCTCCATCTCTTTTCATTTACCCAAAAAAAATTTGCTCAGTTGAGCCTTGGGCTCAACTATCCTTACACTTATTACTTGTGTGTTGGGAATAAAAATAATTGTAGACATACTCAGACTGGCTATAAAAATTGATACCACATTTATTGAAGTAATATTGACTAAAATATGTGAAGAATCCAAAATTTATGTGTTCAAAACTAATGTGCTCAAAACTAAAGTAGCCAACTTGGAGGAAGAAGGAAGAGTCTGCATCTCAGTAGATGAAGTGGAGGTCACTTCAGTCAATGGTGTGTTGCACTGAGTAGGAGCAAGGAGTGATTAGATGTTTGTGTTCACACTAGTAGTCATAAACAAACCTATTGAGGTTGTCTCTATGCTTGATGTTGTCACTGGTTTTCTTGGAGAGTGAGGAAGTGAGGCAATGACTACTATAGCTATCTGAACTAGATCAGTTTCCTCATCATCTTGCTTTGCTTCCTTTGTAGCCTCTTGCCCTTGTTCCTCTTCATCATCAATGTTATCAAAATGAGTTGCTTCCTTAATATTTTCCTCTTCATGTTTCTTCTTATCCTCTTCATCATCATCATCATCCTTTACATCAACAAGAAAATCACTTGATTTATGGAATAGATAGATATTTTTCCAAGTGTTTCTTGCATTCCTTATAACATGTTCAATATCCTTCATCAAAATCAATCAAGTGTTAAATTTTAGAGGCAAATTTTCTTCATTTTTTATTAGTGACTCTTTTACCTCTACGTCTGATATGCTCGGTATAAGTTGCCTCAAGGTTTGCCCATATATGTCTTTGATAATTTGCATGGAAAATTCCCATCTTGGCTCAATTTTCTCCAATAAATCATTAGGAATGTGAGAAGAAAGCTAGTATGGTGAATATTTCCATTTTCCCATTTTATCCTTCACCAAGTCTTCTATCTGCTTCTACTCTTCTACTATCCTGATTTCATACTTTAATGACTTAAAGTTTGTTATACCAACTTCTACTTCTAGATCTTTCAATCTATCTTGGAAGGTGGGTGGAGGTTTTCTGAATATAATGTCTCCTCCTTCCTTATCAAATTTCTTCCTGGAGGATCTTCTTGTGAATACTATAGTGGATGGATTTGGTGGCTTGGTGATAATTACCTTGCCCTTCCTCCTTAATGGTTCTTCTTCCTAATATTCTTCATCATCTACTTCCTCATCCTTTTCTTCCTCATCAATAAAAGGGTTGAACTTGTTTTAAATTTTGCAATTCTTTTCTTTCCTTTGTTAACCACCTGAGGGAGTTTTATTTCAAGTTCAATCCTGGTTTTTGCTTCACATATTCCAAAATATGTATCCTTAGGATCAACTGGTTCATTAACAAGTGCTTCAATGATATCTTTTTATTTCATCAATGTTGACCTCATATCCAAGAGGTTTTACCCATGCAATTCTAGGCTTAACTACCTAAATGTATACTTTGTCACTATCCACCATGAAACATACATCATCCTTATAATATTCAAATAGCTTCTTGGGGATTTGGTATCTATTGTTCATTTGATCCTTGAATACATCACAATAGTTATCCATAATACTATTTTAGTTTTCACACATTTTAGCAATATACTCATTTATCTAATATAACATAGGCACATCTTTTCTCCAAACATTAGTGCCTTTTGAAGGGAAGAATTTTTGAACACAAAAGAATAGGCAAGTTAATAAGGAACCAAACTTATAGGGGTTATTCTTTTATTTCCTTATGCTATCCATATTTTTGTTGAACTATCTCAACAATAGCTCAACAAGGTCAAAAGATAAATTCTTCTTTACTACTTTGTATGCCAAGTCCATAGCTTCACATGACACACTGCTCAACCTACTAGAGTTGTAAATCTTATGTGCATTAATGTGGATACCAAATTTTAACTCCATGTCTATGACATTGCTAATCTTCATTCCTTTGCCATCCCATCTACTAGGGTTTTCTTTCCAAGTTCTTCCTAACCTAGGGTTTTGTTCATCTTGGCTTTGGATAGCATTGGGAGACCAATGATTTGATGAATCATCTTCTTTGTGATCAACACTAGTTGTTCCAACCAAAACTATCCATTATGCACCCGACTAAGGAGAAACCTAATCCATTTTACTTGAAATTCATGTGGCATGTAAGGAATGTGAGTTAACCCTTTAGTTTCCAAGCGTTGGTTATTGGGCTTCAAAACTCCATTTACACAAATCTTATTGAGGGCATCATCCATTTCCAAAGTACTAATCTTTTGAATAACACATTTAAAATAAGTATGAATATCATTGATCAAAAGTGCCTTTAGAAGGATTTGTGATTGAGCTCCACTTGAATCTATGGTATCAATGATTGTAGGAGTGAGCTTGAAGTCTAGTGCCTTCCATTCCACTCCATAAACCAACATGTTAGATCCTCACTTTGCCTTGCTACTACTAGATGCCATCTTCACTCAATAGGGTTTTGAGAGAATTCATAAAATTTTGCTATCAATTTGCTAAAATCACTTGAATACTTTGAAGATCACACTTTGCAATAGATCTTTGAAAATTTCACAATAAGAATGACTTTGATTTCATGCCTTTTGTATTTTTTTTCCATAGATGATTAGTACAAAAATTAGATCAACAAACATCATGTTGACAAACTATCATCCACTACACTTACATTGAACATTTGATGAAGTTTTCATGACTTGGTAACCATATGCATCTTTATTTCTCTTGACAACACTTGATAGAGTCTATGACCCAACCTCACTCAGTAGCGGAGATAACTCAATAGACACTAGTACCCTTTTACTTGGTGATCCCTTTGTATCCTAAATAAAGATATGGATCATGTTGTTCTTTTAATTTGAGATTGTTTTGGATGTTTTCTTTGGCAGCCTAGTTCTAGTTCTTCCTATGAGAACCTAAGTAGAAATGGTGGAGTCACTCAATTCTTGAGTGACTTGATCACCATTGCTTCAACTTGTATCCTCAGTAGACTTTGGAACCCACTGTTGTCTCATCTATTTTTGACTGTTATCAGTCTTTACCTTCTTCTCATCTTCAATTCTACTAGTATTGATGCAATTTTTGGAAAAATGAACAAGTTCTATACAAATGAATTATCTTTTATTAGTGTCTCTTTTCCTCAAATTATTCTTTACATAATTCATTTCAATGTGTCCAAATTCTCCACAAGAATGACATCTACACTAGGTGTTGTAGTCCTAACCAAATATGGCTTTCACAATCTATTATGTTGGATTCAATGTCTTGGCTTTGCATTCTAATGACTTGTGTCCATGTTTCTTACATTTGTGACATTTTCCTTCAAATCTTGGTTTCTCTTTGCATTCATTAGCCTTATGACCATGCTTATTGCAATTGTATCATTTTCCATAGAATTTTTCTTTTCCATTGCTCCAACATTTGTTTAATGTATGACCTATCTTACCATGTGATTGCAAGTAGGTTTTTGATTCTTTTGAGCTCCTTGCTTGGATGATTCTTCTTCTTTTGTATATCTAATTCCTACTTTTCCTTTTTGTCTATAGAGATTTTTCTCATTCAATTAATTCATGTCTACTTGAGATTTCATCATTCTTTCATTAATTCTCCTTTTAGAGTTTAGATAATTTCATAATCTTTCATTTTCAAATCTTAGGCTCACAATTTTATCATTTGCATTGTAGAGCTAATCAATAAGATTTTCTTGCTAAAGGGTTTGGTTATGGATTTTATTGTTCCTTCCATCTATCTCTTTTTTTATCTTATTTTTCTGCTCCATGACTTCAAATAGCCTTACTAACTAAATTTCTCATTCTCTTCTTACTTTTCTTACTTATTCTTGTAGGGAACCATTCTTTTCTAGGAGTTCTTTGATTGCTTCATTGGCTTCATCCAAATTTCTTGAATGAAGGTCTCCAATTCTTTCTTCAATGTAGAGATGATCATTCACTTGAATTTCAAGTTTTTTTCTTCTTTTTAGGGATTGAGAGAGTTGCTCTTTTGCTTTCTTGAGTTGGACTATAGCCTTTTCCAAATCTAGCTTCTCATTGTCAATAGCTTGGTCAAGTCTAAATATCTCCTTAGCCTTGATCTTTTCTCAAGCTATTAAACTTTTTCTTGAGAATCACAATGCTCTAATACCAATTTTTGGAAATATTGAAGACGATGCTAAGTTATTGAGAGGGGAGGGAAGAATTAGTAACTTCTAAAACTTTTACAATCTCAACACTTAATCCAACAATCCAATTAGCATTTAATCCTTCTTATATAATATGATCTAATTTCATGAATAAAAAACTAAAAATATGAAAGTA
Organism: Cupressus sempervirens; assembly: GCA_028749045.1. Taxonomy (NCBI): domain Eukaryota; kingdom Viridiplantae; phylum Streptophyta; class Pinopsida; order Cupressales; family Cupressaceae; genus Cupressus; species Cupressus sempervirens. Next base: position 191,215,617 of record CM053783.1, on the reverse strand, counting down.
TTCATAACATTGTGACACAAAGATTTGGTGACCCAAAACCTTCCAAAGAGAAAGTAAAACTAGGGTGGGTATGATACCTACAAGCTTTAGTAATGTAGTATAAAGTTGGCCTATTAAGGATTACATTGATCACTTCTGATCATCTACTCTATTAGGAGCAATAAGGACTGCTAGGTCCACCTTGTGAAAGGATTTATAGTATGCACTTGGTAAAGAGATTTACAAAAGACTGTTAGGTCTACTATTTGACTAATCCACCTATTAGGATGATATAGTAGCTGATCTCTAATCTACAACTTGGTTTGCTGAGTGAGATTCCTTTGTGTACTAATCACCTTGCTATCATAGATATGTCTTTACTACTCCTTATACTTCTTTAACCTTTGTAATTCACTCTTTCTGCTCTTCTCTAAATATATTCAATTACATTGCATTCACATTCACACCTTCACACTTGGATATGATATAACATATATCAATCCAATTATGTTAGTCATAATAAAAGTTTACACAAATATTACAAAGTTAGTTCAAGTGAAGACACTCGGGTTTTGAGGACTGACTCGATGAATTTCTGATACACAACAACTATTGTTAATGCTCAACATTGTCATGCACTTAGTAGACATAGAAGCTTGTTCCGTACTGATCACTATCAAGTAGTCTTGAATTTGGTTTGCATTGGTGACTCGATAGATACTATGAAACTTGTTAGATAAATTGAATCACTTATTTACCATTGCATAACTCAGTAAACAATATCACCTCGAGCTCTGTATAAATTAAGTCACTTGGTTAACACTGAGTGGCTTGGTTAACACTAGACTCACATCACATAAACTATGAACTTTGTGAACACTGCATAGCTCAGTTTGTACTAGTAAAATTGACATACACTGAGATGCATGGTTTACACTACTGATCTTCACTATAACTGCAACTACTCAGTAACCACTAGGGTTTGTCCAAACGACTCAATAGCAACTGCAAAACTTAGCAACAATTATAATTCTTGGAAAACACTGCTAACTATATAATGAGATCAATAGCCATATACAATCTAAATAAGTGTGTGTCACTAATAATAAACTTGACTAATATCTCAAAAATAACTACTTTTACCTTAGTAGTGATGACTATAGAGAATAATGAAAGCATAAAATTTGCAATCACTATCTCAAGTTCACATTCCCAGATTGATACATTAAATGAGTCTAGCATGATGTTCTAAGTAGAAACATGACGAATGTCAGCAATGAATCATTTTTTAAGGGTGTCCAATCCTTGTGTTACTAGGATATTATTCTAACTAAACACTAGGGGTGATTCCCCTAACTAAGGCTACTTAAGCTAAGATGGAGCTTTTCATTAAATGTGTTGATCATAATATCTTATAAGTTGATGTAGAAGGACACACTTTAGGACCAAGACATATCTACATATCTAAGATGCATGTGACAAAGTTTTATATTATGGTAAAAGAAAAGTTTTGAAGGGACCCAAAACCCTTTACAAAAAACTAAAGAAAACATTAAAGCACCACCAAGTTTTACAAGGACCTGAAACGTAAAGTTAAAAACATCAAACTAGGTTTTATAGGGACCTAAAACCAAAAGTTTAAGCCAAAAAGAGCAACTAGATTTTACAAGAAACTAGAACCTAGAGTTTAAACAAGCTAGAAAGAAAAAAGTAAAAACCAAAAAAAACACTTAGACCAACAACCAACAAACTTGCTCCATAGCCTGCACCTACAACAACTCCTTGATAATGTTTTCTATCTCTTTACATGCTTCTGTAGTACTCTGGATAATGTCACCTAGAGTAAGAATTGGAGCCTCAAGAGCCCCAATAACCTTTTTCTTTATGCTTATCCTAGTTCTCTTACTAGGTCAACCTAGACTCCCCATCCCTGCATTTCTAGGAGACATTACCTCCTCATTACTCTTCTTACCCAGACTAGCTACCATCGTATATAGACTAGAAGTGACCTATTGCATTTTTTGACCACTTTCCTTTATAAGGCAACAAAGCTCCTGTTCATATTCTTTAAGGTTATTAGGGTTATTACCAATTTTCACTTCCATCTAAGTTCTTTTAGTGTTTTCAATATCCAATTCTTTCTGTATAACCCTCATTTTCTTCTTGAGAACTATTATTTGATTACATAGACAAGAATCACCTTGAAGAGAAGTCTCTACTTTTAGCTTAGCAGTGTTAAGAAAGGAAAGTTTAGCATCTAGAGAGTCATCCCTCTCATCAACCACATCCCTAGGCTCACAACTAATAGTAGTAGTCATAGTATTGATCTAGGTATCAATAATAATATCTAGATTCTCCATCCTTTCGTCACTATCTTCTTTACTCTAGCTATTGTCCTTACCCAAAAGGCCTTTATCTTCAATCTCATTACCTATATCCTCCTTTATTTTTTCATTATTAGCATTATGAGAAGGGTGATCACTTTGGTTTTCATCATCCTTTGTAAAGGTATCCAACCCAACATTTGAGTTTGTATTTCTATACTTAGTCCCTCCACACTTTCTTTACTAGTTGACATCCCTTTACTCCTAGAGTAACCATTTAGGTTAGAACTAAGATTCCCCATTTTTGTTTTCTTGTCATTATCTGAATTCTTAGATTTAGTAATTTCCTCAACATGTTTCTTATTCCTTTCCCATTTGAAAACATTCTTACTAACACTAGCCCCTTCTTCCACCTTTATTCTCTTAGACTAGAGATCATTACCAAATCCTTTCCTTTTCCCAAGAACAAGAGAGGGCTTTATAGGCTTACTTTTACAAAAGTTTTCAATAAGTAAAAGTAAACCTTCATGAAGCATAGGACAAGATTCTTTCTTCCTATGTGCATAAAAGATTAGAAGTAGAGAGTATTTCAGAAAAAATGGAAAGAAAATCCTATCTTTATGCCTAAAATGATTTAGGGAAAAAAAGTAAAATTTATGGACTCTCTTAGCCCTACCATCAAGAATAAATTAGTCATAGATACAAAAAAAGACATACCTCCAAATAACTTTAATTTGATTCTGTCCATAGAAGTGCCCATTTTTCTCCAAATTCTTCTCTTCAACTTCAATCTTTGGAAATTTCTTGAAAGCCCCATTGGAGATACTAGTCTCCTTGTTGAATTTAATCCCTTCCATAGGAAGCCCCATAACCTCATAAATAAATTCTTCAATCAATTTCACTGTGACCCCATGCAAAAAAACCCTATCTTCAAACCAATTTTTAAAGAAGGCTTTCATAATGTGGGGTTTATACCCATGGAGTCTCTCAATGTTGGTGGTCACTTTACGTTTCTATAAAATCTCCCACATAGAGGCCTTAGCCTTCCAAACCCTACAATTTCTTGGATCTTTCTTTCTTTGTTCCCTACCCATCTCAAAAACTTGATTTTCTCTACAAAACACCAGAGTAGTGAAAACCAAAAAAGGTAATAAAGCATTGAAGATTACCGAGGAGCTATTACCCTTACTTACATGTCGAAAGCAAGTCATTATTGTGCAAAGGTACTTCATAGGGAATCTCAAACTATCCTTCATAATCCCACCACCCTTCTAAATAAATTTTTCAATCTTAGGAAATCTTTCCTTCTGTAGCATGTGTCCTATCATAATTAATAATTTCCATCAGCTCCACATCCTTGCATAGGTTAGCATACCAACTCAACTTACTTTCCCTATAAACAACATGGTTTGCAATACAATCAACAACTAAATTACCCTCTCAAAAAATATGAGAGAATATTACACTATCAAATTTGCTAATAAGGTTTTTGATTTCCATAATACTTCCTTCAATTATCAAAGTAACTAGATTCTTGTTATTGAGCATATTAATAATGTTAAGTGAATCTCCTTCTATCCAAAGATTCTGATAACTAGTTTCCACAGCCAGCCTCATAGTATACAATGATGTCATTGCTTCAACTTTATGGCTAGTTGAAATCCCAATAGGGATGGAAAAAACATCAACTATTCTACTAGTATGGTCCCTCAAAACCCCTCCACAAGTAGCTTTGCCAAAATTGTCTTTAACATCACCATCAAGGTTACCTTTAATCCAACCCATAGGAGGAGGTTCTCACTTAATATTCTGCATCTGATCATCAATTTTGATTTTATAGGCTTTAGTATGCATAGGGTTGTTGATTTGAATATCATTACTCAATTTTCTATGAGAATTAAATTTTTCCTTGATAGCTCTAATTATATTATGACCAAGTACCCACCTGAGAATTTATTTGTCTTTAAAAATTCTATTATTTCTTTCTTTCAAGATTCCCCACTAGAGATGGGATAGAGTTATTTTCCATACAAAACCAATATTAACCTCCTTAGAAGGACATGTCCAACTTTGGAAGCATTGATCAATATTATTCTACTATACCCAATCTAAATTCCAATAGTTAAGGATGTAACTCCACACATTTTGACTATAATTGCATTTTAAGAAAACATGATTTCTATCTTCAAATTCCTTTTTACATAGGCTACATATGTTAACCACACAAACCCCTCTTTTTTGCAAATAGTCCTATAAGAATTTGTCTTAGGCCAGAATTCACCCAAGAACTAAAGAACTCAACACAAGCACATAGTAGACCAAAATAGACAAAGTATGATCAAAATGACGATATTTATTCAATAACTATTTGAGAGTACACTAGGAGTGCCTATATATAAAGGCCTCAAGAGAGCTTCTAGAATGCATAGAAGTCAACATCATGATAAGTCATAGAACGAGGCACATGTCCACTAGATATGTGTTATCCTCCATTAAGCATGGGATTAAGTACGATGATGTGAGGATAATCCTACAATAGTGTAGCACACAAATTAGTGGTGTAGACAACATGTGCTAAATTAGGAGTGCGGATAACTGTGTTGTCAACATGACAACTTATTGAATGATATGAACTCATGTGCTCTAGAAACCATGTGCATAATTAGAGTTGCATAACTCAATGAGAGTACACAAACTCCTAAGTGTCTCACCCAAGATAATAATAAAATAATGCAAAATAATTAAATAATGCATTAACCTAAGTAAACTTAAGTAAGTGTAATAAGTAAATACTTATTTACACCAACTCCCCCCCTTAAGTGCAACTTAGTGGAATGCCCTTAAGCTTATGTAATCTAGGATGAAATAAAAGATGGGTCCCGGCTTCTAGGCCATGTTAGGTACCCATGTAAGTAATGATATGCAATCTCCCATAAAGCGGGGAAAGAGGGAAAACCTCATGAGAAAAACCCTCCCCCAAAAAGAGAGATAAATAGGGATGCATGGATCGATGGAGTAATCAAGACCCCCCCACTATGACATACATCTAGTATATACATAAGATAATGATGAGAAGAGTAAGAGAGACAAGATAGGGTCCCCCCCACAAAGAAGAATGCTGAACAGTGACTGCTCCAATGAAGAAGCTGATCCAAGACTACAGAATGGTGTTTTATCCCCTTAGGAAGAAACAATGCCAAGGGTACATATGAGACACTTCCACAGTGTGTGGAAAGAATCCAATGGATAAGTGATGTCTCTGAAAGCTTCTCAACTGGCTGAAGAACCTATCCCAAAGAACTATTTGTCTTTGCAAATGATGAAGAACCCTGCTACAACTATTGATCATAAGTATCCACAATTACTTCAACCTATAAGGATTGATCATGTAGAGAATGAACAAGAGAGTTGAATAGATCCCTCGTGACAACTGAAGAAGGTATTTTTGCATCAAGAAGAAGAGGAAGATCATCAATACTATCTCCCAAATCTATCATTGAACCTATATGTAGAAGACTGCATGTACCCTGCTATTCAAGACCTATCACTGTGGCGATGTATGCATGTGGACTGAACTAATGAAGTGATCTCTCATTGCAACTATCAATAGAACCCCACATGTTTGAATCTATTGAAGCACTATCGCTGAAATCACTATCAGTTTCCACATTGTATGATGTGCAAAGAGGAGTAGAGGACAAGCTAGGTGAACTTTCCTCAAAATGTACATCCTTCTCCACAAATATCTAATGTGTCTTAAGATGTAGAAGTTTATATGCCTTCACCCTATCTTCATAACCAATGAAGGTACAAGGTTGAGATGACTGTGCCTTGCATCCCTTGGAAGATCTCTTTGCCCATGTAGGATAACTGAAGACTCTGAAGTGTGTCACAATAGGTTTTCTTCTGCACCATGCCTCAAAAGGAGTTTTTCCATCTAAGGCTGGATAAGGAGAACGATTAAGAATGTGAGTGGCACTTGAGATTGCTTTGACTTCTAATGATGGATCAAGAGACTTGGCATGAATCATGCAACTTGCTATAGATTTGAGAGTTTGAATCCTCGAAGTTGCAAGATCTTTCTTATGTGGACTAAATGTTAGAGGAGTCTAAATATCAATTCCCTCATGTCTACAAAAGTCCATAAGTCTTTTTTTCACATCCATGTTTCCATTGTCCATTCAGAGTACTTTGATGGCCTTTCTAGATCTCTATTCTACATGAGTCTTGAAGGCTAGAAACATGTCCAACACTTCATCCTTACTATGAAGAAAGTAAACCCAAGTGAGCCCTGAAAAGTGATCAACAAAGGTAAGTATGTAGTGACCCTGGCTGAATGCAAAAGGACCTACTAATACCATGTGAACCATCTGTAGAACACCTGTTTCTCTAGAAGAATTCCCTCTTTGTAACCTCCCTTCTGGATGCATATCCACTAAATTTGTTGAACATTCACCCTTAGAAAAGTTTATTTGAGGTAGACCTTTCACCATGTGGTATGTGTAAAGTTGCTAAAGATAGCGGTAGTCAAGATGACCATACCACTCATGCCATAATTGCATGTTTGAATTGGATTATGTTAACAAGGCGTTAGAAGGAGACTTGGGCACAAAATGAGAGAAAGAGTACAACCTCTTGTGATCATTCACTTTCCCTGCTGGAACCAAGGAATCATCTTTAAGACTGTGCACCTAAACCAAGTCTGGAAGGAACTCAACTCTATGTCTATCTCCAAGGTGAGTGATTTGATAGATTGATAGGAGATTTGAACTTAGGTTTGGAACATAGAGAACCTCTTGAAACTCTCCATTTTCCATCTCTACATTTCCTTTTCCTTCAACTTCCATTTTGTTATCATTTCTCATGAAGATGTGCAGTACCTTGCAGTGATTCAATGAAGAAAAATTCTCCTTTGAAGAACCCATGTGATATGAGGCACCTAAGTCAAATATCCATTCCTTTGAAGAGTTCATATTTTCCATGAGTGCTTACCCTTTGCCCTTTGAATCTAAAGAAGATCACTTCTCCTTGCAAGCATTAGGCAATGGAACATTATGTTTCTTCATGATGTTGGTCAATTCATCAATCTTTTTGAGATAACACTCATGCTCTTCATGACCCATTTTCTTACAATAAGCACACTTCTTCTTCTCCTTATTATTGTCCCCTTTCTTGTTGGAATTAAAGGACTTTCCTTTTTGATTGGATTGTGCTGTTGTCTTTTCTACATCCTCAGATTTGTCCTTCTTCCATTTCTTCTTACCCTTTCCTTTATTTGAAGATTGTCTAGCTGAATTTTGAGAACCCTCATTTGCCACCAATGCTTTGGAATGAGGTGATTTGAGAATCCCCATTGATTTCAACTTCTTTTCTTTATCATCCAATGGTTTAGCATATGCATCAAAAATGACTTTCTTGTAGGCAGACCCTAAGATTGTCTTTGATGTGTTAAAAGAAGATACAAATGTGGAATATTCTGATGGCAACTTGTTATGTATGAGATAGATTAGTCTATCATCTTTGATAGAACTCCAACAATAAATAAGCTTTGTCCTTAGTTCATTCACCTTGATGATGAAATCCTATATGGAGTCATACAACTTAGGATCTAAGGAGACAAGCTCATCTTCAATTTTGAACACATCCTCTTCAAACACTTTAGCATATAGGCTTTCGAGGGTATCCCAAGCTTCCTTGGATGTAGTACATTTCTTAATTTGATACATGATTTTATCATCTACCCCCAAACATATCTCACTTAGGGCTTTCCTATCCATTGCTACCTAATAAAAAATTTCACTTGCTGATACATTATCACCTGTTGGTTTAGGAAGAGTACCATCTACATATTGTGAAACTCCATTATGCATTAAGTGATACAACATTTTGATTGACCATGAAGCATAGTTATGAGGAGTTAATTTAGGAAACTTAAAGTTGCCCATAATGTAGAGAATGAAAGAAAAGTGCAAAAAAGAGAGAACACAACACCAAGAACAACCCTTCTTTTCACTAAATCAAGAAACCCCCCCAAAATAGATGCTTTGGGCACTTTATTAGTGGTTTGATTACAATAGACCACTTGCCAATTTTTGCCTTTGTGGACTTCTAATTTTTCTTTTTACAACCTCTTAATAGAGTAAAAATCTAAAACTTTACAATGTGCTACAATATTGAAGCATTACAAAGAAAAGAAAGACCCTATTGGTGAAATTGACAATTTTGTCCACACAACACTACAATTTGATGCCAGATTTGGAATGTAGATGAAAAATAGGCACTTTGAAAAAAAAATGAAACCTTTTTTTGACTCCGAATGTGCCCATATAGAGCATTTGAAGTTGCAAAATGAAAGATTATCCAAGTACAGTCACCAAAAAATGCAATTTCTAAAAAATCCATGCACCAAAACTAGAAAAGAGCTACACCACTAAGAAATTTAGGAAATTCTACCCAATTTCAAAAAAAATATACCTAATTTGGATTCTAAATGTCTGAGTTATGGCCTCCTAAAGTTGGACTGCAAAATTGAAAATTAATTTGGAGAGGGGTTGCATCAATGAAATACGGGGTTAAATTTGATGGTCATACGGCTATTGCAGCAGTTGTAATTTCTCCTATGATGACATCTAGATGGGCGTCAAATTTAGCATCGTGTATTGTTGACATTAGCAAGACATCACCTGTACAGACTTTTGATGTGTCTGTTGGCTAAGCGTATGGATTTACTGACTGTTAGGAACCTGTGTGTTCCTTCTGTTTATTTTGTTAGAGTAGTGTTGTTGGACGCATATGCTTTGTAAGTCGTCCCGTGAGTATATTTTATTATCTCACATGCATAGGTAGTATTACTTTTCTAGATCGTACTCAGTATATAAGAATAGGTTGAGGCCCTTGATGGGCACGGACGAATTTATTGTATTGAGCTTGCTCAAAGGAGGTTACCCCCTCGAAGTGGCCTGCGATCAGTAGATTCATTCTGAGTTCTGCTATCACTTTGTATTCTGTTATTTCGAGCATTCTCACGATATTGCTATAAGGAGGTTCTTCACATCTGGTATCAGAGCACTCTCTTGGGCTCGCTGGGTGGAAATTACATCAATTTTTTTTTTCTGTCGTGGCCTTCAGGTTCCTCTCACTTCTAATATCTCTTGTTATTACAATAACTCTTTTCAGTTGTTCTGTCTGTGAGTGAATTTTTCTAAGTCGACTGTTCAAAACAAAAAAAAAAAAAACTTTGCTTTATGGTTGTTACACGTACAGGAGCAAAAATCATGGAAGAGGAAATTGCATCCCTCAAAACCAAACTTCAAGATCTGGATGACAAAATTTTGGGTCTTAACTTTCAGCAGTCAGCCATGAGCCGAAACCATTCAGGAGATACTGGGTCCTCTTCTGGCAATTTCCGTGGACCAAAGCTTGATTTTCCACGCTTCGATGGTTCTGATCCGACTGGATGGATCTATAGGGCAGAGCAGTATTTCAGCTTGCATAATACTTTGGATAACCACAAAGTCCCCCTTGCATCTTTTCATTTGGAACATGAAGCTCTTCAATGGTTCCGTTGGTACATCAAGGCTAATGTAGGCCCAACGTGGAGCGAATTGTGCACCCTCATTTTGGAGCGCTTTGGCCCTAGTTCCTTTGATGATTTCACAGGAGCACTCACTAAACTGCGTCAAACAGGCACTGTAAGAGAATACCAGACAGAGTTTGAAAAATTAGCTAATTACACAGAGGGCTTGTCTGATGAATTCTTCCGTAGTTGTTTTGTCAGTGGTCTGAAGGATGCACTTCACTCAGAAGTCAAAATGTTTCGACCTACTACAATGATGGAAGCCCTTGGGTTGGCTAAGTTAGCAGAAGACAAGATTAGTGCTCTACAACGCTCCAGATCTAATTTTGTTCCATTCAGAAATACAGGTTCTCACAACCCTCCAGTCATACCAGCTCCCAGAACTACTCCGATCAAGCACTTGTCTAAAACAGAGATGCAAGTCAGGCGAGACAAAGGGCTTTGTTATAATTGTGATGAGAAATGGTCTCGGGGCCATAGATGTGTTCAGCAAAAGCTCTATCTCTTGGATGTGGATTCTCCACCGGAACTAGAAGAATATGTAGATGCTCAGGAAACAGTGGATGATGAGGTTGAGCCTCACAAGCCTGAACCTCCTTCACCAGAAGCTCCACCAGAGATATCTGTCCATGCTTTGGCAGGAGTCACTACTCCACAAACCATGCGGGTCTAGGGTTTCTTCAAGAAGATCCCTCTTACTATACTCATTGATTCTGGTAGCACTCATAACTTCATTGATCCACGAATAGCCAAACAGGCTGATTGCTTTATCCATCCCTGCTCTAGCTTTGAAGTCATGATTGCCAATGGGGGCACTTTACCTTGTAAATGGAAATGTCGCAATGTGCGTCTCTCTATTGGAGATTATAACATGCGCTCTGACATGTTTGCCTTACCCTTAGGTGGCTGTGATGTGATTTTGGGTGCCCAATGGTTACGCACTCTTGGCCCCATTCTCTGGGATTTTGCTGAACTTTGGATGCAGCTTTCAACCGAGGGGCACCAACACACTTTGAAAGGCTTACAACCAGGGTCTCTCAGCATCATCAGTTCACACCGTATGGAAAAACTTCTTAAGAAGAATTCACATGGTGTCATCGCTCAGCTCCATTCCATTCAGATGTAGCCATCAGCAGTCTCTAGCACTCCTGCCGATCTCCAACACATTTTGGACAAGTATTCTGGTGTATTTGCTGAACCTGTGGGATTACCTCCTTCTCGTCCAGAGGACCACCGTATTTAGCTCCTTCCTGGCAGTGTTCCGCCCAACATCAGGCCCTACCGCTACCCATTTCATCAGAAGACCGAAATCGAGATACTTGTCCGTGACTTACTGAAGCAAGGTATTATTCGCCCTAATACCAGTTCCTTTTCTTCTCCAGTTCTGCTTGTTCGCAAAAAAGATGGGTCATGGCAACTCTGCATTGATTTCCGAGCACTTAATCATCTCACTATAAAGGACAAGTTTCCCATTCCAGTTGTTGATGAACTTCTTGATGAACTTCATGGGGCTCATTTTTTCTCCAAGTTAGATCTTCATTCTGGGTATCATCAAATTCGGGTTCATGAGGAGGATATACCTAAAACTGCCTTCCGCACACATGATGGTCACTATGAATTTTTAGTCATGCCCTTTGGCCTCACGAATGCTCCTTCAACATTTTAGGCAGTGATGAATAACATATTTCGACCATACCTCCGAAAATTCATTCTGGTCTTCTTTGATGATATCCTCATATATAGCAAAACTTGGGCTGAGCATCTCCATCATCTAGAGCTTGTCTTGCAACTTCTCTCTGATCATCAACTCTGTGCAAAACTATCTAAATGTGTGTTTGGCCAGGAGGAAGTGGAGTATCTCGGGCATATTGTTGCACACCATGGAGTGCGGGTGGATCCTACAAAAATAGATGCCATGAAAACTTGGCCGCATCCTAAAACTCTCAAGAGCCTTCGGGGTTTTTTGGGGTTGACTGGCTACTACCGCAAGTTTGTCAAAGATTATGGGAAAATTGCAGCACCATTGACAGCTCTGTTAAAAAAGGATGCCTTCTCCTGGACCCCTGTTGCTGAGACTGCATTTGAACAACTGAAACAGGCTATGTGCAGTACACCTGTTCTCGCGATGCCAGATTTTTCCAAACCCTTCATTATTGAGAGTGATGCTTGCGGCAATGGATTGGGTGCTGTTCTCCTGCAAGATGACCATCCTATTGCGTTCACTAGCAAAGCCCTCTCTGGTAAGAATCTAGCCCTCTCTACTTATGAAAAAGAAATGATGGCTATTTTGCATGCTGTACAGAAGTGGCGGCCATACCTCTTAGGGAGTCATTTTTGCATCAGAACCGAGCACCAAAGTTTGAAATACTTCCTGGAACAACGGGTATCCTCTCCTACACAACAGAAATGGGTCAGCAAACTCATGGGGTATGATTATGAGATCACCTACAAGAAGGGTAAGGAGAATATTGTGGCAGATGCTCTTTCTCGCACATTTGATAATCAAGCCTCCCTTTCTGCTATTTCTATGCCCGTTCCCAATTGGTTAGCGTCTGTTCAGCAGGGCTATGACAGTGACTCTTCTTTATCTCAAATCATTCACCAGCTAGCCAATAATCCTTCTGCTATACCACATTACTCTTGGGATGGTGCTTCTCTTCGATACAAGGGTCGGCTAGTGCTTCCTCAGAACCCAGCTCTACATCAGGCTATTTTTTATGAACTCCATGCTTCTCCTTCAGCAGGGCACTCAGGCTTCCTCAAAACTTATGAGCGAGCAAGGAGAAACTTCTTTTGGAAAGGGATGAAACAGACGATTCAACAGATGGTGGCTGAATGTGATACTTGCCAACGCCACAAGGGTGAAACGACCCTCCTTCCTGGCTTGCTCAAACCATTTCCCATCCCTACACGGATTTGGACTGATATTTCTATGGATTTCATTGAAGGGCTTCCCAAATCCGGTGGCAAGACAGTGATCTTGGTTGTGGTTGATCGTCTCTCAAAATATAGTCATTTTTGTGCCCTCAGCCACCCCTATACTGCCTCCTCTGTTGCACAAATCTTCATGGACCAGATATTTCGTCTTCATGGACTCCCTTCTTCCATTGTCTCTGATCGTGATGCAACTTTTCCCAGTCATTTTTGGACTGAACTATTTCAGAAAACTGGCACCAAATTGAAGATGAGTTCGGGCTATCACCCACAAACTGATGGTCAAACTGAAATTGTCAATAAATGCTTGGAAACTTATCTTCGTTGCTTCACTTCCGAACAGCAACATCAGTGGGCCAAGTGGCTCCCTTTAGCTGAATGGTGGTACAATACCTCTTACCACACTGCCTCTAAAATGACTCCATATGAAGCAGTCTATGGTCAGGCACCTCCAGTGCTCCTTCCCTACACTCCCAACAGCTCACCAGTCCAGGCAGTTGACATAGTTCTCCGCAGCAGGGATCAGATTCTTCGTACCTTACAGGATAATCTTCACATGGCCCGTAATCGGATGAAACAGCAAGCAGATCAACACCGTTCTGAGCGCTCATTTCAAGTTGGGGATATGGTTTTTCTTCGTCTACAGCCATACAAACAATCCTCCCTAAAGCTGAAAGGGCGTCATAAGCTGGCCCCAAAATTTTATGGGCCTTATAAGGTTCTGCAGAAGATTGGTTCAGTTGCTTATAAACTGGAACTTCCTCCTTCTTCCCGCATTCATCCAGTCTTTCATGTTTCTTGTCTAAAGAAAGTTCTGGGTACCACTGTCAGAGCACAAACTACTCTCCCTGAAATGGATACGGAAGGATCCATTATCCTGGAGCCAGTGGCAATCATTGACCAGCGCACTCGCCAGCTTTGCTCTCGCTCCATCTTTGAGGTCTTGATTCAGTGGCATGGCATGCAACCAGAGGATGCTACCTGGGAACCCCTTCTTCAGATTCAACAACAATTTCCACACCTTAAGCTTTGAGGACAAAGTTTTTTTCTAAGGGAGAGGGGATGTTAGGAAGCTGTGTGTTCCTTCTATTTATTTTGTTAGAGTAGTGTTGTTGGACGCATATGCTTTGTAAGTCATCCCGTGAGTATATTTTATTATCCCACATGCATAGGTAGTATTACTTTTCTAGATCGTACTTAGTATATAAGAATAGGTTGAGGCCCTTGATGGGCACGGACGAATTTATTGTATTGAGCTTGCTCAAAGGAGGTTACCCCCTCGAAGTGGCCTGCGATCAGTAGATTCATTCTGAGTTCTACTATCACTTTGTATTCTGTTATTTCGAGCATTCTCACGATATTGCTATAAGGAGGTTCTTCACACTGACATGTACCCACCAAGTCAGAGGCCACGTGTGCTAACTATGAGATGAACTAGATAGTACAATTTGTTCATTGGATTGGTGAGTCAACTCTCTTGATGTGTCACTGGCAGTACTTTCTGTGACATGTTGAGCAGTGATTGAGTGGCTTGTCTGAAGATGCAGATGACATAACAAGTCTAATGGATCTGTTGTGTGGCCTATATGATAGTAGACATGGTTGTAGTAGCAATTCAGCAAGCACCACATGTCTCTATACATAGTGGAGGAGCTGCGCTGGAAACTTTGCAAATTTCTAGAGCCATGTGAAGTGCTACTGGAGGTGTATTTAGTGGCACCAAATTTAGTGAGAATTATCCCACATTGCATGGGTTATAGACTACAGTGTTGTATAAAAACAATATGCTACAGCTAACAAAGAAAGTAGTCTACCAGAGGTTAGGCTTTCTCACCGGATGTTGGAGGGATTGCCGAATTTGTTCCGTCGATCGCTAATAATTTGCAAGTGTACGGGTCGAGTGAGTTATTATGACCACAATGGGGATTATTGAAAGGGCTTGCCAAATTAATAAAAAATTCCCTACGAAATAAATTAAATAATCTATGGGCTGGGGTGTGATGACTGAGTACTGCAAAAATATTTTATCTGACAAAGAAATAATAATTTCCAAAAATACTTTCAAAAAATATCCAGATTACAAAGATGAAAATTAATTCAAATCCAAAAAAGACCATACCCAGTTTGCAAATCGGTGCCTTTGGGTACTGGTTTGCAAAAAAAAATTGCTTCACAATCAACTTTAGCCAAAGATAGCAAAATTTATAGTTGATCTTTACTGAATTGATGCTCCAAACGCAACGGTGAGGTCAAATCTGGCTCTAGACTCTCCCAATTTTTGTGGATCCTCCAGATTTGTGTCAAGGTGCTAAAGCATCAATGGTCTCGAACAACTAAATGTAGAGAATCTCCCTTGACTCTAATACCATGTAAGAATTTGGCTTAGGCTAGAATTCACCCAAGAACTAAAGAACTCAACACAAGCACACAGTAGACCAAAATAGATAGAGTATGATCAGAATGATGATATTCATTCAATAAATTCTTGAGAGTACACTAGGAGTACCTATATATAAAGGCCTTAGAAGATCTTCTAGAATGCATAGAAGTCAGCATCATGATAAGTCATATGACCAGGCACATGTCCACTAGATATGGGTTATCCTCCATTAAGCATGGGATTAAGTGCATTGATGTGAGGATAAGCCTACAATGGTGTAGCATGCAAATTAGTGGTGTAGACAACATGTGCTAAATTAGGAGTGCAGATAACTATGTTGTCAACATGACAACTCAGTGAATGATATGAACTCTTATGTTGTAGACACCATGTGCATAATTAGAGTTGCATAACTCAATGAGAGTACACAAACTCCTAAGTGTCTCACCTAAAATAATAATAAAACAATGCAAAATAATTAAATAATACATTAACCTAAGTAAAATTAAGTAAGTGTAATAAGTAAATACTTATTTACACCAACAAGTCCAATCATTCAAAAAAAATTAAATAAAGATCCAAAAATAATTATTTTATTTTAGGAATAAGACATTTAATCCAAGTTTCAGTCTAGATAGGTCTAAATCCCTTTTTCTTAGTTCTAAAAATAGAGGATACTTTAAAAAAACCTCTTGATTCAAAACCCCAAACCATTTTATCTTCAATATGAGGATAAAGGCTAAAGGCATTCAAGATTAACTGAATACTATAAAAAGCCATATCAATTTCAACAAGGTTAATGAATTCATTATTAATCCAGTTATTCTCCACAAGAATACCAAAAGTCTATTTACATCTATCAACAAGAGTTATATCCTCATAATCCTCAATGATCTAGAATCCATACATCATCCTAGTGTAGTACCTAGAAAATGGGTTAATGAATAACATACTATGAGAAATCACAAACTCAATCAACATATGTTAGCACCCACTAGTCTACCATGAAAGACAAACTAATAAATAAAGAAAACAAAATTAAAACTCCCTCTTTCATTTGTAGCTCTCATGTCCTTCTTTCTTCTCCAAATGATGTAGCTCCAAAATTGCCTATAGTGCATACAAAGTTGAAGCAAAATCCTATGATAATGGTAATGCTATCAGAATAATAGAAGTTGTGATTTGAATGTGAGAGCAAGAGTGCAAAAGATGAGAAAAGCTAAGGACTAGAAATGAGGGAAAGAGTGCTCATTTTATAATAAATACGCAAGTTGAGAGCATTGGATTTCTCACCTTGGATATGTGATTTGGCAAGAGATTAATTTGAGAATCCGTGATGCGTATGACAAAATATG
Organism: Cupressus sempervirens; assembly: GCA_028749045.1. Taxonomy (NCBI): domain Eukaryota; kingdom Viridiplantae; phylum Streptophyta; class Pinopsida; order Cupressales; family Cupressaceae; genus Cupressus; species Cupressus sempervirens. The sequence goes on along the minus strand of CM053783.1, from coordinate 191,199,069 downwards.
CCAAGTATAAGTTTATATGACGCATGGAAGTTAAACTTGGATAAATGTGGGAGAGAATCAATGACACATCATAAAACACCTCATGCAAACTTAAAGTCAAGAATCTATGACAAAGTGAGCCAAATATGGATGTGCGTAAGAGAATAATAATATTGTTTTATGACACATCTTACCCAAGTGTCAAAGGAGAATCCATGAGGTGGCGTACCCAAGTGTCATGATGATGTCAATATTTCATGGAATATTTGAATTTAAAAAAATTTATTCCATAAAATAGAAATTAGTAAAAATGGAATTAATGGAGGAAAATGTGACACAAGAAATTGTGAATTTCCATGGTTTTTGAATAATAAATCAATTAATTGATAAAATATCAATTAATTGAGGAGGTTAGTCAAGAAGAATAATTAGTGAAATGACATAGGATTAAATTATGGGTTATTTAATCCTATAGGGAAAATTAGTAAATGATTGGCCAGATTGATTAAATGAATGCAACAATATCCTTTAATGAAATGCCATGATGATATGAATTGAATAGGATGATAACAAGTAGACCAAAGCCATGAAAAAATTGATTTATTGATCAAAATTGATAACATGCAAAGGACACATGACATGAATTGATTGATACGTAACATTTAACTGACATTGTAAAATGCTATAGGATCTAGATTGATTGATAAGTTTGATCATAATAATATCGACGGAGACTACCAATATTATTAAAGTAGTTTGATGATGTCATGATTCAACACTGAGAGCCTTAACAATGTCAAAGATTAGATGACATGAATAATAATTTGACCTAGCACTAAGAGGCATGACAATACTAAGGTTAGATTGATAAGATTTGATAGATTGATAGGTTTTGAAGGCATTGAAAGCCACAAAAATGCCTAGGATCAGATAAATGATGATTGATTTGGGATGTTTGATATGTTCCTTGCTGATTGGGACTGATTCTGAGTGATTTTGAGTTGATTTGGGGTGATTTTGAGTTGATTTGAAGTGGTTTCAAGTTGACTTGATATGATTTCAAAATGACATGAAATTGATGTAAAAGAAGATACAAATCATAAAGTATGGTCAATTTGGCCAAAATATCAGAGTTATTAGAAAAATAAAATGGGAAAAATTGGTATGAAGATGTGATGAAACTGTATATGCAAACCATTTTTGAGCGTCTATATTTTGCCCCTCTTTGATACAATGTGATTTAGAGCATTATGTCAAAGAATGCTAATGAAAGCCATAAAAGCATGCCCTAGTGGTGTGGTATATATTTATTCCCACTTAAGAAATTTACCAAAATAGACATATGATAGGTTGATTTCATCGACAATGAGAAAAAAAGCCATAGCAGCTGACGGATAAAATATCAAAGTTAAAATGTGAAAGTTATGGGCTCTAAAGTGGAAAAGGGCATTGCGACTAACACAGAAAGTACTTCATGCACATCCATCTAGGTAGAAAAAAGTTATAAAATGGCTTTGAGAGGTTTTGAAGGTCATTTTCACTCTCTCATTTGGAAGAAAAGAGCTTTGGAGAAAGGAGAATGGATTGACTACCCAGGGCGCAACACCGTGGTGAACGAGTGCAGACCTTCCAACGGTGGGTAGATGTTGGACCTTTGGTGAGTACATCGAGGTGATATTTGTACATTTTATGATTTTTCATTCTTTTTACAAATTTTCCATGCTTTTTCCTATTTTTTAGGCACCTAGGAGTCTGTTGGGGTCAAACGGGGGTCAAATAGGGCCAAATGGGGGTCTTGGGGCTCGAATAGGGCATCCAAATGCCCCAAAAATGCTCAAAATGCATCCGAGTGTGTCATGGGTGCATTTGGCATGCCCAAGTGCATCCTAGGTGCACTTGGTATGACCAAGTGCATCCTAGGTGCAGTTTGGAGCCCCAACTGTGCCCCAGGATGCTCTGGAAGTCCTAACAGAGTCTACATGGTCTTGGATCGACCTAAAACTTTGGCTGGACTATCAAAAACCTAGGGAGATGTTAGAAATATGTGAAAATGCAAGAGATGGTGGTCAATATGCTTAGAATTTGGTCAAACATAGAGCAAATTTAGGTCAAACTTGGGTAAATGTTGATAGAGAGTCATGCAAAGGGCCCAAAAGGGTGCAAACAGACTTAGAATGACTCAAAACATGGAACACATATTCAAAACCCTAGGAAGAGTTGAAAACATAGGTTAACTAAGGCTAGGATAGTTGAAAAAAGTCAAACTTGGTCAAACTTAGCTTAGATGGAGTAAAAAGGCTAATAAATGGATAGGGTCAAAATGATGCAAATGAGCTCGAAATGACCCAAAACTTGGCAAACATGTTTGAAACCATAGAAAGAGTTCAAAACATAAGGCAATATAGTAAAAAATGCTTAGAAAAAGTTAAACTTAGTTAAACTAGAGTCAAACTATGTCAAACTAGGGTAAATTGGATGCAAAACCATGAGAGGTCAACATAGTGTATATGATTATGCAGGAGGAGTTGCCCCTATTATGAATAAGGGGACATAGGATATAAAACCTTGCACTATGGCATCAGATGATAGTTGGTGAGTGGGGTATTTTGGCCAAGTTGGTATTATATCATGTTACATTCATGCCAGAGGTGAAGGGGAACATGGCTCTACTGATAGCTTTGACAGAGAGATGGCACTAGAAGATGAGTTCCTTCCATCTACTAATAGGAGAGGTGACTGTAACACTAGAGTATGTATGGCACATCCCTAGGATACCTATTCATGGAAAGTTTGCAATGTATGATGTAGCTTTAGGATGAGCAACACTACACTAATGATTTAGATGTGGAGATGTAGAGTTAGGGATTCAAGATTATGAGATTAGATGGGACCAATTGGTGGTATGCCATGAGTGGCAAATAGTTGTGATCTACTAGGTGATTGGTAGATTGTTTATACTAGATAGATGGGGACATGGATTCCTAGTCGGATGGGGCTGAGTACTATAGCATATGATCATGGAGGGCACTATGTTCACTTGGGGCCCATGTATGTTGGCAATGTTATATTATTATATGCACAAAGTAGAATATAGAGGTGGATTATCATTTAGCACTAGTGGCACATTATTATAGATCTAGGCCTATGAGCATATTGCATTATTTAGGCCTCTTGTAGTGTGAGAGTTGGTGGATGATATGCCATATGCCTATAGCTATAGAGGTGTACTAGCCTGAGGACCATTAGGATATGCAACATACTTTCAACATCAAATAGACACTTTTACACAATTTATCTAGAGACTTGATAGAGATTGCCCTGGATGGGATGATGATGACACTCACCTGCCATACTATAGAGAGGAGTTCCATCTAATAGAGTGCATAGTGATTGGGCATTTGGTCATAGAGATGTACCTACCAGAGTAGGTACAGAGATAGTTTGGGGAAACTGGATGTACCAACTGGCTTGACATTGTTTTCCCAATCTAGAGAAAAGGTTCGAGAGTGGGGACCACACATTAGGACATGGGTAGCATATGCACAACTAGTAGAGTTACAGTTGAGGCTATTGAGGGTAGCAGTAGATATAGTGGATGCAAGCACAACAACAGTGTCTGATAGATGGTTTACACAACATTATCCTAATCTTTTAACAGATCTAGCAATACTAGTACCATGAGGGAGGCTGGAGGTAAAGCAAGATGAGGAGGAGGGGGATAGGTGAGGGGAGGAGGATCTTGGAGATGAGGGTGATGGGGGAGAGGATGATGCTATGGAGGAGGATGAGGGAGAGGATGAAGAGGGAGGAGAGGAGGGGGAGGAGGGAGATGAGGATGTTGAGGGTGATGCAAGGGGTGATGATGAGGATGTTGAGGAGGAGGATGAGTGAGATGATGAGGAGGATGTTGATGGAGAGGATGAGGGTGATGATGAGGAGGGTGGAGTTAGTGGGGGTTAGGACAGTGTTGGAGGTGGTGATGAGAGAGATGATGAGGATGACTACTGGGAGACTAGGGATGATTCAACTACAATAGATGTGGAGGGGGATGCCATGGACTATGTCGACAGGGCACTAGTACTGTTATAGGTAGGGCCTAGTTAGATAGATCTGATAGAGGTGATTAGAGGTCTATAGAGCCTATTGGTTTAGGTTGTGGCAGAGAGGGATGCAGTTACAATAGAGAGAGATAGAGCTATGGCTAAGAGAGATGCCATAGTGCACAGGGTAGAGATGGTAGCACAAGAGTCTTAGGAGCTTATCAGTAGTATCAGAGATGCAAACTTCTGGGAGGTGGTGATGATGATGAGTAGGGTGCACATGGAAGCACAATATTGGAAAGATTAGTATGAGAAATTGGTGCCACCAAGGTAGAGAGTATAGAATTTTTGTGCATTAAGATGTCACTCCCACAGGACACAAAGGACACAAAGTAGCATAGAGGTGATTGGGCCTATGAGGCCACTACAAAGAAGAGAGGGATCATCCTCGAAGCCAGATAGGGGCCACAAGCCTAGAGACAACTTAGAATTACATTGATAGACTCATGTATAAAGGGGCTTCTCTATTTTTCTTTTTGTTTTCTATTATGCTCTTTCATGGTTCATGCCTACAACCAATTAACATTGATGTAAGCCATGATTACATACTTTGATACTAATTATGCATATGCTTTTGATGTTTTATATGGATACATTTATGCTTTTTATGTGGAGTTATATATGATGACATCATGTGTTGATTTATCAAATGTTATGCATAAGAAATACTATATTTTATTTTTTCCACATGTTTTTCTCGTGAATGAATGCCTAATGCAATGTAAAGGATATAGAATGAATGTAAATGAAATGTAAAATGATATGGAATGAATGCTAATGAAATTTAAAATGATATGTAATGAATGCAAATGAAATGTGAAGATAATATCAATTCCATGTTTATTGCTTTGGATCATTTTGGACTTTGGACATATGCAGGAATGCAGGATGACAATGCTTTTTGTGTATTAGAGTATGAGACCAAGGTAAAAAATGAGGGAGACATAGAAGATAGACGAGATGAGATGAAGAATTATTAGTATGATGGAGACTTTTTCTTTTATAAAGTGCACTATATGTCAAATGAAGCTTTATTTTGATATGGAAAATAGATTGCAATGCATCGTGGCAAAATGGGTCAGAGTGCAAATGCAAGCCTTTTGTACAAACAAGCACGATGTAGATAGAAAACCCTAGACTCTCAAAGGTACACTGTAATAGATAGAAATAGAAAAATATGACCATGAACCATCCCGGCTACTCTCATAGATCAACTTATATCATCGAGTGGCATAGGAACATGATCAAAGAAAAGTAAAGAAAAAATAAATCACTTACTAAGTAGCGTGAGCCAATAGTTATTCTTGTCTATTATTACTGGCTTTTTAATGTTTTAAGTGTTCAGATGGTGTTTGACAGGTTGATGGTGTGATAGTGTTGGTTATTGATTTAGTTGATAAGTTCATAGTGACATGTTGGATTGACTTTCGGTACACATTGCTTAGATAGTGTGATTTTCATGAAAGTGTAGTGGTCTAAGTTTCAATCTACAAAGTGCAAGTGTGTACACAAAAGGGGTGGTTATCCATAGTGAATATTTACAAGGTTTATTGCAGATTTTTGATGGGTTTTGTGATTTTTAGGGTTTTTGGGGATATTATATATTTTTGGTGTGACTAATTTTTGAGGACATTTTATGATTTTTAGGGTTTATTTTAGGACATTTAATGATTTTTTTAGTGATTTTTTTCTAGACTTTTATGATTTTTAGTGATTTTTTCAGGATTGTATTTGAATGTTTAAGATTTTTTCAGGACGTTATATGATTTTAGTGCTTTTTTTCAGGATATTTTATGATTTTTAGGATTTTTTTTAGGATCATAAAAGCATGCACAAGTGTTATCTCCTATCCATTATGTGATTGGTCCAATGGACAAAAAGTTCTTAGGGATATGCCCCCAATTCAAATTCAAACTCGTGCATCATGTAGGTAATATGCCCCTGGAAAAGACACAACTATGTACAAAGGCCAATGATAGAGTATGTGTAGACTGGTAAAGTGTTAGGTAAGATAACAATGGATATTAACTCATTTCTGAGCCATGGTCAAGAAGCCAAGGATGTCTTGTAAGATGATGGATATGATCAAGGAATAGCAAAAAGGGAGAAAACTAGATGGAATCCTAATAGATGGAGGAGCAACAACTGATTACACATGGTGCAAGTTTGCCAAGTTTTCACCATGGTACTTGCCCAAAGTGCCTATTTGCTAGGTTTTCATCAAGGCATCCATGTTTTCATGACTCTTAAAAAAAAAAAAAAAACAGGACTTGTTGCGATTTTTTTGATATTTTTTTAGGACTTTTAGCTAGAATCAAGTGTAGTACTTGCAAAGATGCATGTTGTTGATGGACACAGGTAATGGTTAACCCTCTAGAGTAGCAAGTTGATATACTCTAGACCTAAATGATGTGGTAACTACATAAGGTCCTTCCCAATTTGGCTCAAATTTGTCTTGTTTTTCTCTATGTTGTTGAGTCTTGTAGTTCATCTTTAGGACTAGATCACTAATCTCAAAATGATGATCTCAAACTTTCTTGTTATAGCTTCATTTGAGTTAGATTTGGTAAGCTTGCAAATGTCTCAAGGTAGCTCATCTCTATTCATCAAGCATTTCTAGCTCATGGAGTCTAGATATTCAATAGTTTTCATCATCAACAACATCTTGTATGGACACTCTCAATGATGGAATTTCAACTTCAATGGGAAGTATGGCCTCAATGCCATTGACAAGAGAGTATGGTGTTGCACCAATAGTAGCACACACACTTGCTCAATATGCCCAAAGAGCTATATTTAGTTGTAGGTGCCAGTCTTGACCAAAATCATTGACAGTCTTTTGGAGAATCTTAACAATGGTCTTATTAGATGCTTTTGCTTGGCCATTTCCCTGTGGATGGTAAATACTAGAATATCCATGGTAGATGTTGTACTTCTCATCAATATTTTCTACATATTTATTTTGAAATGAACTACCATGATCAATAATAATAACCAAGGGGACTCCATACCAACATATGATGTAGTTTATAATAAACCTTGAGATCTGCTTGCTAGTGGTGAAGGTCAAAGTGACAGCTTCAACCCACTTGGTAAAATATTCTATTGTTGTGATAATGAACTTATAACCATTAGAGGATGGAGGAGAAAAAGCTTCAATAAGATCAAATTCCCATTGTAAAAAGGGCCATGGTGATATGATTGGCTACAATTCTTGTGCTAGTGCATGGATTAGATTTCTATGTATCTAACACTTATGGCATGTTTTGGCAGAATCATGGGCATCTTGTTCCATGGTAGGCCAATAGTATCTAGCTATAAGAAGTTTCTTGGCTAGAATCAAAACATTGAAATGACCTCCACATATACCTTCATGAATCTCATGTAAGGCAGTTTCAACTTCTTGTGAGTCAAGGCATCTAAGAAGGGTTTGGTCAAAGGATCTCTTGTAAAGAGTATCACCGATGATGATGTATCTAGAAGCTTGATGCATAAAGGCTAGATAGTCATTTTTGGATAAGTTGGGTGGTAGGATTTAGGTATGTAGGTAATCATAAATGTCTTGATACCAAGGAGAATTGGGACCAACAAGTTCACACACAAACTTTGATTGAGGAAGTTTGAATGTTAAAATCAAGAGTTGCTCAACAAGGAATTCACAATGTTCCACATTTTGAGTCATATCAATCATAGAATTGATGGTATCCATAGCATCAGCTTGCTTGTTGTGTATTCTTGGTAGTTAACGGAAAGAGATAGTAACAAATTTAGACTTAAGGAAGTCTGCCATCTACTTGTAAGGCATTAGCTTATCATCTTTGGTTTCATAGTCATCATTGACTTGGTGGATGATCAACTAAGAATCCCCAAAGACTTGTAAATGTTGAATGTTCCATTGGATGGCTATCTTAAGTCCTGTGATTAGTGCCTCATATTTTGCTATGTTGTTTGTACAATAGAATGCAATCCTATATGACTTGGGGATTATGTCTCCTTGGGGAGTGATAAACATGATGACAATGCTTGAACCATTTCATGTATGTGATCCATAAAAATAAATCTTCCATTCATTAGCTACATCCATGTGAAATATGGCTTCATCTAGAAAGTCTGTCAAGATGGGATGATCGTCTAACATAGGAGCTTCTACTAACTGATCTACTATCACTTTCCCTTTTATTTCCTTTCTATCTACATATTCTATGTCAAATTCACTAAGGATCATGATTTATTTGGCTAAGCATCTGGTAAGAGCAGCTCTACTTAGGAGATACTTGAATGGGTCAATCTTAGAGACAAGCAACATATTCTGATGAAGCATGTAATGTCTCAGCTTTTGGGCTGTGAAAACAACAATAACACATGCTCATTCAATGAGTGCATAATTTAGTTCATAGCCCACAAGTGTTCTACTCATGCAATATATGGTTTTCTCTCTTCCTTGTTCATTATTTTGGGCTAAGAGAGCTCCTAATGTTGTATTTGTAGCAGATATGTGTAGAATGAATGGTTTTCCTAGAATAGGAGCCATTAAAATTGGTGGATGTAGAAGATAATCCTTGAGCTATTGGAAATATTCTTGGCACTACTTGTTCCATTGAATGATACTCCTTACATAAGAGGTGTTGAAAGGAGTGACACTTATCTACTAGTTGTGCAATGAATCTATAGATAGATTGTAATCTTCCTTGTAGTCCTCTTAAGGTTTTTATATTTTTTGGAGGAGGCATGTCAAGTATTGCTTTTACTTTCTCAGGATCCACTTCAATGCCTCGTTGAGAAATAATGTATCCTAGGAGCTTTCCAAATACAACCCCAAATATACAATTTTTTGGATTTAGATGAAGCTTATAGCTTTCCATTCTATTGAATATCAAATCTAGGATGCCCAAATGATCTATTCTTTTATAGGATTTACAAAGTAAGTCATCAACATAGTCTTCCATTAGAACATGCATGAAATCATGGAAAATTGTAGTCATTGCTCTTTGATATGTTGCCCCAGCATTTTTTAGACCAAATGGCATGACATTCCAATAGTATGTTCCCCAAGGGCATCTAAAAGCTATTTTGTGTTGATCTTCAAGGGCTATTCATATCTAATTGTAGCCAAAAAATCCATCCATTAGTGATAACATCTCGTACCCAGCTATCATGTCTACAATGATATCTATATTTGGTAAAGGAAAATCATCCTTAGGACATGCCTTATTAAGATCACAAAAATTAGTGCATATCTAGATGACCCCAGAATGTTTGCTTACTATTACTAGATTAGATATCCAATCTACATAATCAATGGGTCTGATGAAGCTGACATCCAATAATTTCTTCAATTCAGCTTTGACAAGGAGGGCAACTTGAGGATGCATTTTTCTCAACTTTTTCTTTACTGGTTTTATTCCTTGTTTGAGTGGTAAGTGATGAAGAACTAGTTCAGGATCTAATCTTGGTATGTCTACATAGGACCAAGAAAAGTTAATCTACCTCTCTAGAAAGAATCTGATAAATTCATCCTTTTCTTCTAGTGATAAGGAGGCTACAAAGTGTGACCTTGGGGTTGTTAGGAGTTCCTAGATTAATCTCTTCTATCATTTCCACAAGTAATGTTGATCTTTCCTTCAATGGGGATGTATCCAATTTTCCATCCTTGGGAGCCTCAGAGAGGTTTTCACCCTCAGATACATTCTTTATTTTTACTTTTTTTAAGGGTCTAATGGCACCTTTCAGTTTTCACCAAAAGATCTACTTGTGTCTTTTTTTGTTATTTTCTCAATTTTGTGACTAGAAGATGTAGTTGACTTCCCAAAATATGCCATGACATTTAGATCAATGGAAAATTTAGATTTGTGATTTCCTTGTGGTAAATCTTCATGAAGCTTAAAGAATTCTATGATGATGTCATCATTTTCAAACTAGTCAAACATTAGTGGTCCTTATTGGTCCCAATCAATAAGTTTAGGGAAAACTAGGGAAATGCCATCATCAGTGTTGAATAAGCTTTGGTCAAAGTCATATATATGGATATTTGCTTCAATGATATCATCAAGATCATGTTTAGAAGTAGGAGAGCTTGGATCCAGAAATGTTTCAATACAAGGTGAAGAATTGGTTTGAGTGATAGGTGGATTTACATGTTTATCTTCCATAGGTAGGCTATTAGGGTTAGCAAACATATGATCAAGACGAAGGGAGGTATCAAGATCATCAATGTTAGATACAAATTGGGTGGGTTCAGGTTGGTTTTTCTTAGATGCCTTGTCATTGTTTGAATTTTTCACCTCCTCACACGAGGATGACTTAGTATTAGGAAGACCCAAAACAAATGGTTTGAATCCAATTCCCAAGCTACGAGGTCATCCTGATGCAGTGATGGGTTAAACAATGCCTTGCTTTTGAAGTCCCAGGCCACTACATCTATCATATCCATTTTTCTACATGATGGTGAACATAAGTCCATGCCTATTAGGGGATATAGGAGCAATTTCTTTCTTTTCTTTAGCCTTTTCAATCCATGTAGAGGTATTTTCATAGACATTTTCTTCATGTAGTCCATCTCCACTAGTGAAAGCCACAAACGGTTTCTTTTGTAGTGCTAACTTAGGCTTGTTTTGTGCAAGCTAAGGTTTACCATATGGCTTAGGGGATAAAGGAAGTTTCCCAATGTGAAAGGCATGAGGCATGGAGTACTCACCACAACCTTGGTCTTGGATTTTGAGCATTCCTTTGGATGTAGGTGTGAGTGTGGAAGGATCAATATACTTGGAGGACTCTAGGGGATTTGCTACATAGTTTGTCAAGACTTGGTATGCAATGGTTCCTCTAAGATTGGCATAGAATTGTAAGGGATCTAGATTACCTGGAATGGTTACCTCTACATTATTATAGGAGAACTTTAGGCACTGGTGTACTACTTTCATAACATGGATCCATGGGTGACCTAGTATCATGTTGCAGTTCATTTCTATATCTAGGAGCTGGAATAAAGTGTTCTTAGTAGATGGACCAACTCTGATAGGTAAGATGATGACCCTTGTAGAGAAATTCTCACCATAATCATAGGCTTTGATTGTGATTCTTTGAGAGGGATCCACATCAATTTCAGAATAACCCAAACCTTTGACTACTTTAAGTGTATAGATATTTAGCCTTGCTCCTCCATCTATCAAGACATGTCTAACTTTAACATTGTGAACAAAGACTTCAAGGTGAAGGGGATCATTATGGTTGGGTTTGTCTTTAGGGATATTTGTAGGGGAAAAGGTGACATGTTGTGATGTAGATAGGTTCCCAACCATGGCTTGGAATTGGGAAACATCAATGTTATCTGGGACTATTGATTCTTTAAGGGCTTGATCCAAGATCTTCTAATGTTGGGGAGATGCACATAGTAGGTCCAAAATGGATATTTGTGTAGGGGTCTTGCCAAGTTATTCAACAAGGTTATAATCAAATGAAGTGGGAGCAACAGTAGGTCTAGATGGGGCTCCAGGTAGGGTGATTTTGGTATGGCATGTAGTGATAGTGCAACGAGGGTCTTCAACCTTCAATGTGAATCTAGATATGTGGGAACTAGACTCATTGAAACAATTGATAGTGTAGTCACATCTAGTGCACATGTAATTCACATTACCTTGTGAGTTTGAGTTTGAACTGGAGGGCTTTTGTTTTTCATGATTACCCCAAGGATCTTTGAAGATAGTGTGATCAAATTTGGATGCTAACAATGATGGATCAACTATGATTAGACCGTCATCAATAAGATCTTGTATTGCATGTTTCAATTGGAAGCATGATGAAGTCTTATGTCCTTTGGTGCAATGGTAATCACAGTACTTTTTGTCATCCCACTAATCCACTTTAGTCAATGGTTCATCTTTGATAAGGGGTAACTGCAAGAAGTTATTACTTGATAACTATTGTAGTGCAATCTCAAGAGGTATCCCTAATGGTGTGATTTTCTTGTCCTTGGTTCTAGGATGTCTTCGAGGTTTGTCTTGTGTGGAAGTCTCAATTTTCTGGTGGAGGGTTGATGTTTGATTGGGAGTTTGTGAATTCATAGGTTTTGTACCTTTCAAAGTTAGTTGAGGTTGTGCTATGCTAATCATGCAGGCATCCACAATGCCATCATTAGTCACATTCTTGTTTTTGGAGAAAAAATTTTCCTTGTCATTAGATGAGTTGGTGTTTGTGTCTTCTTTGTTTATCTTAAGGATTCCCTTAAGGAAAAGAGCATCTTTAATACTAGCCCCTTTTTTGTCAGTTTAGAAATGGTGCCTGGAATTTTGATTTTGAGTTCATACATTAAGTCTAGGACTAAGTTTTCAATGCACAAGTTAACTTGTTGTTCTTTAGGAATGTCTAATGAGAATTGATTGACTAATCTTCTCCAACAAAGTAAGAATGTGATGAATGGTTCTCCCACCTTTTGTTTAGTTGAGCACAAATCAGAAAGTGTCACTTCATTCATAATGTTAAAGGAAAAGTGGGAGATGAACTTGTCTGTGAGTTTTGACCAAGATTTGATATTACTGGTTAGTTTGGAGTACCATTGAAGTGTAGGCCCACTAGAGAGCGAGGGAACAATCTCATGAGGTAAGTGGACTCATCATTGATTTTGGTACATGAGGCACAAAATTCTCAGATGTGATAAAAAAGGTTTCCTTTTCCTTAGTATTTTTCAAACCTTGGAGCCTCAAAGTGTTTTGGGAATAGAGGCATATATAGAATTTTGTCAAATGGATTAGGATATAGGTCCCTTTCTATATGTAGAGCCTATTTCTTTTGGACTTCTAATGCCTTGACTTGTTTGGACTATTGTTTGAATTGTTGCAATAGCTCTTCATTAGGGTTTTGCATGATAGTCTTTCTTTCAAGTCCTTTGTGCCTATGAGTAGACCATTTGCTACGGTGGGAGCTATGTCTACTTGGTTCTGACATTTTTGTGTCACTAGAAGGTGGAGGTATATTGGCACCTCGAAGAAAAAAGGGGCCCTTTTGTGACACATGTTGGGGTACTTGTTGTGGTATTTGATGTGGCACTCATTGTAGTATTGACTATGATTCATGTATCATGTGTTTTTATTTGTCCATTTGTTTTGGTTGTTGTTGGGATACCTCTATTGGTTGCATGTGAGACCATGTGTTTGATTGTTGTTGTAGAGGTATCTGTTGAGGTTGTTGTGGCACATATTGTTGTTGGAATAAATGTTGCTAGTATGCAATTTTTTTCTTTAGGCATCTTTGGTATTCCAACTATTTTTTGAGTTGCTCTTGTTGTTTAGAAAACATGGATTTTGTTTGTTGGAATTGTTGCTGATACATTACATGGAAGTCAAGTGGGTTTATGTTGGACTACATATTAGAGATCTTGGATGTTTGCACCATTTGATGTTGTTGTTGATATGTGGAATGTGTGTTAACTAGATGTAGACTTGGTTGTGGGTTGGAAGTGTTAAGTCCTTGTACCACTGTAGGTTGATGTTGTTGTGGGGGTTGACTAAGTCCTGGTGAATTGGTCACCATGTTGGTATTGTTGTTTTGGCACCTTTGTGTTTTGGAGGTTTTCCCCTGGGACATCATGTTGATTTCAACATGAGGTGCATTCCTTTTGGGAATAGGTGTAATGTAAATAAGATTTTTCCTTTGTGCATCAATAGGGATTGTTGTAGTTGATGTTTCACATAGTGTACTTATGGAAGACTCCATAAAATTTTACATCATAGCACTTGGTAGAGTTAGAAGCAAAGGTGTACTTTGTTGATTTGTCTCCAAAGGAGGTATATCTAGCATCCCTAGAGCACAAGTCTCTTTAGGTGCATCTTTTTGTTGCATCATGTGACTAAAATCAAGCCACAGTTTATACGCCGCCTTGACAAGCCAAATCATAAAGAGTTACGTCCATTCAGTGGAGAGGTACAATTGCAGGCATGAAAGGAAGATCATTTGGAGGTTATTTGATCAAGTGACGTAGAAGTTAACGTGCTAAATGAGAAAATTAGACGTAGGCTGCAAGATGTTAAGTTGGTTGTCAAACTGCCTGCTGACGTACAGTTATAAAAGCCTTGTAGAGTAACGTGAAGTTGGCATAATGCTTCAATTATGATATAGCAGTCTATCGCCTAAGCAACAAACAAAGTATCTATGGAAGCTCCTCTCTGAAATCAAGTCACAATTTATACGCCGCCTTGATAGGCCAAAGCATAGAGAGTTACGTCCATTCAATGGAGAGGTACAATTGCATGCATGAAAGGAAGATCATTTGGAGGTTATTTGATCAAGCAACGCAGAAGTTAATGCGCTAAATGAGAAAATTGGACGTAGGCTGCAAGATGTTAAGTTGGTTGTCAGACTGCCTACTAGCGTACAGTTATAAAATCCTTGTAGAGTAACGTGAAGTTGGCATAATGCTTGAATTATGATATAGCAGTCTACTGCCTAAGTAATGGACAAAGTATCTAAGGAAGCTCCTCTCTGAAATCAAGTCACAGTTTATACGCCACCTTGATAGGCCAAAGCATAGAGAGTTACATCTGTTCAGTGGAGAGGTACAATTGCATGCATGAAAGGAAGATCATTTGGAGGTTATTTGATTAAGCGACGCAGAAGTTAACGTGCTAAATGAGAAAATTGGACGTAGGCTGCAAGATGTTAAGTTGGTTGTCAGACTGTCTGCTAGCGTACAGTTATAAAAGCCTTGTAGAGTAACGTGAAGTTGGCATAATGCTTGAATTATGATATAGCAGTCTACCGCCTAAGCAACAGACAAAGTATCTAAGGAAGCTCCTCTCTGCAATCATGAAGACAAGGAACAACGAAGAACTAAAAGCAAAGATAATGCGTTCACCTACGTACAGTGAAGAGAAAAATTACTGCAGAGGGAAATTGACAGCACAAAACACTCGGGCACAGTTGTTTTGTTAATTGGTAGTGGCTTTCCCTGCGTATAAAAACTTGATGCTTTCTTGCAAGAAAATTTGTTAAGACAAACACACAGCTGTTGGCTGAAATCTTTTAGTTGTCTCCAAAACAACAAGACAACAAATTTCTCTGATAACAAATGAAGTTCATATTAAAGATGCTCTTTTAAAAGCAAGCAATGAGACAAAAACAGAATATAACAGCGACGAATAAAACCCGTGCGGAATTCATTTTTTTTTGTTTGCAAAAAGAAATAGCTCATAGCTTAAAAATGGAACAGCATGAAGAAAATATAGACCAACCCAGATTCTCTCCCTAAAAACATTTTCACAAATCTAAGGCGCAATCTATCTTCACTATTAATTCATCGGGCGTTCCAAAATGTTTACGTGAAAATTTAGTGTGCTAAGAACATTAACAAACATGAAAATACTCACACACTAAATTATCAATAACATATAAAGCAAGATTAAGATGAGCCTTCAAATGGGAATGTGAGCCATTAAGTGGGACTCTCCCAACGAAGGGCCCTCTTGTTGATTAGCTTCATCTATTTGATTGAATTTGGTGTATGTGTGCTCAACATAGCTTCAAAATGGCTTCAAGGGAGGTGGGTAATGGCAAATTGGTAGCTTTGTGAGCTCTCAATTTGGCATTATAAGGGTAAGATTGATGGCTTTGGTTCTCAAAATAGCATGGTAACTTTAGCTCAAAGATTTTTGTTAAAATGGCTTGGGATGGGATTCAATTTATAGGCCAAGGGGTAGAGGGATGGAGGGCTTAGATGCAAGGATGGGGAGATGGTTAAGGAGGGCTAAGATGCACTCAAAGGGGAGCACATGGATTGTGCTTGTTTAGCACCAATGGGAAGGTGACACTTGTCACAAGGAGGAAGAGTGTGAGACGGTAGGGTAAAGGGTTGGTTAAAGGCATGATGAGTGGGGTTGAGTATGTAAGAGAGATGTAAGAGGAATGAGTGTGGAGGAGGGAAGAATGTGGAAGATGGATGTAAGAGTCATGAGTGGGCTTGTAAGAGTCTTTTATGGTTTGTAAGAGCACTCATGACTTGGTGGTTGGGATTTTTGAGGGGAGACTTTGGTTTGGTTTAGGGAAGTCTTAAACTTGTTTAGGGAATGTGACAACATTAGGGGGTGGATTAGGCTTGGGTTTAGGATTAGATTAGGGATGTTAGAGATGTGCAAGTGGATGGCATTAATGAGGGTGGGTGAGTTAGTGGCTAAGCTAGTTTAGTATGGGTGGATGGGGTGGATTAGGCTAAATGGAGGATTAGGGATAGGTTAGGGGTTTTTGGATTTGAGGATTTTATTTATCAAATAGATTTATTTAATAAATGGGGATTTTTGGAATTAGATAGAAGAATAGGATTTAATTGATAAATAATAGGTTTATTTGATTTATCAATTAGGACTATAGATGATTAATTAAATTAATCAGCTAGGGATGGCAAAGGATTAATTAAATAAGAATTTAATTAATGATGCCTTTAGAGATGGCTAAATTAGATTACCAAAGCGGTGTAATCAAATTTAGGTGTCTACAGTTATAACCTAAGGAATGATTTCCTAAGTGAAGACAATGAAGGTTGGGAGATGCACAATGCAAATCAGGGCATGCTAATGCTAGGGGACCTACCCAGGTACCTAAGGACACTATTGAAGCCTCAAAATGTTATCTAGAATCCCAAACTGGGTCCTCAGACCACCAAGTGCACTCAAATAGTACCAAATATTCCCATGGTGTAGTTGGCTCTAGTTTGGGAATAGTTAGTAGTTTTAGGGCATAGTTGGTAAACTGGGTTGAAACTAAGGCAATTCTGGGTGCTATGTTTTCCAAATTGATGACATAGAGAGCTAAATAGCATGGGACAATGCTAAGGCTACAATGAAGGTTCAAAATGATGCTTATGACACCTATAATGATGGTTAAAGTGGGAAAAATGAGGGTTACATATGCAAAGATGCAAGATGGGCAATGCAAAGGATGCAAGCTAAATTCTAATGATTGTAATGTGAAAATGAGGGATACTAAGTAAGTACTAGAAGATGTAAGATGAAACCCATATGATGCTAGTATGAGGCCTAGAATAGGGTGAATTTAGGTGATGTCTATGCAAGGGTGAACTCTATGTTTTTCCAAGCACGTTTAGGATCACAATTTTCCATGTTTTCCAAGATTTGTATGTATTTGAGTAAAGTTTGCGAAGATTTGACAAAGATTGTAATGTTTGGAGAAGGTTTTGCAAGTTCCAAGATGTAAATTTTTAAATTGTCTTTTATCTTGATTAATGTTTTTACACTCACGCAAGACATATTAAGACAAGAATAGCTATTGTTAAAAGTGAATAGTCACACCACAACCTCGGCTTTAAGACTATATCCACTAAATTCCTACTTGAATAGAAGTTCAACCATGCTTATCTAGAGTAGACAACCTAGGATCTTGGCACCATATGCTCCCCCTTATAGTTCACTCACTTCTCAGGGCTACCAAGATTTTCTTCCCAAGGGGCATGACTTCCCAAAGGACTGTTGCCTCTACTAAGGACTAGGAAAATGTAGGATGTCTTCACGGGCATGGGTGACCCCTTGAGCCAGTGGATAGAAAGGATTTTGGCCACTAAAACATGGTTTTTAGTAAGGGCATTTCATTCAACAAGTGAATGATACACTTCTGCAGAAGGTCTCCTAGTCCCGAGAACTAGGGTTTGATGCACCACAAGGGTACTGGAGCAGAGCTATCATGCAGCAATACTACCGACATGGCTTTCACTGTAATTGAATTTTATATAGCAGCTAGAATGTTGACCTAGCTTTTGGCTTGTTACCACTTTGAGGTCATCCCCTGACATACCCAATATCGAGTATCTTGGTCCAAGGCAGGCCTCCTATAGAAGTTACATGGATTTCTCTTACACCCCAGATCCACGAATGACAAGGGGAGAAGATATGTCCAATGTAACCCCTAGGGATTAAACACTACAGACACACTAGGTAGAAAATAAAAAGTTCATTTTAAGCACCAAACGAAGTGTTATTTAATCTAAGAAATCCACACACATGGTTTTGACAAACACACAATGGTCTTCAAAAATGTCTTGCAAACAAACATTAGTAGATTTTCATGATCATGTCTTCATGCAATGATCTCCACATGCTGCAAATAGACCATCAGTAACACAAAATCATCTCACCTATGTCCTAGAAAGTGATAGAAACCTTAGATGCAGATTTTATGTTATGTGTGTGTTTTCTGTGAACTAGCTATGCTCTAACAGAGTAGATTGCACCCTAGAAGGCCAAAATGGCTTAGAATGCCCCCAACTATGCTTAAATAGTGCCAACTACACCCATGTTGCACTTGGGGCTAGTTTGGGTGCGGTTGGTAGTTTTTGGGTGTAGTTAGGAGCCTAGTTATAGATTGTGGGGAATTGTGCCCTAAATGATACCCAAAAACTTGATTTTTGAAATCTACCCTCCCAAGTGTGCCTAGATAGTGTAGACTATGCCCATGATGTAGTTGGGACCTAGAAGGGTGCATTTGGTAAGTTTTGGGCACAGTTGGTAAGTTGGGAACAATAGAAAGGGGGTTGGGTGGCTACTAGGCCCTTGAAACTACTCCTAGGGGTCCCAAGTGCACCTTGACAAACTGGAGTGCACCCTAGGATAGAAAGCTAAAAAAATGCATAAAATGAAGGCATACAAACATATTACTAGATCCCCCAATTAATCTAGGTGTGATAAGGAAGTGTAGATAGTCGTTATACCCTTCCAAGTGAGCTCCTTGCACCTACAGGCACAAAACAAGAAAACCCAAATTAGATAAGCATGTTCATGTTGGATTCACAAAAATGTAGTACCTATAAAATGGGTTGATGCATAACATACTATGAGAAATCACAAATTCAATCAAGATACATTAGCACCCACTAGTCTACCATGAAAGACCAACTAATAAAGAAAGAAAACAAAGTTAAAACTCCCTCTTTCATTTGAAGCTCCCATGTCCTTCTTTCTTCTCCAAATGATGTAGCTCCAAAATTTCCTATAGTGCATAAAAAGTTGATGCAAAAGCCTATGATAATGGTAATTCTATGAGAATACTAGAAGTTATGATTTGAATGCGAGAGCAAGAGTGAAAAAGATGAGAAAAGCTAAGGACCAGAAATGAGAGAAAGAGTGCTCATTTTATAATCAACACTCAAATTGAGAGCATTGGATTTGTCACCTTGGATATGTGATGTGGCAAAAGATTCCTTTGAGAATCCATGACGCGTATGAAAAAAGATGCCGACGCGTATGAAAAAAGATGCCAAGCATAAGATTCTATGATTCATGGAATTCAAACTTTTCTAAATGTGGGAGAGAATCTATGATGCATCATAAGACAGCTCAAGCCCACCTAAAGTCAAGAATCTATGACAAAGGGAGCCAAATATGGATGTGTGTAAGAGAATAATAATATTGGATTACGACATATCTTAGCCAAGTTTCAAAGGAGAATCCACGAGGTGGCATACCCAATTTTCATGATGATGTAAATATTTCATGGAATATTTGAATTAAAAATCCTTTATTCCACAAAATAGAAATTAGTAAAAATGGAATTAATGGATGAAAATGTGACTTAGGAAATTGTGAATTGCCATGGTTTGTAAATAATAAATCAATTAATTGATAAAATATCAATTAATTGAGGAGGTTAATCAAGAAGAATAATTATTGAAATGACATAGGATTAAATTATGGGTTATTTAATCCTATAGGGAAAATTAGTAAATGATTAGCCAGATTGATTAAATGAATGTGACAGTATCCTTCAATGAAATGTGATGATGATACGAATTGAATAGGATGATGACAAGTAGACCAAAGCCATGGTCAAGTTGATTGATTGATAAAAATTGATAACATGCAAAGGACACATGACATGAATTGATTGATACGTAACATTTAATTGACATTGTAAAATGATACAAGGTCTAGATTGATTAATAAGGTTGATCATAATAATATCAACAAACATTATCAATATTATTAAAGCGATTTGATGATGTAATGATCTAACATTGAGAGCTTTGAAAATGTCAAAGATGACATGACATGAATGATAGTTTGACTTAGCACTAAGAGCCATGACGGTACTAAGGTTAGATTGATAAGATTTGATAGATTGATATGTTTCCAAGGCACTGAAAGCCACAACAATTCCTATGATTGGATAAATGATGATTGATTTTGGATGTTTGATATGTTCCTTGCTGATTAGGACTGATTTTAAGTGATTTTGAGTTGAGTTAGGGTGATTTTGAGTTGATTTGAAGTGGTTTCGAGTTGACTTGATATGATTTCAAAATGACATGAAATTGATGTGAAAGAAGATACAAATGATAAAGTATGGTCAATTTGGCAAAAAGATCAAAGTTAGTAGAATAAGAAAATGGGACAAATTAGTATGAAGAAGTGATGAAACCATGGATGCAAACCATTTTTGAGTGTCTACACCTAGAACCTTATCTTTTTTCCATTTCTCACTTTCTAAATACAACACTAGTACATTTGACCCCATTTTTAGACAAAATTTTTTGACTATCTATTAAAATATTTTAGATTGGTTGGAATATGGAAGGAGAAATAGCTTTTTCTAAAAATCCATGCTCATTTTGGTCAAAATTTTGACCAACATGAGCTGAACATGTTAAAATGAAAAGGGGAATTTTGGCCTATTTCATTGTTTTATTTAACAGCATTCGTGGGAGTTGCACAAGCAATTTAGGAGAAGAGGTGGGAATCAAGGAAGAGGTGAGGAATCAAGGTACTTATAACATTTTTTTGCCATTTTTTTGCTCCTCCATATTTTTCTTGTGTTTCATGTGTTTCCTCCATCAACACAAACAAAAAAATTCAAGATTCATAGGAACAAAGCATGCAAACTTACCTCTATTGTTGAAGCATGACTCGAACTAAGAATCTGGATGCTCTAGTCACCATAAAAAATTACACAGTACTAATGAACAAAACCCTTGCTAGGAAAATTGAAATCAAAATTCTAAATGGATTGATATCTCTCTCCTCTGTGTTTCTCTCATAGTGCTCTAGAAATTTTCTAAAAGCAAATTAAATGTCTCTAATCAAAGATGAGAGATCAAAACCTCCATTTGAGATTCAATTGTGAACATCTCCTAGATTTGAAATACCCACAAACACAAAAATTCACAAATATTATCAGCTTTGGTTTATTCTCTCAACCAGTTGTGCATGAATTATTAAAGACTTTCGGAACAAAAAACACTAGAGTTCATAGTAAATGTGATTTTTAAACAATATGTTTACATACCTAACAATCCAAAGAAAAGTGTAACATCTCCTTCCTTTTCCATATTGCATCCAAAGTGCAAAGAGAGTATCCTTCTCTTTGGCATGAGGTAGTGCATGATTGAGAATAGGCCCTTTTTCATCTCCTTGGCATATTGAGTGCCAAGGATCACCACTTCTCTTCATTTTAAGTTAAGATCTATACTTGTTGATGAGGTCATGTAGTGTGTGTAATGATTGCTTGGGAATTGGCCTACATTGTATATGGTAAATCTAGCACACCAAAGTTCTCCAGTTCTTCTAGTTTTGGCTAGATACACTTGAGTACATCATCTTAGAGAAAATAAAATATCAAAATAGTTGTTATACAATGAAAAATAAATGCCAACTTGTAGTTAATTGACCTAGATGTATGCATTCCATTAAGATCAACATCTAAATGTATGAAAATATTAGAGAAAAAGTTCCAAGATAGTTCAATTCTAGAGGGTTTATATATGAACCACAATGTAGATGGTCATGCATAGGTTTTATGTGTTTATGATTGTGATGGTAAAGTTTTGATTATTGTAACATGAATCCCATGACAACAAAGAATATTTTTCCATATTCACAAATTTATGGGGTAAGACTCTAAATAGTTTGAAAATGAATGTTTGAAAGGAGTTGTTTTGAACAATTCTAAAATTAATTTTTTGTATGGACTCTTACATGTTATGCATGAAGAGAGAATGATAGGCTCTTGCAAAGATAATCCTCACTTTTAACCTATGCTTTGGATCCCAATTGAGGAATTGATCATTCACAACCACTAGATTCAAAGAGAAAATGGCCACACTTATTAGTGCTTGGGAAACCTTCTATAAGGAATCAAATTCCAAGATTGTACTTAACTAATTAATTAGTGAACAAACCCAACCTTTTCTAATGAATTCAAAAAAAATCAATAGCTCTCTCTTGTAACCAAAAGTGTTTGTTCATCCATCTCAATGTTTGGAGATCCACTACAATAAAACATAATAGTTTAGATGCTAGACTTGCAATAGGAAAATTATTAACAATACACCCCATGTTGTAAAATGCAATATACTCCCTATAATCACTAAAATTGTAACTAAATAGACTGATGGAAAGAAATAAATGATTTTTTTAAAGAAAAATATGAGATTTGATCATATGAACTAATAGAAAAGCCTAATTCAAAAAACTGTGTATTAAGGAAATCTTTATTTTCTTTATCGTCAAATAAATATCAAAATGTTTTGCACTGTATACATTGGTTGGCCATTAGCATTAAGAATGATGAGATTGATAGACCATAAAATAGAAGTATAATTGAATTACATATTAAAATCATCAAAATATTGATGATAAACTTGTGATAATAATTTACAATGGAATGTAATCTAAAATATTGATAAAAATAAACCTATTAGTTTTTACAAAGCCTTTTGTGTAGCATTTGAATTACACCTTTGATCCTTCATAAGGTAATTATTTTTGACAAAAAAAATTATTTGTTAAAACTATAATAAACTTCATATCAACTTTTGGAATGATAGTTATTGTAAGATAACAATAGTGATTGCATTTGTGAAAAGAAATCTATTTAAATTTTTTTATTTCAATAATTATAGATCAAAGCATGCACTTTTTCTCTAAAATATTTCTACTCAAACATTAAAAAAACATCATTTCATATTTATACCTTCCCCACCATAGATCTTGCTTAGATGTCTCTTCCCTCACAACCCTTTTATCTTTTGGTGATCTGCCTATTTTTGCACTAGACATGGTAGCTAGAGCACCAATACAAGTGATGAAGGATCCTTTCTCATGCTTTATAACTTGATCATAAAGCTCTATTCAAAAAACACAAATCCCACAAACAAGATTGGTCAACATATTAAATCCATGTTCATACATAAAGAAACAATTAATACAGATAAATGGCATTGCACTTGGAGGAGAAAGATTATAAAGAACATGTGTGAGCTTCAAAGAGTTGTCACTAATAGTGAGTTTGGGAGAAACCAAGGATTTGAGAGGCTTCCCTCTTATCTTTTCCATTTTTGGATCTCCACATTAAAAACCCTATATAACACCTAACCATAGCCTATGAACCTCTCATTGGGAACCATATCAAGTCAGTTCTTCACAAAGCTTGCATATTAGCAGGTCATTAAGTTGGCTTTTTTCTTCAAAGTGCCTAAGGAATTTACAATGGATTGAAAATCCTATGTCAATGTCACCTTGAACTATACTTTTCCTCATTCAGTCATGAGAATAATTTCACACAACCTTTTTCTATAAGGCTTGAAATTTTTCCATTTTTGATGTTCACTTGTCAACTCTACATTATTTTGCAACAATATAATCTATATGCATGTAGCTTTTTGAAAATAAATAAATTATTTTATTGCAAAGCGTAAAAAATATTTTCATCTATATTTTAGATTGAATTCATCATTATTACCTCTAAAAATGTGCTTTCTCATTCTAGCTCATATTAACTAGAAATTTTTAATAAATGTGAGTTTCCTTGTAAAATTTGAAATTTAAATAATTTCTACTCTTTTTAATGTTCATCTAAATGATTTCAACATATATAAATGGTGATTTCAAGGGCGAAGCCAAGGAATTGCCAAGATAGAAAACAAGGAGGCTAGGAGGAAGCTAGTAAAAAGGTGCGAGTATTAGGAGAGTTATTTTTATGCTGATTTTGTTTGTTGTCATTTTCTTGATTGTCAATAGTATCAAATTATTGCATAGGTGCACACACATCCCACAACGTAATTATATTACATTTGAAATATCAATTTCTAAATTTTTGAGTTTATGAGTATAAATATTGTTTAATCTCATTATAATAACTTTGAGAAGGAAGCTCACATTCTATCATAAGTCCTTGTAAGATTTATGATGTTATTGAGCTATGCTGAATTTTATGATATTACTTAGTTGTATGGAATTTTATGAGGTTACATGTATTTTAGGAATAGGTCATGACCACTCATTTACTTATGGCTTCACTCCTGACTATTATAAGAAATTTGATTTTTCTATTCACTAGTCTTGAATTACCTTTTTGGTCATTGTCTTCCAAGTTTTCCAATCTCCCCTTTTTAATACCGTGCATTATTCATTGTTCACTCTTCCATTATGATTTCATGTTATTTTTTGTTTAGTTGACTTTAGTATCAACTTTACCATCTCTAGACTCTTTTCTATTGTGACCTATATTATTTTTCTTGTCCATGTTCCACATATCTATCATTGTGTGTTTTGAGCCAAGAATCTAGGTACTAGAACAGGAAATTGCTTGCAAAAATTCCTTTCTATCCATAATTAAGATTTGGATATGTTGCAAGACAATATGTTTCAGGCATTAGATTTAGTGAATGTTGTGTATTTGTGTGTGCTCTAAATCACATTGAATATATCAAACCTTAGGTATGTTTTTGTATTGGATGATCTTGAGAGAATAGGATTATAGTACTACATTCTACTCATTTAATATCAATGGTTTTAAACCATTTACTTGTCATTGAAGTTTTTATGTCTTTTTAAATTCAAGGTGGTGGATCTTATTACCTTATTGGCAAAGCACTGGGTTTAGAGGTTGGAGTAAGCATAGGCTTGATGTTAACCAACTAAAGCTTAGTAAACACTAAGAATTCTGTGAAATCCTTTGGAGCCTAAGTGAGCTCAGTAAACACTAAATTTCCTTCATTGACCTTGTGAGCTCGGTAGAAACTAGCTTATGCTAAAAAACCTTCAACACTCAAGTGAGCTCGGCAATAACTGTCTCCATAGTGTAACTACCAAGAACACTTGGTAGACTCTGTAAATCACTTTGTTGACCAACTAAGCTTGGTAGACTCTATCTTTTTCTTTGTTGAACAACTGAGCTCAATAGACTTGTCATTTTACCATAACTTTTTGAAAAGGTAAGGTTCTTCACTCTTTTGATCATGTTCTTCATATTGTTCATGCTTTGATTCATGCATAAGGCATTGTGTTGTTCTTTGTATTTCTTGTATGTGTGTTGAGGTTGTTTAGGAGGGATATTAACTTGTTCTTGGATGTCATTCTTATGCTTTGCTTTGAAATTTTGATGGGATTTCATGGGGATTGTTTTGGCATTACTCACCCTTGGATAGGGAAAAAGTAGCCATGTATGGGGGAAGGGGGGAAGGGCCCTAGTTGGACCTCAATAGTGTAGAGTCTCTTCTCATGGTGAGAAGATGGGAAGAGGGTAGGGTGTTATGGGCCCTTACTTTTCATCACATACCATGTTTGAAATTTTGAATTTTTGAAGAAGGGAAGGAATGAAAATCCCTATTGTATTGGCCTCAAAAGGGCATTTGTAGAAGAATGGAAGTTCTTGAGTTTTAGCCGTAAAAGGGCTACGTTATGGTATGGTGATTGACATCTCCTATTGAAAAAATCCACCTCCCCCCTAGTCTAGTTCAATGTTGAACCTATTGTGCAAAATCAGGATGGGGATGCATACTTGATTTCTTCCTCATATTATGTTGTTTTACCTCTGGGCTAGTTCTCGCCTTCTCCATGACTCCTTCGATGCAATGAAGATATTTGAAAGGATCTCTTGTGAAGGAGCTAGAATAGAATTCATTTGAATTGTAACATTATGTAAAAAAATATGTATTTAAATCTTGATGTATTGGCAAGGATGTCTGGTTTTCTTACTGGTTATTTCCTGATGGAGCCTTGAAGCAGGTTGATTAATAGAAGAGAAAATATTGAGAAACCCTCTTACATTATATCTTATGTTATTTAAATTCATGTATATGTGTGTGGAAAAATAGATTAAATGGTGATGATCAATTATGAAAATTTCAAGTTCAATTATGTTAAGGAAGAAAGTATGTTATGTTGAAAATTCGATTCATATTGCGATTATTCGAAACAAACAAATCTTATATTGTTGATAGACTAAATTATTCAATCCCCCTTGTCAAACTAACTAACTGGTAAAATCAAACTTGGAAAGAAAATATACACCCTTGGTTAGAAATATAGTTTTCAAAAAAAGGGAGACACTTAAAAAAATAATGGCTTGAAAAAAAATGTACACCCCCAGTAGCAAATTGCTCTCTAGAATTTGTATGGGAATACAAATTTAAATCCTATAAGATGACAGAGAATATTCCACTATGATTCTCCTTAAAAATCATTTGTTAAATCAAATAAACAATAGAAATTAAATAAATAAATAAATAAATAAAATATATTTTCTAATAAATATTCCTAACTATGCTAGTCTCAACAATAAAACTTTTGCAATAACTACCCTAAATCCTATCTAAAACACTCTACTCACATCAAGCTTTTACCTAGGCGTCAGTTGAAGTAAATGGGAGTTCGAAAAATAATTTTAAAAAATAAAATAACAAAAGGTCAAATGCTTTTATTGCAAAGTTAAACCTTGCCATCATTTCTTTGATTTGATAGGGGTCTAATCTAATCATCCCCCACTCCCATGTGAATTTGCGGCAAACAAATAACTTGCTTGGGCTTGAGACCACGTGCCATGTCAGTGGCATGATGTGCAATTAAATTTGGTGGGTCAAATCTTTATTGGATGCAAATTTTTTTACACTTTATCCCTCTTCTTTTACTTTTGTTTTGGTTTATATTTTCCATACGATAGCGTACATCCTTTGGGAGATATTTTTGGGGCTGTTTTTTTTTTAAGTTTTAGTTTTATTTTTGGGCTACGTTAGTAGTTTAAAATAATGTTTTAAAGTTTAGTTATTATTATTTTTGATATTTGATTTATAGTTTAGTTTAGTCTTAAATTTTATTAAGAATGTTTACATTAATTTAGATTGTAAATAAAGTTTCCTTTTTTTTTTTTTAGTAAGTGTTATGACAAGTAAGTCATTTTATATTTTTACTTTATATTAGTTAGTAATTATTATAATTGTCAATCTTAGTAAATCTGATTAGTTGAAAATCAGATAGTTATGTTTAAGTACCTTTACTAATTTATATTTAGTGTTATCTTTTAAATTGTAAAGTTTAATAATTTCTAAACTAGAAATTTTTATTATTTTTTTTAATTTTAGTTTTAATTAAATTTTGTTGTAGTTTAGTGTTAATTTTATTAAAGTAGTAATTAATGTACGTATTATTAGAAATTATTTTAATATTATAATTTATTTCAGATTTAGTTAATGTCGTTAGTATTCATTTTTTATATAACTATGATTTTAGTTTTTTTAAGTAAAAGGAAAAAAAAACTAAACAATGCTAAATGTTAGTTGTTAGAACGTGTAAGTTTTTTCTAAATTTGTTGAGTTTGGCAATGGTAAATATATTCAATGTTAAGGCGGGAAGTTTTGATTATTATTTTTGTGTTGTATTAAATTAGTAGTAGTTATTTTAATTAAAAGATGATAGTGGTCTAGTAAGGTGTATTTTACTAGTATAGCTAGTTATTTTGTTTAAATTTAATATTTAATTTGTAAGAATTGGAATTAAATAATTACTAAAGTAATTTGAATGTGTTGATAATTAGTATTTTTCTTAATTAATATTTTAATGGTTAAGCTAATTATAATTTAAAATTTACTCTACTTGTAATTCATTATGCTAGTAGGTTTAGTGTAATTGTTGTTGTATGTATGGTTTTTTAAAAAAGTAAATAAATATAATATATTGTTTTAGATTAATTCAATTTAATCAAAATATTTATTTATTTTTTTTTATCATGAAAGATTTTTAAATTTTGGATTAGTAATGTTTGTTCTAAACAAAAAAAAAATTGCATGTGTTTTGCCCTATATTTTTGGGCATGACAATGAGAGAAGACAAAAACATTGCAAAATATGTGGAAAGGATCAAGGCCAATATAAGTGCAATCAAGCATCTGGAGGAGACATTTAAGAAGGAAATTGTTGTAAGTAAAGTGCTCAAAACTCTTCTTCCTATTTATGCAATTAGAATGTTTACTATTCAAGAAATGAGATGTGATCCAAATTAGAAATTAGGCTTTGATGCTCTAGTTGGAAGATTGACAACTTTTGAACTATACAACTACATGATGACTATGTTCCTAATTTAAAGAATATTGAATATGCATTTAAAGCTAAACTCTCACTCAAAGAAAAGGATAAGAAATCAAAGTCTAGTAAATCAAGAAGTGAAGAAGATGGAACATTAGAAGAAAGTTTAGACAATGATCTTGAAGTTGTTGATGTTGATCTTAGATTTTTTTTGACAATTGAATCTCAACACACTTACAATATTTACTATGTTCATGTCGAGTTAGTAATACATGCCAACTATAATATGTATAGATGTTGAGTTAAAATGAGTGTTGAGTCACTTATGTGCCGAGTCAGTCAAGTGTCAAGCAAATACACCATGCCGAGTGATTCAAGTGCCAAGTAAGTAGTTGATGTCAAAGAACTCAACTATCGATCCAGAAATAGAACTATAGTATGTGTTGAGCATCAGTATTATCAAGTGTCGAGTAATACAGATTAGATCTAGTTGTTTGCGATGGCACAAATGACTATGTAAACCATTTTTATGTCGACTTATGGATAAATCTCGAAGCTTTGAAGATAAGGATGAATTTATTTGGATTCCCTATGCAATCGACATGCAACCAATTAAAAAAATGGAAGGGATTAAGTGGAAAAATGAATGAATCTTTATTGTAGATTCATGCCTCACCCTAAGCCACCAAAGTCTCTTTAAGGAAGATGAAGCCCCATAATTTAGTATGTATGCATGTGAGAAAAGAGTAGAAGGAAGAAAATGGGTGAATTGATCAAAAAGCATTCAAGGTGACTTAGTACAATGAAAGAATCGCAGAATTGATTTACAAGAATAGAGGATCAAAGACTCAGCATTGGCAAATCAGATTAAAAAGGATTAAGAAGGATAAAATGGTGATCTAAAACTAGCAAGTTAAAGTTGTAAGTCATCAGATCAAACATTCTACTATTACTTTCTAACAACTATATCAATAGAGTGAAATCCTTTGGACTAAGGTTGACTTAACAATCATTATAAAATCCTTTAATAGGGTGACATTCCAAGTGAATGGTCTAAGGTCCTTTAATCAAGCACACTTCTAATAGGGTGTTAAAATCCTTTAACAGGTCAGATTTAATAGTTTCTTGCAAGCCTTTAACAGGGCAGGCCTTTCATAGGGCAGATCATCTTTTATGGTCAACTTATTGTAACCTTAACAGGTGACACTTTATTGTTATAGTAGTGAAGAATTGTGGGTGTCATCCCCACCCCAATTTTACCTTCTCATTTGGAGGGTTTCTAAGTAATCATATCAGGTATCAAATGTGTGTATGCTTATTTGATGCATTTGCTTTATATTTCATTTCAATTTATTACATGCATCTAATGAATGGTATAAGAGTTTTAAGTGCTAAAATTTGAACTTTTGATTCACCACCCCCCCTCGGAAGTGTATTTTTCTCATTTGCAATTCTAACAATTGGTATCAGATATGAGTTCTCAAGAGGAGAAGGTTTACCACTTGGAGAAAATATCTTGAAATTGAAGTCTACAAGTTAGGAAAGACCATTGAAAACTAGGAGATTGAGATACATCTCATACTACATCAACTGAATGAAGCTAGAGATGCTTTGAAGAGTTCCCTAAAAAGAAGGAAAGAGATTGATATAGCAGAAAATGACACACAATATAAAGAGATTGACACTACAAAGCTATTTGCTAATGGTAACTCTAGTAAATTTGATGCAACAATTGAAGATTTGATGGAAAAGAATAGACCACAAGTTGAAGAGATCATAAATCTCAAGTTGGATCAAGAGTCACAAGCTATACTATTGTGTGAGGTGACTGAACAAAAGAAGAAAGCTATAGGAGACAAGGGCATGATTGAATAATACAAAAGAAGTTTGGCAAAAATATTGCAGGAAAAGTTAGTAGAGGTATCAAGGATCTCAAACATGCAATTGGACACCTTAAGCCAAATGATGAATGTTCATCATGAGTTGAATGTCAAGGACATTTAAATAACCTCTTTGAAGCTACAAAATGAACAAGTGCATAATGACCTAAAAAGAGAAAAGGAATTTTCTTAAAGTTTCAACAATCCAAATGAAGTCATCAAGTGCTTTGAGCAGCAACTAAAATCCCCTAGATCTAGTAGAGATACATTAGGATTGGGCTAGACAAGCAGTGAAGAAGGAGAATCATCCAAAGTTGTTGAGAAAAGGAATAATAAAGGTAAGAACTCTAAACCTACTTCTTGTCATTGTGGTAAGAAAAGACATATAGCTAATGTTTGTAGGAGTAAGAATGCAAGTCAGAATGCTAAGCCAATGAACATGACTCATTGTCACAAGTGCAACAAACAAGTTCATCAGGCACATGAATGCAAAACCAAAACCATGCATGCAAAAAGATTTGAAGGACACTACTAAAATTGTCAAAAGTATGGACACAGAGCCTTTCAATGTAGATCCAAGTCCACACGGTCATGAAGCAAGCCAACAAAGGCAAGAAGCTATGGAAACTCCTATAACTAGGATTACAATACAAGATATAGCTTCTACTATTGTCAGGAATATGGACGTAGCCCTAAGAATTACATAAGAACACACTTCAGTGGTAACTAGAAGAGATGGTTGAGTCAAACCACATGTTTTAGCTATCACAAGACTAGTCACATCAGCCAGCATTGTCTAGCTAGATCCAAGGCACCGTGTGATGAATTTGACAAAGGTAAAGGCAAGATAGATGTTGAGCAGATCAAGAGCGAAATGAACAAGACACGAAAGAAGAAAGATGCTGGGAGTACATCAAATGGAGAAGGGATCACTTCACCCAATGGGTCAAGTGGTCACACTTCATCAAACTAAGTAAAAGGAGGTATGTGAGACTAATATTTAAACTGTTTTATCATACATCAGTTCCATTAAATATTAGTACTGAAAAAGATAGATTAGCATGAATAAATATGCAAGATAATAAGGAAAGTCCAAGGTCAAATCTTCAAGTTTTCACATTTTTTCCAAGTATGAAAGGTCCACTTCCCATGCCAAGTAAATACTAGAGTGTGTTGAGCTGACAGTCAAAAGTTAGTTGGAGCCAAGCTAGCAGTAGCTACCAAGTGGAGGAAAAATCAATGGATGTTGAGTGAAATAGAAATCACATTGAAGCCAAATTTTACAATTGTACATAACTAAGCATTAATTGCCAAGTTTTGAAGGGTATATGGTTGATTTTCAACTATTTTTATCATTACGAACTCAATGCAAGAATGAGTAGAGTGAAGAAGCAATCTACAAACTATTCCAAAGCATTTGCAAGGATCTCTGCAATGATTAAGCATTAGTTCATTGATTTTAAAGGTATTCTTCACTTGCCGAGCTACGTAGTTTTATACTTGTTAAACCCTAGTTTTAGGGTATGGCATCTAGTTCAAAAACTATGAAGCAAAAAAAAACTTTTGAAGTTAAATTAGTTAGTAGTGAGGTTAAACAACCAAATTTCAAAGCTATTCTAGAAGTTGCCTATAAAAATGACCCAGCAAGGGCATTATCTATGATCTCGCCTAAGGTTATAATGGTTCAAGATGTAAGAAAGCCCTATAACTATAAATTAGGAGCCATAGGAGACATGGAAATAAGATAGGAATATGAAAAATTGTGCGAAAATGGAGTCCTATAGGAAGAATTCAAGATTGTGGAGAGAAAGGGTTTGACTGGTGCCCTAGAGTTTTCAAAACTAAGTGGATTAAAATAGTTTTGAGCAAAATACATGATGGATGTCTATGGTTAGAGGGTGGACCCATTAAAATTTTAAAGAGAATTGTCCATAGGGTTATTGGTTATCCAACCCTAGATTGGCCCAAGACATTAAGAAGTGACTCAAAAGAGGCAATGGAAAAAAATATAGGTGCAAAATGAAACAAGCATAGTATGACCATTGACACCATTACAGACATTTTGCTTGATTTTGTTGTTAAACTTATTTCACACAAATTCTATCAATCAAGTAGGTTAAATAGTGTGCCCTACATAGAAGTGGATGTTGGATACAAGATTGTTAAGAAAGATCACACCTATGATCTTATAGAACTTCAACGTCAGTAGATAAATGAAAATCTTGGACCTATTAGAATGTAAAAGAGTGTTCAATGTAAGTTTGGATCAATACTTGTATGTATGTTTTTCTATGTAAAAAATGATTTTCCATCTTCTGGCAAAATAGGATGGAAGCAAATAGACCAGTTGCTATTCAAATTAATGAATATATTGAGCAAATGGGAGACAATTTTGAGTCAATTACGACAAGTTGTTTTGAAGACTTTAAGAAGTCTTGAAGTACAGGTTAAGGATTCCTATTTCACTAGTTGAGTAATAGTATGATGACATTTGTTTCCTTATAGATATTGATTACACTTACATCCAGGCTTCAATACTTAGGGTTAGATCGCTAAGGCCCCTAGGCTATGAAATAAATGTTGATGAAGCCTCATCTGCCATCACTGCACTCCTTGCTAAAGAAATTGACAAAAGTGCAAAGATATTGGCAATTATGATGTTGTGAAGTCAAAGGTTGAGATGGAACTAAAGATAGCCTCTACTTTTAAAAAGAAGGACAAAATGGTAAGGAAACTAAAGATCAAGTTTGGAGAAGGTGTAGGTGATGATGAAGAAGAAGCTGATGAAGAGGAAGAAGAGATGCAAGGTCAAGAATCTTTAGCTTTGACCCAAGGCATGGGTGAAGACCAAGAAGAAGAAGGTGTAGAGGAAGAAGAAGTTGAGGAAGCACTAGTAAAGCCAAAACCTAAAAAGAGAAAGGCTAAGGCACAACGTGTAGCCAAACCTAAAGCAAAGAGGGCTACCAAGCCAAGCACAACAAAGCCAACGACTCCAACAACAAGGGCTAGTACAAGGGCCACTACTCAAAAGGCCAAAGAGTAGGCAAAGAGAAAACAAAAGTAGCTAAACAAAAGGGCCCAATGCAGAAGAAACAAAGAAGAAAGTATATTGCATAGCCTAAAATAGATGATGAAAAGACAGAGTTAGAAGATACAAGTTAGTGTAGGGCGGTAAGTCATGCACCTAAATTTTATCTTGAGAATAATTCTAATAATATGAAAGATAATGCAGATATGATAGGATTAAAGAACATATGATAGGATTAAACAGTCAGTGTATGTGATGATGTCTAAGTTCAAGAATACTCCACTTGAATTATACAACACAATGCCCAAGGAGCTATAAACCCTTGTAGAAAATAAGTGGCATTATTGCTTCAATCTAGAAAAGAAAATAAGGGAATCAACCCTAGCCTAAGTCATGCTTGAACTAACAAAGGGGCAAATTATCAAGGAAAATAAGAAGTATGGTAGCAGATTTGCACCCAAATATAGGGCATTCAGCATACTCCAGAACAACATTGAAGATGTTGTAAAGAAATCCACTCAAATGTGGAAATTGATATATGGGTTAACAATTGTCAAAGCAGCAGAAGAGGATCCCTTTGACGAAATAAATAATGGAGAAGGAGAGGAAGAAAATGAAGAGGAGACAAAAAAAGAAAAAGACACCAATGTGGAGGAGCCACAAAAGAAGAAAGATGAAATGGCCACAGTTGAAAAGTAGCACAAAGAACAGAATGTAAAGGATGTTCCTGATAACTCACCTCGGAACATCAACCCATTAATTGTAGATGACTTGAAGAAAATCCTTGACCAATCTACACTACAAGCCAGATTGTGTGATAATCATATGTTTGTCAGTGTTGAAGAGCTTTAGAAGGTAGTAGCTGATATAAGAAAGGATAAGGTGAATCCACAAGAACCACCTTCTTCCATCCCTTCAGCTACTAGTGCTCAACCTCTAGTGTAAACACCAAATGATACATCTGCAAAGGTTGACACTACTATAAAAGTTGACATGGTTGAACAAAAAACTATGACAACTCAAGAAGAGAAGGCTCTAGAAGCATAAACAAGACAAATAGAGGTATCTATACTGTAACACAAACAAAAGAAGCAAGTCATATATTAATGATTGATCAAGAAAAAAATGAAGAAAAGGACATACCAAAAAAGAAGAAGCAAGAACCCATACAACCATTGGTAAATTTACCAACATCTACCACTCCAAAAAAAGTTCTTTTGAGACCAAGCATTGATACAATACCACTTCAGATTTTAGCGTACGGCTCCAGCACATCCAAGGTTGCCAAGGTAATTCACTATGGAGATGTAATTTTAGATGAAGAAATAGTGATACCAATATATGACTATGCAACCATGACACTAGAGCAAATAGGCATAATGCAAGAAGCCTTAGAAAAGACAAAACAACAAAAAATACTTAGAAAAGAGTATAAATAAAGGCAAGCATTACAAGATAATAAAGACATCTTTTTAGATTCTTTTAGCTTGCAAACACTTGATGAATCTACGCCAATATTAGAACAATTATCAAAAATTGTAGAACAGGTGAATAATGAAGACCAAGAAGCCAATGTCAAACTTATGGAATGGTTTGAAAGAAAATTCCAAGGAAAGTGAATGAGAAAATATTAGGTGATATAGCAATCTCACAAGTTAAATTGGCCACAAAAATTGAGGAAGTGAAGAAGGTACTTGAGAACATATTCTCATTGTACATAAATTTGTGTGATCCCACACTCTTTACATAAGAAACATACCATAAAATTATGAGTCTGGAGAACAATTTGAAACTTTCAAGTATGCAATTACCTAAAAATCCAACTCAAAGTGAGAAGCATTTCCATTCATTGCTTCAAACACAAATTCAACTAGTTGTGTTAACAACGGAAGAGGCTAATATAAGAGCCAAGTTGACTAACATTCAAGTCTCCCTTACCCCTCATATGGAGATACTCCACAAGGAACTAGGATATGCAAAGACATTGATGAAGAAAGATTCAAATCTTTCAACATTTGATGGACTAGTTCACCTTGTAGCAGAGATAGCCATCCAAATAAAATCATTAGATGTTGCATTAGACAAGTGGGATACTACTCTAAAAATTATAATGGAAGTCCACAAGAACTTTTTGGATAAATGTGCAATCAGTGTATAGACCCTTTGTCATAAGTGTTAGAAAGGGGGAGATACATATAAAAGGCGGAGCAAACAATAAATAAGTAAAAACAAAATATATATTAGATAAAGAGTATTAGTATTTTTGAAGCCAAAGTATATTAATTAAAGATAAATCTATGGAGAACAAATTTTGGATACAAAACAGGCACATTAACTTAAGGGGAGTTACAAAATTTTGAGGTATATAAGTCTATTATAGAATTTTTAAAACTTTTGAAGTTTTGTGTATATGTCAAGGTGTGAATGTATTATACTCAAGGAGATTAGATTTTTTATATATAGTTAATTGTTTTTGACACTCATGTCAAAGGGGGAGATTGTTGATCATAGATTAGTTTTGACAATTGAGTGTCAACACACTTAAGATATTTACTAAGTTCATGCCAAGCTAGTAATACATGCCAAGTATAATATGTATAGATGCCGAGTAGAAATGAGTACCAAGTCACTTATGTGTTGAGTCACTCAAGTGTCAAACAGATAGACCATGCTGAGTGATTCAAGTGTCTAGTAAGTAGTTGATGCCAAGCAATTCAGGTGTCGAGCATAAAAAAAAACTACAGTATGTGTTGAGCATTCGTATTATCAAGTGCCAAGTAACATAGATTAGATCTAGTTGTTTGTGATTGTACAAATGACTATGTAAACCATTTTTATGTCAACTTATATCTTGAAACTTTGAAGATAAGGATGAATCTATTTAGATTCCTATGAAATCAACATGTAACTAATCAAAAAATTGGAAGGGATTAAGAAGAAAAATAAATGAATCTCGATTGTAAATTCATACCTAACCCTAAGCAACCAAACTCTTTTTAAGGAAGATGAAGCCCCATAATTCAGTATGTATTCATGTAAGTGAAGAGTAGAAGGAAGAAAAGAGGTGAGTTTCACAAAAAGCATTCAAGGTGACTTAACAGAGTGAAAGAATTGTAGAATCAGTTTATAGAATAGACGATCAAAGACTCAGCATTGGAAAATCAGATCAAAAAGGATTACGAAGCATAGAATGGTGATATGAAACTAGCAAGTTAAAGTTGTAAGTCATCAGATCAAACATTCTACTGTTACTTTCTAACAACTATATTAGTAGAGTGAAATCCTTTGGACTAAGGTTGACTTAATAGTCATTGTAAAATTCTTTAATAAGGTGACATTCCAAGTGAATGTTCTAAAGTCCTTTAATCAAGCACACTTCTAATAGGGTGTTAGAATCCTTTAACAGGGTCAAATTTAACAATTTCTTGCAAGCCTTTAATAGGGCAGGCCTTTCACAAGGCAGATCATGTTTTATGGTCAACTTATTGTAACCTTAATAGGTGAAACTTTATTGCTATAGTAGTGAAGAATTGTGGGTGTCATCCCCACCCCAATTTTACCTTCTTATTTGGAAGGTTTCTAGGTTATCATATCAGGTGTCAAATCTGTGTATGCTTATTTGATGCATTTTCTTTATATTTCGTTTCATTTTATTACATGCATCTAATGAATGGTATACAAGTTTTAAGTGCTAAAGTTTGAAGTTCTGATTCACCCCCCATTCTCAAAACTGTATGTTTCCCATTTGTAATTCCAATAGTTGAAGCCCTACTTGCAAGGAAATATTCCAAAAGAAGAGGAAAGTACAAAGGTAAAGTTCCTCTAGTCTTCTTTTCTTGTGAAAAAGTTGGTCACATTGCTACTAGGTGTCCAAATAAGGAAATCAATGATGAGAAGAAAAGTAATAAGCATAAAAGGGAGGACTCCAAGAACTACATCAACTTCAAGGATGAAGGTAAGAAATCTTGCTTTATAGCTAAGGATTCTAGTAACAGAGAAGATGAAATGGTATATATTGTTTTGAAAGATGAATCTAATGATGAAGGAGATAAGATGGAACTTGTCTCTAATGTTAGCAAAAATGATATATGGATTATTGATAGTGAGTGCTCACATCATATGACTAGTGACAACAAAAAATTTGAGCACATGGAACATTATCATGGAGGTAGTGTGAGATTTGGAAATAATGAACCTTGTAACATAAAA
Organism: Cupressus sempervirens; assembly: GCA_028749045.1. Lineage (NCBI taxonomy): Eukaryota > Viridiplantae > Streptophyta > Pinopsida > Cupressales > Cupressaceae > Cupressus > Cupressus sempervirens. Next base: position 191,161,587 of record CM053783.1, on the reverse strand, counting down.
GGAAAAGAATTTATCTTATTAACTAAAGAAATTGTATGTGGCAATGCCTATTGGGTTGAAGGACTAAAGCATAATCTACTGAGTGTGGCACAGTTGAATAACATTAGATTCAAGGTAGAATTCATGAATGGATGGGCCAAACTACTAGATGAAAAAGTAAATCCGGTTGGATTTGGCAAGCAAACAAAAGATAACCTATTTTATCTTGATCTAAGTGATTGTTCATGTTTTTTGCTCAAGTAGACAAAAGTGGGTTATGGCATACAAGGTTATGTCATGTGAACTTTGATAATCTAGTTAAGATAAGAAAACATAGAAGAGTAAGAGCTATTCCTAATTTGAAAAAGCCTAACATGGGTTTATGCAAGAATTGCCAAATTGGTAAGATGGGAAAGAATAGCTTCAAAAGAAAAGACTATTAGTTAGAAGAAGTCTTGGAAATAGTTCATATAGATTTATGTGGACCTATCAGAATAGAAAACTATAGTGGAGAAAAGTTGTTCATTCTTTTTGTTGATGACTATTCTAAAATGATGACAACTATGTATCTAAAAGAAAAGTTAGAATCCTTTCAAAAATTCAAATTGTATCTAGCAAGAGTAGAAAAAGAAACTAGAAAAAGTTCAAATGCTTAAGATCAAATAGACATGGTGAATTCATCTCTCATGAATTCAATAATTTCTGCATTGAAAGAGGAATTAAAAGACAAGTATCAACCCCTAGTACACTACAACAGAATGGTATAGCAAAAAGAAGAAACAGATCTATTATGGATTGTGTAAGAATCTCGATGATTCAAAAGAATGTTGTTCTCAAATATTGGAAGGAAGCTATTAGCACTACAATTCATACCTTCAATAAAGTACAGTTGAAGAAAGATTCAAACAAAATACCTTATCAGCTATGGTGTGACTACAAACCTAATGTAAGTTACTTGAAAGTGTTTGGTAGAAAATTTTATATATTAAAAGAATCTAAAAAAGGAAAATTTGATGTAAAAGGTGATGAAGGCATATTTTTAGGATACTCCCATAGAAGTAAAGCATACAGATGTTTAAATTAGTTTACTCAAAAAATCATAGAAAGTGCACATGTTAGAATTGATGAGTTTGCAAAAAAGAGTGAAGAAGAAACCAACAAGAAGGTAGAAGATTATAAAGAATTCATTTACAATGAACCTAATACCCTACCAAATCTATTTGAGAAAAAAGAAGCTTCATCTCCCGAGTCCCTAGAAACTCCAATAGTTACTGAGTTGTAGATAGTGCAACCCGATTTATAGTCTGAAGGATCCAAGTCACAATTAGATGTTACCGAGCTAGTTTAAATTGAACTTGATGTGCCTAAGTCACAAATAGAAGGAAGTGGGCTTGAAACTAAAATTCAAGAAGAAGATGGTGGAACTCATTCAAAGACCAAAGAGCCAATGTTAGCAAGATATGTCAGAAGGCATCATCCACTTGATCAAATCATTGGAGACAAATCTGATGGAACGATCACAAGAGGCAAATTAAAGGTACATGTTTACTTGCTAAATTTGAACCTAAACTGTTAAGGATGCTCTGGAAAATAAAAGTTGGATTGAAGCAACGAATGAAGAGATAAAACAAACAGAAAAGAACAAAACTTGGACTCTTCTTCCTAGATCCAAGGACAAAAATGTAATTGATACAAAGTGGGTATTTAGAAATAAGCTAAATGAAGATAGAAAATTTTCAAGAAACAAAGAAAGATTGGTGTGCAAAGGTCATTCTCAAGAAGAATATATTGACTATGGTGAGACTTTTGCTCCTATGGAAAGACTAGAAGGTGTTAGAACATTACTAGCATATGTAGCACATAGAAGATCTAAAGTATATCAAATGGATGTCAAATCTACATTCTTGAATGAAATTCTTGATAAAGAAGACTACATTGAGAAACCAAAAGGTTTTGTAGATTCTAGCAAAAGTGACATGGTTTTCAAGTTACACAAAACATTATATGGTCTCAAGCAAGCTCCTAGAGCTTGGTATGAAAGACATCATAATTACTTGGTACAAATTGGCTTTCAAAGCACAAATGATAATAGTAGTGTATATATCAAGGAAGGACCAGACAAGAAGATTGTGTTGGCATAAATTTTTGTTAATCATAATCTATCTAAAGGAAATGATGACCTATACAAAGCATTTTCAGAAGAAATAAGTAAAGAATTTGAGATGTCCATGTTTGGTGAGATAAAATTCTTTGTTGGATTGCAAATACAACAGAACAAAAATGGTATCTACATCACTCAATCTAAGTATATCAAGGAGATACTGAATAAATTTTGAATGGAAGATTCAAGACCTGTTGGAGCCCCTATGTCTACTAGACATAAGCTCTCAAAAAATGATGATTCCAAAGAAGTAGATAAGACCACATATAGATCAATGATTGGAAAATTGTAGTATGTATTACACACAAGGCTTCATGTTACTCTAGCAATTGGAATAGTGGCAAGATTCTTTGCAAATCTTAAAGAAAATCACATAATGGAAATCAAGAGAATCATATCTAAAAGATAGTAAAGACTATGGTTTATGGTACAAACTTAGAGGCAATTTGGACTTAAAAGTAAATACTCATGCTGATTAGGAAGGAAGTCTTGATGATAAAAAAACACTAGTGGTGGAGCATTCTTTCTTCGTAAAAGACTAGTGTCTTGAACAAGCAAGAAGAAAATTGGTACATCTCAATCCACGTCAGAGGCATAACATGTAGTAGTAGTAGTCAATTGTTCTAACATTGTTTGGTTCAAACAACTATTGGAAGGAATGACGGTAGAGATCAAAGATCCAATAGTTATATATTGTGATAACACCAATGCAATCAACATATCAAAGAATCCAGTAATGCATTCAAAAACAAAGCATATTGCTATAAAATATCACTTCTTAAGAGAATTAGTGTAGGATAAAGAAGTCAGATTGGAATATGTAAATTCAAAGGAATAGATTGCAGACATATTCACCAAGCCATTACGTAAGGATGCATTTTTTTATTTAAGAGATAAGCTAGGGCTCATTCGCCTATCTGAAATTCACTAAAAGAAGTTTAGTGAATGCATCAACAAGAACCTGTTGAAGATCAATTAGTTGCTGCAGAATTAACAAGGGCATATTGTAGATGAATTAGTACTTAAGGTAGATAACGTACATAGGTACATTGAGAATTATTATCTTTAGCATGTGTTGTCAAAGAGGGAGAAGTTTACTATCATATCTCTAAAAAAAATTGGATATCTCTGAGAAATTTTTGGAACTGGAATAAAATAAGGAACTAGAGAGGGGAAATTTTTCCAAAGAATAAGTTTTCTGAAAGAGGAAAAATGTTTCAAATGAACTTGGTAACAGTTATTGTAGATAAAAGACATAATCTAGTGAAAGGAAGAGCTCATACTAACAAAGGGATTTCTCAAGTCTAAATCCAAAATTTCATTGTGATATGACATGTTGTGTTGCCATCAATGCCAAAGAGGGGGATTTTTACATATAATTGATCAATTATGTATTGTCTTTTATGTTACACAAATGACATATCATTATCAACTCGTATATGACTAGCTCTCTCGAGTAATGAAGATAGTTCTCAGTGTCTACCAAGCATTCCTATGTTTTCCTAGTTCAGAAGGCAGTGTCTACTGAGTTCACTTAGGCATCAAAGAAAATTGCAAAAAGTGAGTATTAACTGAGCTCACTTAGTTAATGAAGGAAAGTTGGTTGGAACTAGTGCTAACCGAGCTCACTCGATTGCAAAAGGATTTTTGCAAGTTTGCAATGTTAACCGAACTTCAAAGGAAATCATTTCTAAGTCAGTTTCTACCAAGTTGGGTCAGCTAACAAAGGATTTTCTTATTTTATTGTATTAAGCTTAATTAATTTATCTATTGATTCTAGCCCACTAAGGCAATGAATATTGATTATTCTAAGTCATATTTGAGCTTACTTGACAAAGTGGAAGATATAAGTATAAAGTCAAATTGTGATTTCAAAAGTGAGATTGTGCAAGGCATGAAGATGTTATTGAAGATTCAACGATGAGAAGAGGAAGCAAATTTGAGGGATAAGAAAAATATCCTTGTGGAGTAGCAAAGCCATATTCAATCAGGAAGGATCAAGTACAAGCCAAAACAAAGATCTGTAATCCACAAAGTAGTTGGATTCAAATCATGTCATCTCATTGTTACTCTCTAACCATTGTAGCAATTATCTAAATCTCTTAATAGAATTGGCTTAATAGCTATTTGTAAATCCTCTAACAAGGTCGTAGTTCTATTGAATTGTCTCAAGACCTCTAACAAAGCCACTCCTAATAGGGTGATTAAATCCTCTAACAGGATCACACTTAATAGTGTGTTTTGTAACCTTTAACAGGGTTGGCTCCTAACAGGGCTTACTTTAGAAGAGTGAAAATAGTAACTAGTTGCAATTAGTAGTTTTTCCCAAATTGAGTTTCCACATTAAATCCTCGTGTCCAATGTGTCCATGTTATTTTATTTTATATGTTTGCAACTCAATTAAAGTAATGGTAATCATAGAAAACATCTAAAAGTTTATATGTTAATCATTTATTGAGTTAATTCAATTATTATCAAGTTACAACATTATGTGTGTGTTTACTGAGCTTCAGTAATATTCAGTTTTCTAGTTTTCATTTTAGTACTAACATCTAAGGGATGTGGGATTTATTTTAGTAGTAATTGATTCACTCCTCCCTCTCAGTTACTCCTCTTATATTTCCAACAAGCATAGCATTGTTTCTTGTAAAGACTAGGAGAACAACAGTCAGAGATCATAATGGTATGGCCAATGGTTTGATGGTTAGGTGATGTATAGTTGAAAATATTTTCTAGACTATACTCAGAGGATGTAGTTAATTATACAAAGATTAAGTTGATGGTGTATGACAATTGTACCTAATTTACTAAGAGTATTACATAAATATCGTATTGGGGAACATTGTTTAGATGTTTGATTTCTATCCTACATCTGAGATGCAATGAAGAAGTACACAGTCACAGTGTCATAGAAGATAGTCATATGGTGATGTCCATAAGTGCACAAGCCCTGGTATCACACATGTGAAGTTTTGTATAGATTGTTAGCCAACAACGCTATTGTAATTAAATTAATTAATTATCTTATTATAATCAATTGGGAAAGCCTGAAGGTTGACTTAAGGAATTATTATGGAGATAGGGTCAAAAGAAAACTTTTTTTCCTTGTTTGTAAATTATTCATTGTTGTATGAAGTGTGAAGAGTGAAAAGGAGTACAGTGATTACTGAATGCAAGTAATCCAAGGGATTTGTTGGCTCCTGATTTAATAGTGTTTGAACAACCAAGTATGCAAGGCAGGAATGCATCTATGGGTAGCTATTTCTAATAATGGACACACTTCACCAAGAACCTGGGCCAACTATAAGGCTACACTCCTTCTGCACTTCAGGCTCTGCAAAACCTAGGAAGGTATACCTATAGATTCTTTATATGGTACTAGTTATCAAAGCATACACTGAATCTAATATAGAGCAGATAAAACCCTTATTTCTCCTAATAACTCATGGAATAACATCAATCTACAGTAGCTAAATGCAAATCTATGAATCTCACAAGTTGAGTGAGGGTTAAACATTTAGGTCCTTCAACATGAAAGGGAAAGAACGTTTGATAAATGATGTTGATTCAACACAACCTCAAATATGCAGCAGTATAACAAGTGATCCTATAACTGATTAGTGCCTAATCCATTGGGCAATTCCATGAATTCAAAACATACATCTGTGACATCAAGACATATTTTGTATACCCAAACATCAGATCTATCTAATCACCTTGTGATTCAGACATCAATGTTCATTTAGATCTCATTCTCACAAAATATCCTTCTCAAGTAACCAGTAACCTTGTGAAACATATCAAGCATTTACTTGGCCCTTTGGTCCAACAGCAAAATACATCAAACATACAACCTGAAGGGGATGCAAATGGATCTTAGATCTTTGTTCTAAGACCACATAAGACTTACAGATTGCTGAGACAGGAGACAAGAACCAGAATGAAACTAGTGAAATTATTGCTCATATGTATTGATTTCCTTGAAACTATACATTTAGATGCACAAAATTAAAACATGAAAACACCTAACAAATCAGAACTTGCTGTATTATCTACACTACTGGTATTCACATGAAAGAATTACGCTGAAGAATATGGTCACAGTCATGGGAACACATCAAAACTGGATCCAAAACTTGGTATCTTAGTAGTGACTGGTTTTCTCGCCAAAGACTAGAACCCTTACAATGAAAGAAAGAATGAAAGATATAGGAGAAGATGAAATTCTCGGATCTGATCTTTACTTGACAAGTGTCCACTTGAAATTCAATCTTCTGGCAACTGAAAAACCTCTTTCTTCTTTCTTCTCATCTAATACTATTTTGCTAATATCCTTGTACAATGATGAAATTCTTTTGAATCTCTAAAATATCTGATTTCTTCATTGAAATGCTGGTGAAATTTCAGTTTTTATTGAATGAATCTAAACAAATTTTGACCCAAACTGAATTTTTACTGCCTGTTAACCATATTTAGGTCATCATTGTGCTAAAAAATAAAATCTGAACTTTTTGGTTTGAATACAGTTGCAATTCAAGTACCTGAGACAAATCCCCCTATAGCTTAAACCAACTACTTCTTGTGTAGAAACTGACTCCAGAATCAGAAAATTTGGATTCTCATGATAAGGCATAGTTTTCTTTCCAGAAACCTACTGAAAGTTGATTTGAAAATCACTCCTCTAATAAGGGACTCAGGTCTGCAGCTTTGAAATTTTTAAATTTTTCTCAAAAAATTTAAAACATCCTAAAGTTTAAACTTTAGAAAAACCCCATTTGATTTTAAAAACTTGACGTGGGCATTTTCAACAAAAATAATAATAAAATATTATTATTCTTAACTCTTCACTATTGCCCTGACCCTTCCAATCTATGGTCAACCCTCTGTTTGACTGGTGCCACGTGTCACTATGTGATTGGCTGCTCTGCAACCCTGCCACATCACCATCTGAGCGGGCCCAATTGCCACTTGTCGCCTTCCCAATTTCCCGCTTTATTTAACCTAGGCGCAACTTAATATTGCGGGGAATCGGGCACCAAATTATTTAGATGCGTGGCATGATCTGGGCACCTCCCGCCACATCAACATTTTTGCATCTTTGTCTAAAATTGTGCTAGCATCATCATACAACAGGCTTCAACAACCAGTGCGCAGGGGGCCCACCTCTTTCTCTGCTGCCTTTAAAATGTGTGTCTCTTAGGACACAAATCATATTACTTGTTCTTGTATTTAAGGACATATAATATTTGTCCCGTGAGCAATATGGGATAAACCTCATGACATGTTCCCTTTTCACTGTGTTTAAAATCGACTCCATTCTTCAATGCGGGTGGAGCCTGCTCTTTTTATACAAGGTGTGGACTATGTTCTTTAAAACTTCTAGAACATCCCTAGTGCCACGAGTTCTTTCTGAGCCACCTCAGAACATCAGTTAGATGAGAGGACTACAGGGAAGGCTCTAATCTATTCGCAGGTTTATTTCACAATTGGCAGATAGATCACAACCCTTAACAAAGACCTTACATAAGGGTGTGAAATTCAATTGGAGGCAAGATTGTGAGCAAAGCTTAACACAAATCAAGGAATATCTTGTCAATCTGACAATCCTAATGCCTCCTATCCATGGGAAGCCTTTGCTCTTATACATCTCAGCAACTGAAACATCTCTGGGAATCCTATTGGCTCAGGAAGATAATGACAACAAAGAAAGAGCTATTTATTACTTGAGCCAGACACTGGTTTCTTATGAGAAGAACTATAGCATTATTGAGAAAGCTTGCTTGGTAGTTGTCTTTGCTTCCCAAAAGTTGAGACACTGCATACTCAACCACACTACGCGGCTCGTGGCTAAAATAGACCCACTAAAGTACTTTCTTAGTAAGGAAGCTCTCACAGGAAGATTGGCTAAATGGGTTATGATGCTCAGTGAGTTTGACATCCAATACATTGAACACAAGGCTATCAAGGGATAGACAATTGAAAATTAGCTAGTCGATGCACCCATACAGAGTCTTCTACCAATGAACATTGATTTCCCAGATGAGTCAATTCTGACACTCACGCACCACACATGGGTTATGTTCTTTGATAGGTCCTTCACACAATAAGGATCAGGTGTTGGATTACTCTTTATTACACCATAGAGATACTCATTGCCCAAAGCATACAAGATTATGTTTCCTCATACAAACAACATTGTTGAATACGAGGCTTTCATCAACAACATGACGATTGCGGTCAAATGGAGAGTGGATCAGTTAGACATCTTTGGTGACTCTCAGCTTATCATCAACCAGGTTAATGATGTGTACCAAAAACAGGATGAGAAACTAATTCCTTACAAGCACATGGTTGATGACTTAAAGAAGTACTTTGCACATATAACCTTCTAACAAGTTTCATGAGCAAATAATAAAGCGGCTAATGCCATGGCTACTTTGGCCTCCCTGCTACAGAGGCCTGAAAATTACCTCTGACACGAATTGTTGGTGGAAGTGTTACACTACCCAGCCTATGACACCCCTGATTCTAGGATGATCTGTTCTATTGTTGGACAAGAATCATTGTGCCACCATCACATTTATTCTTATCTCCACAATCAAATCATTCTGGAAAGTCTGACCTGGAATGAGAAACATTACCTAATCTGTAATGCTTCGCATTATGTCATTATTGCTGATGATCTATATAGGAGAGATCTAGATGGAATACTCCTTAGGTGTTTAGAACTCAAAAAGTCCAAACGTGCACTAATTGACATTCAGGAGGGCATTTGTGAATCTCACTCTAATGGCCTGACACTAGCTCACAAACTCCTTAGAGCTGGTTACTATTGCCCTAAAATGGAGCAAGAACCTATCAAGTATGCTAGATCCTACAAGCAGTGTTAGTTACATGGGAATTTGATCCATGCTCCAGCTAGAGAGTTGATTCCCTCTACTACAACATGCCCATTTCAACAATGTGCCTTCGACTTGGTGGGACAGATCCACCCAACCTCCTCTAATGGAAATAAGTTCATTATCACAGCTACAGATTACTTCACAAAGTGGGTAAAGGCAATACCTCTCACAGTTGCCAATGGCAAAATTGCAGCACTTTTCATCACAAACTACATCATCTGCAGATACGGTGTACTGTCCTCAATCATTACTGACAATGGAGGACAATTCAAAAACAAAGACCTCAAGGAACTATGCAAGATATTCAAAATCACACAACATTGGTCTTCCATTTATTACCCCAAGGGTAATGGCCAAGCTGAGACATCCAATAAGGCGATCCTCAAACTTCTTCATCATACAGTCAGCAAATCAGGGACAAACTGGCATCTCCAGATCAATCCAGCCCTATGGGCATATAGGAAAAGCATCAGAACTCCAATAGGCATGACTCCCTCTTCTTTGGTGTATGGAGCGAATGTTGTGCTTCCAATAGATGTCGAGATTCCTACCTTGAGAATCTCTATGAAGGGCCTTATTACTGATGATGACTATAGGATAGCTCGGCTTCAAGAGCTTGTGTTATTGGATGAACGTTGACAAGTGGCATGTAATCATTTGTGAGCATATCAACAACGAATGGCAAGAAGCTACAATCGGAGGGTCAAGCCACGTGACTTCCAGCTGGGTGATCTCGTCCTGAGAGAGAACCCTAAGAATCAACAATAATGAGTCCAAAAAGGGAAGTTTGAACTAAACTAGCTCGGTCCCTACATCATTACTACAGTATATGGATCTGACGCCCATCATCTTTCCACAACCGAGGGAGAAGTGCTAAAGGAACCTATCAACACTCTCCACCTGAAGTGGTTTTACAGTTGATTTGATAGTAATACCTCTTTGTACATATCTATATGTCCTAAAAAAAATCCTAAAAATCAGAAAATATCCTATAAAAAATTGTTACCCTGGTGAAAACCTAGCAATAGGCGCCTTGGTAACACCAAAAAAAGTCAAAAACCAAAAAAAATCAAAAAAAAAAGAAAAATACAAAAAAATTGAAAAAACAAAAAAAGTGCCATTGGTAAAAACCTAGAAACAGGCATCATGGTAGCAAAAAAATTCAAATCCTGCCAAGAAGGTGAAAACCTGGTAAACATGCGCCTCTTGTTTCCAACGCTCCATCTTGCAGTGCATCTTCTGGCTATTCTATATAGTCGCTTTCACGCTTCAGCTTTCCCTTATTTTTTTCCTACTTTCTACTCATGTATCCATGGATTGAGTCTTGTCACAGCTCGGGGGCATTTCCCTTTAGTGTCACTCTTTTTGAGATTCTCCTCATAGAATCTCCTTCGTGACAGTCACCAGTGGTCCTCACTACGTTTGTATACTATCGCTAGTGTCACCCTTTTTGAGATTCTCCTCATAGAATCTACTTCGTGACAGTCACCAGTGGTCCTCATTGCGTCTACCTACTATCGCTAGTGTCACTCTTTTTGAGATTCTCCCCATAGAATCTCCTTCGTCACAATCACCAATGGTCCTCACTACGTCTATCTATTGTCGCTAGTGTCACTCCTTTCGAGATTCTCCTCATAGAATCTCCTTCACAACAGTCACCTATGGTCCTCATTGTGTCTGTGTATTGTCGTTAGTGTCACTCTTTTCGAGATTCTCCTCAGAGAATCTTTTTTGCGACAGTCACCAGTGGTCCTCACTGCATCTACGTACTATCGCTAGTGTCACTCTTTTCAAGATTCTCCTCATAAATCTCTTTTGTAACAGTCACCAGTTGTTTCAGCTGTGTCTGCCTACTGTTGCTCATGTCACATCTATAGATTCCTTATGGAAGATTTCTCTTGCATTAGTCACCAATCGTTATGTCTATTTTCGTCTACTATCACTTAGTCCTCTTTAGGTTCTTCATCTTGAAATTTCCTCTTTGACCTCGGTCACCAGTCATTCTGACTGTGTCTACCTCCTGTTGTCACCCTACTAAAGAGATTTTTTTTCAAACATGTTCTGGACACTAATACCTAACATCAATCCCATGATAAATAATGAACTCAAAATCACATACTTGTTTGGATATACTGAGCTCTTTCTTTGTTTGCTTCTTTTTTTCGCTTTATCATGTCACCTCAAGCAACTCGATGATGTCATTTCTGATTAGAAAAGTAATGACTAGGGGCATGATCTTTTCTTTGCTTTCTGCTTGTGGTTTAGTTCCAATTTTTTGACATATTCTTATAAAAGGAGTGTCCACTATAAGAGCCTCCATCTCGCATTGGATGGTCAAGTGTACCTCAACTCCTTTTATACGAGTACATCAATAATGTTGGTACTTCTCCTTTCCTGTTAGAGTGAACTCTTCATGCTATAGTACATACTGATACTCATCCTGTTAAGTGAACGTACGGGTCACTGTGAGTATACCTAGAACACTTCTGTCTCAGGTTATGAATGCAAGGGTCATTGTGGACAAAATACTAATTGAATACTGAGCATGAGATGGATCTCCCCTGTGTTTGGTGTGTCTAGCATGCAAGCAACATTCTGGTCATCCTAGCATTTGTGCTTCGATGCTTATGTTCACTTGCTATATTAAAAGGGACAAATGTTCTGGTCATTATGGCTTCTTGTGCCTCGAATGCTTACATTTAATCTTGAAAAAACCTATAATGTATGGTCTATTCATATTCCCATGATTGCAATGTCATTGGGAATTATATAACATACGAGCTTTGTTCTATATCTAGTGATGATAAATTGTCAAGGCTCAATAACCAGACCTAGGGTTGCATTTAACATAAGTCTTGCATTACATGCTTCACTTGCATAAGCACGCAATTTGGTTGTGATTCTATTTCTTCCCTGCTTGATGAAGGATTGGGGGCATCTTCAAACATATCAGGTTTATCAACAGCTGCACAAGCATTTGCTTTGTTGATTTGCGCTCCTCAATGGAATACCTCTCACTGTCAAGAAAAACACACAACACTACATGAGATGTCAGTCCATTTTCATATGCATTGCATCCATATACTAATAATATCTACTCTACATGCTAATAATCACATCATATCAAAGTAAAACATACATCTCATAGTCATCATATTAACATCTCATGTACATCAAAGTGAACCAGACACAGACAATGACATGTACACACTAATACTCGACTCAAAAATCTCATATATATATCTATCAAAAAATGGGTCAGTACAAATATGGGCACTACTCAAGTGCTATCGATCAAAATCATACAAAATGGTGTTCGCACACCAATCAATACATAGCCAGAGATCAAAATCAAGAGCCAAGCATAGCATCTAATTCTGCCATGTACTCTCATCTCCAGGAGGAGCATGAGCAGGAGCAACTGGTGGAGGAGGTGGTGGCATGTTCGACCTCACAGGAGGTCGTGAACCTCCAAACTCTCGTGCATACTAAAAAAATCATTGCACCTATAGAGCTTCATCAAGCACCACTGTTGAATATGCAGCAAAATAATACATTGCCCAAGCTAACTGCAAGTGGACCTCATCCTGCAACATCTCAGCTCTCCACTTAGCAGCCTTGACACACTCTCTCCATTAATCAATCTCTCGCTGTCGCTCCACCGATTATGCATCACGAACAGCTACCTATATCTGCAAATCTCCCAACTGACGAGAGGCCTGATAAATCCACTCTCAGTAGCGTCGCAATATGTCATGTGTCCTAGTAGTAGGCTAATCAAGCATATCCTCATCTAGCATCTTAGGTGCTTGCTCCTGTGGTGGTGCCTGCTGCTGCAGTAGTACCTGCTACGGTGGTGTCTGCTCCTTGGTCCTCAGCCTCTGTCGCCACCCATGCTCTGCCCCGCTACCTCCAGCCCCTGGTTCTGATCTCATCTGTCATGCAGGAATTTGTACCTGTTGTACTCGATGTCGGACCTCTGGTTGTGGTTGCTCCTGTTGTTGTTGCATTAGTACCTACTCGAGAATTGGCATTGCTCTCCCCACTGGGTCTATGAATCATGGGACAGGATGACTGATCAAATATGTCTGGTATGCAGGCATCATCCCTACATCAGCAATCTCAGGGAGATAGTCCCACTGTGTTGCAACCAAGTTGCACACATCTATCATGGATTGGCCTAGGTCCAAACGTGGAGGCCACAACTGCCCTACATCCTTCACTAGTCTGGTGTAGGCGCAGTACTCTTGTGAAATGTCTTGTGGTCAGTCGTACTGCTGCCACACCTGTGAAATCACAAACCTCTCAATGATCTGTTATGTCCTACCCAACAGTGGCCATGAACAAAACATCTAGCCCAGATCCCTTGAGGCATCATCCCAATCCTCTGTCTCTCACTAGGGCCACCATACAACAGAGACCAAGTCATCAAGACAAGCCCACTAGTGCTCTGTATTACCCAGCTAGACCTAGGTAATATGCCCTCGATACCTGCAAATATATGGCTCCATAGGCTCTCGGGCCTCCTCATAAATGGGCCTACATATAGGAAGATACTCCCATGCCCAGATCTATAAGACATTGATTCCTGCTGCCATAGACTTCTTCTCATGGAAGTCTATCTCATACATCTCATGGAACATATGGGCCAACATGCACTGGCCACACCTAAATATCTCAGGGGCCTCTACCATCTAATGAAGCATGACCCCCCAACCACACTCTAAGCCATCCTGGCCCCTATCTAGCACTAAAAAGCAACTCAGAAATATCGCCAGCACTTATGCCAATCTGTGTGTCTATCCATAAGTGTGTACAAGCTCATCCAAACTGATGGCTTGACCCCTATGTAGCTCTCTCCCAAACACAATAGACAGTGCCTCTGTACCTACTTGGGGCTACACATCGTATATCACATTTTCTCTATGGAATGGGATCCTGAGTATCCTCCATATGTCCTCTGGGATGATGGTCATCTCCCACACAGGTAGGTGAAAGGTGTTTGTCTCCAAATGGAAATGCTCCACCAAAGCTGTGAGCAAGCGGTGATTCACCAGCACTGCTAAGATCTGGCATAAAAAAGATAAACCCAATCGATCGATATGTGCCCAATCAACATCATCAAGACTCCGCAACAAATCTCCATTTGGTGGATAATGTGATCTGAATGCAACGTTGTCAAAGACCTCCTATACACACACAAACAACAACAAGAAGCAAATGATTAGTACCAGGTCGAAACGGCAGAACAATTCACACAAAAATGCAAATTACACGCACAAAAATGAAATTTTAACTCGACTATCACAAATTTTTGCACGAAGATCTCAAGATCTCGTTTGAAGATATCAAGATCTTGCACGAAGTTCTCTTTCTTCCCATGAGAAATCTCTTTGTCGTGCGAAGGACAAAATTCTCCTATGCGAAGATCGAGCAAAATTTCTCGTCCTTCGTGCAAGACGTGGGTACCTCCTGCATGAGAAAACCCATTGATGCACGCGAAGAAATAGAGAATCTTGTTTCTTCGCGTGAGAAGAGAATGTCTTTGTGCAAGAAAGGACAGTCTCACATGAAGACTGATTTGACCTTCCTAAAACATGCTAAAAAATACAATAAATGACATCAAAATGTGTGCAAATGAAAGTACGAAGCTGGGATATCGATGACTCATCGAAGGTCCATAGTCTACTGTCTGGTTGTGTCATCGGGAGCACTCAAAAAGATGATCTCGCATGTTCATTGCCATCTTCCTCTCAGACCTACTCTTCACAAAAGACAAAAGGCACAAATGATTTGAAAATGACCACTTGGGCACTTATATAGCTGTTGACCTAACTTTTTAAAGTGCTCTAATTTGCGTGAAAATCACCCCCTTGGCTAATTTGACCATTCTAAATCCATTTTCGAGATGGAATTCAAAATCTAACACACCTAAGTGCCTCACAAATGCATTTTAAAATTTTGGGGACCGATGCGATCAAACGCTTGTGCAACTCAAAACTTTCTGATACTTTGTTATTCTTGGAATCTTTTCAACGCAAAATCCTCCATGTTTTCAAATTTCATTTTTGAAAAAAGTCAACTCAAGTCAACTATGGTCAAATCTAGTCAAATTTTGGTCAAACTTGGTCTTTGGGACCTCGAAATCATTGCAAATCAACTCTACATTTTTTTCTAATCATTCTGATCTTCTCTACATTCTGTTGAATCTTGGATTTCTTTAGTATCTCTCAACATCTTGGTTTACATCATATTTCTGGTGTGTCATCTTTTAATTTCTCTCCCGAGGGGGCAAGATGATTACATCATTAAACTTGAATTTCAAATCAATTTGAATCTTCATCACTTGGGGCATCTTGTTCCCATCTTATGTCCTCATCATTCGGGGTATCTCACAACTAGGGGCATCTTGTTTCCCTCTTTCTAGCATCTTTTTCATCTTGTCATCATTTGATTACAGGTATCGGGACAATCTAAACCCCAATTCCTGAGGATCAAGCCGCATTCTAGAGATGATTCTATGACTTATAATTCGATCTTGATATCTATTATCAAATCTCAGGTATCTAGACGTTCTGTCTGGATCCTTAAAGATTAAGCTTCGTTCTGGAGGCAATCTTTTAAATGCTATTGATCTCAGGTATCTAGGTGTTCTATTTGGATCCTTAAAGGTTAAGCTCCATTCTGGAGGTGATCTTTTAAATGCTATTGATCTCAGGTATCTAGTTGTTCTATCTAGATTCTTAAAGGTTAAGCTCCATTCTGGAGATGATCTTTTAAATGCTATCAATCTCGGGTATCTAAACATTTTGTTTGGATCCTTAAAAGTTAAACTTTGTCCTAAAGTAAACCTTTAAAATGCTTATCAATTTAGGTATCTAGGTGTTCTGCTTGGATTTCTTAGGATCAAGCTCCATTCTAAAGATGGTTCTTAAAAGCTTATCAGTTGGTCTCCACATCATCAACTTTGAAACCAATCTCATCTTCATATCATGCTTTCTAATTTTTCTTTGAATTGAACGTGTTGCTCACACATTCATTTAAAGAGGGGCAAAATTTAATACCCAAAAATTGGTTGATTGCCATGATCACCAATTCTTGTCTATTATGACCAATCCTAAGACCTATTCTAATGGGCAATTCTCATTCTGATTGTCGCTACTTTACTTAATTGTCAGATGTAGAAAACCCTAATCTGTATTTATCATATTTCTTATTTAATCCCTATAGTACTCACTCATATTAGTCACGTTAAACCTATTTGATTTAAATTTAATTTAATCTAAAGTATTCATACTTTATTAAATTAAATTACCTTCTAAGGCTAATGTACTATGGGATTAAATTTATTTAATTTAATAAGTATGCCTATTTCTAATTAATTAAACAAAATTATTTAATTAAATGGAAAGCTATGTCTAATAAATTAAACAAAGTTATTTAATTAAATAGGAAGTTATTCCTAATTAATTAAATGAAGTTATTTAATTAAATAGAAAAGTGTCTCTAATTAATTAAATGAAATTATTTAATTAAATAGAAAAGGTATTTATGAGAGCATATCACATTTTATTAAAATTAAATAGTCTTCCTAATTCTATTCTTCAGTTCAAAAATGGGAATTCCTAGACAACTATTGATCAAATTAGAAGTGACCTCAATCACTTGCTCTCAAACTAAAGTCCATCTGAGCTGACTAACTCTTACACTTAGATCTGAGCTAGTTAACAACCTTTAATTTGGGAATTTTCCACCATGACTGAACCTCATCTTCAATTATGTCCCTTTATTGGAATTGATCTCAACCGGTGAAAGATTTCAGGATTTCTATTTAAGAGATCCTCAATTCTTCATTACGAGGTGGATTTTGATTTCTTGTCACATTTTGCACTCACCTAGCTCAATACATTCTCACATATCTTTATCATTTAGCTTAATTTAATTTAGCATTTAAAATGTATGCATCTAGTATAATTTCATTTACAAGTTCTTAAATTAGTTTGCATTATACATTTACAGTAAATTTTTGCATTCATCTAGCTTAATTGCATCTCTCAAATCCTTCGTTCTTAGAGGGTCTGGTTGCTTACACCTTGAATCTGAGGATATATAATAAGCAAAATCCCTTTAGATAGAAGGCAATAGGTCGACTTGCAGGACTAATCTTGGTTGAACAATTTCATGTTCATTCTAGGATGAATCTGCGAATAAGGACCATGTTGAAGTGTTTGTGAGTTTCAAAGGCCCACTATTCACAAGTACAACAGGATGAAGAGGGTTGCAATCTTAAGATATATGGTTGTCGTAAGATCATAGGTGCAGCTGTAGAGGTCTTCCAAAGGCACAAACATAAATGATTTACCATAGCATCGTGGTGATTTACCAATGTTACAAAAACTTGATGATCGTAAGATCGTAGAGATTAGCAAGAGTGTCCCTCGACATAAGATACATTGATGATCATAGGATCATAGAACCTTGGTTGACTTGATAAAGGTGTTTTACTTGTTTGAGTCGGAAAGGAGAAGAGTCTTCATCCGATAGAATTGTACGAAAATCACATAATGAATGTTGAATATTATTGACCCATTAATGCATCTAACCTTGCATGTTGATAGCAAGTAAAAAATAACTCTTTAATGGAGGATCATATTTTTTGATCATCTATTGATTGCTTTCAACATTTCCCATGCCTAGTAAATGTAAAAGGATCATGCACTCATTATCCAATTATCCATCTACCCAACTATGCATTGATTGGTGTCATTTCCACCATTTCATGGTTTTCTCTAATAAGGGTTTTCATGATTTTCATGCCTCAACAAGAGTTTCGAATCAAATCTATTGTTTGGATTGTCTTGATTGTCCTATGAGCATTTAATGGTAGTCATTGTGGAGTAACCTTTAGTTAGAAATATCTCAGTTATGCTTGAACTATAAAAGAAAAGTTGCAATTCTTTCTTTGGGTCAACTCTTCTCTATTTTCTCTTATCTTAGTTTGCAATTTCACTGTAAATTCTCTTTGCCTCTACACCTAATAACATCCTACCTTATCTCCTTTAGCCATTGATGACTATGTAAGACCTATTTTCCTCTCATTACTATATTGTGGATATCTATAATTTTGCATGACTATATCTGTTTGACCTATGAATGATATATAAGTGAATGTCATCTTCCTTCTATCATTTATTTGGCTTCTCTGATCCACACATGATTCTTAGATTAAAACAAGTATGAATGTGTATATATTTTGGTGTCATGATAGTTCAAAAGTGCATGTATGGGTAGAGATTGGTTTGAACACTCTATTTTGGTGCATCACCTCTTAGATTAGAATAGATAGATTTACTTTCTTGTAACTACTTCTTCCTTTTCCTCTCCAACTGTAGTTAGGTGTACCTTGATAATAAAGGAAGTTGGTCTTCTCTAGACACTCAACCTAATAGTTCAAGTCCAATAGCTTGGAGGTTGTTTCCATGTTTCACAAGGTTGACCTTAGGTAAAAACTTTTGACAAGGGCACAAACATTTGTGACAATAGTTTTTGACATGCTCGGTGGGAGAAATCAATTTCAACTACACAAGTCTACTGGTTAGCCAGTTGAGCTTGATCCATTGAGAAATTTGGAGTTTTTCTCAATGTCATCACCCTTTAGAGGATTTGAATCAAACACAATGGCAACTCTAGTGCACTTTTATTGGTTTCATACAGACACAATTCTATTATGTAAAGATCATCCTTGATCTTTGTGATTTTAGGTTTTCTATGAGTTTGTAGTTTTTTATAAAGCTTTAATCATGGACCTATGTCATAGAAATAGTTATTATTCCCCCAATATCATGATAATATTATCCCTCATCTGTCCCATTCCCTATGTCAGTCACGACCTACTTATGACCAAAAAGATTATCCAGATCATAGAAGGGAGAGAGATCAAGCTCATTTGTAAATTCCTCCTTAATTTCAGTCCCCATTGCAATACCAAATCACTAGCCCACTCTGCTGCCCACCAAACCTTATAGAATTCATGAGGCCATGATGGGGGAGCTATATTGCCACATAGACAATCTTTCCTCTACCTATTCCAACCTAGGAAGAACTTTTGAAAAGTTCCACAACCCTTATGAGCGTTCATATGGTGGGAACCTTGCTTACTTCATGCTCCTTATGAGTTTTTGGGTTGATGAAATGCATAGAGGTACGAAGACATGGTTTCATGACTCTTATAACTATAAAGTGGTAACTGAGACTGTAGTAGTTTTTAGAAGGGCTAGGAAGGTTCTCTCCCATTTCCAGTGGGAGGAGGAGCAGAGGCAAACAAAGATCAACAATAAAAGAGAAGAACAAATGAGGGAGTTGGAGGAAGTAAAGCTTAGGCTTTCCCAAGCACAAAAAGGTTGAAGTGCAGGAGCCTCCAATGAGGAAGATTTCCAATTCTAGAAAAAGTAGCCCACCCTAACCCCCTATTTCAATTTGCCCTGAACCTTAATCTACACTTTAGAATTCTCTACATGCCAAGGAAGTAGATGCCCCCCTTCTATAAAATATGTCATCCCAAGCTTTAAGAAGCCCCCTCCATTGGATGAGACTTTTTTTGTTTCCCCTTCACCCCTTATAAGAGAAAGTTGGGTTAGTCATGAGCCCCCTAGATCTATCACTATTTCTCTATTTTAAGATGGACCAGTTGTATGGGTGCTTGATGGTCCAAACAAGGAGTTTTGGGAGAATGAAATGAAGCAAGCAGAACCACAAGGGGAGAAGTTACAATCCACTAAGGAGAGAAAGGACGTAGTTGGTGAGAAGAAAGAAGAGGGTCCAATCCTCTTATTTGAAGAGGTCCCCTTGTTGAGGAAGAAGAAGAAGATAACAGGTTTTCTCCTTCTCTTGAGGAATTGATCATCGCTTTTGAGCCTTTAGAAGACAACGAGGACCTACTACAAGTTGAGCAAGAAGAGAACCATTCACTACAATAGACAGTCCTCTATGATATGGAAGATGGAAAAAAGAGCCTCAAGGATAGCTCTATCCTTAAGGAGAAGCATGCCAATATGCTTGAGCTTGTGCCCCCACCTATGCATATTATTACAATACAGCAAGAAGATTCTAAACAGGAAACTTTCTGGGATGAATTGGAGAAATTTTGTTCATCCTTGGACATGAAACAGTCTGTTCCTTCATTAGATGATCATGAGTTCTAGCAGCAAGGGGAGAGTCACACCATACTAGTAGCTCCTAAGGAATTGATTCATAAGCAATATGAATAAGATGTGGAGATTAGTTCTTCACAATAAGAGAAGAAGCCATTTTTCAGATTAGTTGGATACCATTGTAGAGTACAATCAAATGGTCAAGGATGATTCCTTTAGCCCTACACCATCAAGAGGGTGCCCCATCAGGCATCTAGCTCTGCAAAAATACAAATTGCCCCCAGTCATGCTCACTCCTAAGTATGAGGAAGAAGATAACAAGGAGGGGCAAGTATGTTTTTCTTCACAAGACAACACCCTAGTGTCAAAACATTGGGAGGGAGTTATTTCCTGGAGCAGTTTGTTTGTCACACTTGCTTTAGTTTTCAGCTACCCTTATTCATGCAAGAAAAAAATAGCTTGTGAGGAAGGGGGGCTACTTCAACAAACTAGTCAATGAGTTTGTTTAACCTTACATATATGTAAAATATTGTACATAGTTAGTTAGTTTCTTCCTATTCTTTCATGTTTTCCAAGAAGAGCATGAGCACATGTGTTTTTTTGCAGAGGTTGCAGAGAATTTTGGTTCCTAGTTTTAGTTGCAATAGAGGTAGTTTTCCTGAGTTTTGAGATTACAGAGGGTTACAATTTTTAGTATTAAGGTTTCTACTAGGTGGATCTTCATGATTTCTATGACTCTATAGCCCAATGGATGCACAGGCTACTGGTCTATGCATAGCAGGTTTGCATCCCCCCTAATTTGCCAAAATTGTTGACCAAATTCGCCTTCCCACCAAAATTGCCATGTTTGAATTCAAATGATAAATGATCATGTCCCACCCTTAATATTAAACAATGCCATGTAAATATGAAATAAATTAAATAAAACTTGATAATATTTCAATGTTTTACTAAGTTTATTTTTTCAGCCCGGACAACTCTCTCCAATCATCAAATCTCCCATAGATCTATGGTAGTCACTTTCCAACAATTTTGAATTGCCTAGTATTTAACGAATGTAGGGAAGTGACCTTTTGCCATGTGTCTAAGGTGGCACCTTGCTTATTGTTTGTGGGCCATCTTTTGACTGTGCTGACATGTCCATGTGAATTGGAATACGACAAGAATTCTATTGGTTGTCACTTTTCTACATTTTGTATTTGTCAAATTTTTCAATAGTGTGGGGAAACGATGGTATGACATGTGGACACATGGGATCGATCATGTTGTGTGGGCCACAATGTGACAAGGTGATGACTTAGACTGAGCTAGCATACAGTGGGTGAGTCTCTAACATGGTTAGTCTGGTAGGCCCCCACTTCTTTAGATTGTGAAAGATGAAAGGTCAGAGCTATGATAATATGACTATTTTCCATGCTACAGTCGTATGATCCAACATAAGATTTCGGAGTCAATTGCCAAGGCCGCTGATGTTATGATATGCAGCTATCATAATATTGTAGAAGTGTATAGTCACAAGACAAGATGAAGACTATTATGATCTCATGATATATGGTTGTTGTAAGATTGTAGGTGTAGTTGAAGAGGTCTTTTGAAGGCACAAAGATAAAGGATTTGTCATAGCATCGTGCCAATTGTCAGATCATAAAGAAACTTCAAGGGAGACCCAATGTTATGAAAAGTTGATGATTGTAAGATCGTAGAAATTATCAAGAGTGTCCCCGCCCATAAGATACATTGATGGTCATAGGATCATAGAACCTTAGTTGACTTGATAAAGGTGTTTTACTTGTTTGAGCTACAAAGGAGAAGAGTCTTTGTCCAATAGAATTGTAGGAAAAGCATAGAATGAACGTCGAATATTATTGATGAATCTATGCATCTGACTTGGCATGTTGATAGTGAGTAAAAAATAACTCGTTAATGGCAGATCAGATTTTTTGAGCATCTATAGATTGCTTTCAACATTTCCCATGCCTAGTAAATGCAAAAGGATCATGCACTCATTATTTGGTTATCCATCTACCCAACTATGCATTGATTGGTGTTTTTTCCATCACTTTAGGGTTTGCTCTAGTAAGGGTTTTCAAGGTTTTCATGCCTCTACAAGTGTATTGAATCAAATTGATTGTTTAGATCATCATGATTGTCCTCTGAGCATTTAATGACATTATCCTCAAAATATCTCATTTATGCTTGAACTATAAAAGAAAATTTCTAATTCTTTCTTAGGGTCAAATCTTCTCTACTTTCTCTTTTCTTTCTCTACAAGTTCACGATAAATTCTCTTTTCCTCTGCCCCTAATGATATCCTACCTTATTTCCTTTGGCCATTGATGACTATGTAAGACCTATTTTCCTCTCATTAGTGTATTGTGGATATCTACAATTTTGCATGATTGTATCTCTTTGACCTATGAATGATATATAAGTGAATCTCATCTTCCTTGTCTCATTTATTTGGGTTCTCTGATCTGCATGTGATTGTTAGATTAAAACATGTCTGAATGTGTATATCTTTTGCTGTAATGATGGTTCAAAAGTTCATGTATGGGAAGAGATTGGTTTGAACACTCTATTTTGGTGCATCGCCTCTTAAATTAGAATAGATAGATTTTCTTTCTTGCATCTCCTTCTCCCTTTTCATCTCCAAGTGTAGTTAGGACTTGAACTATGAGGTTGTTTCCATAGTTCAACTCCATAGCTTGGACATGGTTTCCATGTTTCACAAGGTTGACCTTAGCTAAAAACTTTAGACAAGGGTGCATAATTTTTTACAATAGTCTGGATAGAGCCAAAGGCAAGACAAGGGGTTAGGTGGGAGGAGTGAAGGAGGGATGAGGTAGAGAGCTCTAGTATGAGAGGACGATAGATGTTGCCATGACCACCACCAAGATTGGTGGTGCAGGGGGTGGTGACGGACCCATATGAGTCTCATGGTAAGGATGCAATGGATGAGGTGGGGAGGAGTAGTGATATGCTAAATTTTTGATGATTTACACTTTTTTGGATGTATTTTTCTGGACACAAACCTGATGTATTTGTATGGATATTTGTATGATATAGACATTGTATTGGACTATGATGGACTTTTGTACTTTCAGAGGGATGGGTGATGTGTTTTTTATTCTTTAAGGATTTTTTATTGTATATAGGAGCATTCCTTGTGGTGCGATATGTATGTATCAAGTATTGTGCCATAGGTTTTTTTTATTTGTATGTTTTTATGAGATGAATGTGTATAGATGTATGAGATGGGCTAACATGTGTTAAGCAGGATGTAATGTTTGGATGATATGATATGCATGATGTTAGTTATTCTTTTTGATATAAGATGTGATGTTTTTGTGAGATGAACTATGATATTGACATGTTGGATGTAGCATGTGATGATTTTATGAGATGGACTATGATATTCATGTGTTAGATGTATGAGATGAACTAACATGTGTTATGCAGGATGTAATGTTTGGATGATATGATATGCATCATTCTAGTGATGCTTTTTTATATAAGATGTGATGTTTTTATGAGATGAACTATGATATTGACATGTTGGATGCAGCATGTGATGATTTTATGAGATGGACTATGATATTCACGTGTTAGATGTAGGATATGATGATTTTATGAGATGGAATATGATACTGAAAAGTTGGGTGCAGGATGTGCTGATTTTATGTGATGGACTATGATAATGGCAATCTATGTTGTAGGATGTGATGTGTTTATATGAGATTGACTATGATACTAATGCTATACTATGTAGGATGTGATGTTTTATATGAGATGTTTAATGACAAGAATGAGAACTGAAAATGAGCCTAAAAAATATAGGATGATGTAAATGGACAAACTTTAAAACAAACCTAAAAACTATGATAATGAAAAAAAATAGAAAACTAAAAGTGCATGATAATGAAACTAAGATTATGATAATGAAAGTGGATAACTAAAAGAAACCTATAATGATGATGATGAAAGTGGACAATTAACCTACAAAGTTATGACAGTAAAAATGGATAATGTAAAATGGATTTTTAAAATTGTGATAGTGATTGGATAAAAATGAACCTAAAGGCTATGATAATGAGCATGAACCTAAGACTATGATAATAAGAATGAGCCTAAGACTATGATAATGAAAGTGGACAACTAAAACTATGATAGAGAAAAATGGATCAAAACTTATAATAAGCTAAAATGGAGCTAAAACAATGATGATAAAAATGGGTCTAAAACTATGATGATGAAAATGGAGCTAAAACTATGATAATAAAAAAATCAACTTAAAACTATGATAATAAAATGGATTTAAAACTATGATAATGAAAATCAATATAAAACTATGATAATGAAACTAGATCTAAAGCTATGATAATGACAATGGTGAGTTAAAATGAACCATAAAAATTATGATGATGGAAAAGTAACGTGGAACTCAAAGAGTTGTGATGATGCAAATGATGAAAAATGGATCATGATAATGTGGTGAGATATGATTGTACATGATATGAAATGTAAGTAGAATGATAGGGAAAAGTTTGTGGGGGTAGGATCTCTCACATATAACTGATCGACCATAGTCGTGGTGGGGGGGTAGGGAGCGGAACAATGCGCATAACTTTTAAAATAATACTTGCATGACAAGAGAGCTAGGGAGATGTAATGTGTTGAGGGGATTGAAAAGAAGGAAGAGAGGATAAGATGTTAAATTGGATTCAAGGTAAAGTAATGGAATGTGAATGGGATGACAGGAGATCTTAGCAATTCTATTTAGGAGTAGAAAGTGTGTAGGTAGATAGGATAGATGTACATGGTAAGAACATGTAGGATGTGATAATACAGACATAGTAGAAGAGAGATGAATGAGATTTTATTTTTATGGAACAAGGTAATGGGATAATGGAATAATGTTTAAAGCTTGAAGCTGGAGTACTTCATAAAGAAGTACCATCATATAGTGGGAGCACTTAATTTGATATAGGTATATTGGGTATATGCCAAGGTTACTAAGAACATCAAGGTCATTACCCCAATATTTCATAAGACTAACTTGAACAAGTATATAAGGATTTTCACAACATCACACAT
This sequence comes from Cupressus sempervirens, assembly GCA_028749045.1. Lineage (NCBI taxonomy): Eukaryota > Viridiplantae > Streptophyta > Pinopsida > Cupressales > Cupressaceae > Cupressus > Cupressus sempervirens. Next base: position 191,136,301 of record CM053783.1, on the reverse strand, counting down.
GAACCCCCGATGAATTAGAGGCAGAATGATACTAGGTAGTCCACAAGAAAATGATATTTCCCAATTACATCATGTGATCATGAATGAGAACATGTTTGGAACATGCAAGGGTCATATTCAATTGACTCACAAGCATTAAAGATTTGATCAAAACCTTTCTCTCTATTGACCCATTCATGGAACACCATGATATAAAAGATTGTGGCAACCTTGACAGGGGAAAAACCAAAGTACTTGGAAAAGATAATTTTAAGAACAAAAAGTGAAACCCAATATCAAGAAAAAGAATAAATCCATGAAAAGTAACCTTTTTCCAAAGAGATTAGTAGGACTACATACTAACGAACCAAGGTTAGACATGAGGAAGGATTCATCTGACAAGAACCTATTGGTAGTATTTGGTACTATGACAAAATTATCAACCATAGTTGTTGGAAGACAACTCTTTGATGACATAGGATCTTGCTATAGGGTTCAAAAAATGACTTGTATTTAGGAGAAACATGACCTATGACCTAAAAGGGAACATGAGGTATGTTCAAAGAGACTAGCCTAAGGACTGAGAATGTACAAGGACTTTTATACAAATTTTGAGGATGTTTTCGACATATGGTGCGATATGTGAGTTATTTTGTATATAATGGGAAAAGCTTAGAATGAGGAGGTAGCATGACGAGACCTATTTTACAAGGATACATAGACGTGTTACAAGAAATAAAATACAACAAATAAGGTACATGTGGTAGGGTAGAGGGGACAAAGTATGTGTGAACCATGCTATAATATACTACTTTGATACGATTTCCAAGCTCAAGGACGGGGATAGTATGATATGATCATGATAGTGTGGTGATGGAATTTTTTGAGCACCTTGGGAAAATGTGAACATGGACAATGAGATCTGGAGGATGGTGTGGGAGGTTACAACACTGATAGATAATGAACATATCAAGTACACATGGTGCCTATTTGGTAGGTTTTCACTAATGTACCTATGCAAGGTTCTTGAATGGCCAGTTTTCACAAGTAAATGCTTTTTTTTTTCTTTACCATTTTCTATTTTTTTCTTTTTTGGATCTTTTTTGATGCTTTTCACTTTTTTTCCATAGGATTTGTAGGATACACTGAGGATCTTAGGAATATAATTTCTTGAGGTGAATGATGTTTGTGGGATCATTTAGTGTTTCACTATCAAGTGTTGATAGTTGATATGCCCCTGAGTGGACCAAGCCATGTGGGCTCAAATTTTCCCTTCTTTTCTTGATCTGCTTAGACTTTCATGTTTTCCTTGAGAACCATGTCACCTACTTGGAATTTTTGTGGATGAACCTTCATTTTGAAGTTTCACTTTAGGCGATTTTGATAGACCATGAGATGGTCATAGGCCTATTGCCTTTTATCATTAAGTAGATCTAGCTAGGTGAGTCTGGCTACTTTGTAATCATCATATGATATATGTCCTTACAAAGAAATGCACAAGGATGGGAATTCAAATTCAACAATTAGAATTGCTTTGGCACCATAGACCATGGAGTATGGAGTTGTGTCTATGGATGAACAAAATAAAGTGCAATAAGCCCATAGCATGGGGTTGATTCGCATATGCCAATCATAGTCAGAATCATTGACAACTTTATTTAGGATTATGAGTAAGGTTTTGTTAATTTCCTTAGCCTGACCATTACCTTGTGGGAAGTAGGCGATAGAAAAATGGTGATAGATGTGAAGGGAGGTGCACAACTCTTCCATATTGAGGTTTTCAAACTTACCTCCGTAGTCAATGAAAATGGTAGTCAGGATGCCAAAGTGACATGATATGATATAAGATAAATTTAGAAACTTAATCTCCCATGGTGGTGATAAGTAGGACTGCTTCTACCCACTTAGTGAAATGATTAGCCACAATGATTATCAACTTCTGTCCTTCTAAAGAGAGGTTTGTAACACCAATAAGGTCAAACCTCCACAATGCAAATGGCCATGGTGGTGCAATAGGTTGAAGATTTTGAGTTGGGACTCAAATCGGATTTGCATGTTGCGGACAGGGTAGAAATTTTTCAACAAAGTCACAGGCATCATGATCTAGATTAGGCAAATAATATCTATCCCTAAGTATTTTCTTAGCTAGGACTATATCGCTCATGTAAGAACCACAAAGTCTGGCATTTACCTCTTTGAGAGCCATTGTAGCCGCGTTTTGGTCTAAACATCTAGAGAGAGTTTCATGATAAATGTGAAGATATAGGGTGTTAGCTATGATAGTGTAGTGGGATGCTCTGTGAATTAGGTTTTGGAGTTGCATTCTTGTGAGATGGGGAGATATGATGCCATTTAGGAAGTAAGTGTGAATTTCATGGTACTAGGGGATTGGGGACCACCCAAGATGCATACCCGTGTTGATTCATTATTCTCATATGTGGGTTCATGTAGTTTCTTGACTAAGAATTCATATTATGTATCTTCTCAAGGTATCTCCAAGAATGAACTAATAGTGCTTCCTTGTTTTGCAATATAGGCACTTGTGCGAATTAGATTTGACTAAAGTGTTGCTTCAATTGATATTCTTTATAAATCTAGAGTTTATCATCCTTAGTTTGATACTCATCGAGGACTTACTTGATAATCATCTATGAATCTTCGAAGAACTATAGCTTTGTGTTGCTCCACTCAATTTCTATTTTGAGCCCTATAATAAGAGCCCAATACTTCAAGATTTTGTTGGTGCACTAGAACTGGACTTTAAAAGACTTGGGAATGTAGTCACCTTGAGGAGTGACCAAAAATATGTTGGCTTCAAAACCATGAGATGTGTAAGATCCATCAAAGCATAATTTACATGATGGTTGTTCCTCTATTAGGTAGAGATGTTCATCTAGGAACTCCATTATGAGAGGTTGATCAGCAACCAAGGCTACATCGGCCAAGTGATCTACTATAGCTTTGCCTTTGATGGCTTTTTTATTGACACCTTGGATGTCGAATTCACTGAGAAGTATAACCCATTTGACAAGGTTCCCTATGAGTATTGTGCATGATAACACATATTTCAATGGATCATTCTTGGATATTAGTTACACATTGTGACTCAGTGTGTATTGAAAGAGCTTTTGAGTGGTGAAAACCATAGTTAAGAAAGCTTTTCCCATGGGTATGTAATTAAGCTCATACCCAACTAGAGTGTGGCGAACATAATAAATATCTCTCTCTTTTCCTTCATCATCAAGCTATGCTAGAAGAGCACCTAGTGTTGTTGGGTAGCCATGATGTACAGTATGAGTGGTCTTCTTACAACTAGTAGAGCTTGAATAGGAGGATTAGCCAAGTATTTCTTGATCAATTCAAAGTTACATTGATAAATAGGATCCCACTTGAAATTTAGGTAATTTTTGAGCAAGTGTGTGAATGGTTGACACTTATTTGTTAGCTATGAGATGAATCTTCTAACTGATTGGAGCTTCCCTTGGAGAGAGAGAAGTTACCTGAGTGTCTTGGGAGGATCCATATCCATAATGTCCTTGAACTATTTGGGGTCGATCTCAATACCACACATTGCTACAATGAACCCTAGGAGATTTCCAAATGTGATGTTGAAGACACATTTTTTGGGGTCTAGCATGAGACGGTACTTAGCCAGACGATCAAACACTTCCTCAAGGTGAGATAAGTGGTCAAGGGTATTCTGATATTTGACCAAAAATTCATCCACATAATCCTCAAGAGTTTTATGGATGACGTCATGGAAGATGATCATCATGGCTCATTGATAGGTTGCCCTAATGTTTTTCAATCCAAATGACCTCATGTTTTAATAAAAGGTCACCCAAGGGGTGGTAAATGTTGTCTTATGTTGATCAGCTTTTGTTATCTAAATTTGAGTGTACCTAAACAAACCATCCATGAGTGACAAGAGCTTATGGCCTATGGTGAGATTAGCAATCATGTCTATATTTGGTAATGGGAAATCATCCTTTGGACAAGCATTGTTAAGATCCCCAAAATTTGTGCAAATCCTTATATCACCAGAAGGTGTTGTGATAGGTACCATGTTAGAGATCCACTTTGAATAGTCAATGGGGTGAATGATCTTTGCATCCAACAATTTTCCAACTCTACTTTGACCAATAAAGAAACTTTGGGATGCATCATTTAGAGTTTTTGTTTGACTGGTTTGACCTTTGGATCTATAGCCAGATTGTGTACCACCAAATTAGGATCTAACCTTGACATGTCCTAATAGGACCATGCAAATTGGCCAATATTTTCACAAAGGACCTTGATGAGAAGTTTAGCTAGTTCAGGTGGTAGAGATGCTACAATGTATGTGAATTTTGGTATCTCTATTAGACTGATATTGACTAGTCTAGTTTCCTCTATTAGGATTGATGACATTGCAGGCCTATGATCTTTTAGGGGAAGGATGAAATCTCTATCCTCAAGTGCCTCAAAAAAGTTTTCATTGTTGGATACGTCCTTTATTTTATTTCATTTTTTGAGTGATTTGACGGTGCTCTAGAAGAGTTCTCACCAAGGAACACTTTTTCTTTTCTCTTTTGCTCTTTTTTCTTTTCTTTGTTCATTCTTATGACTAGATATTTCCTTCTCCCTAAAGTAATCATTTGGATCCAACTTGTAGAGATAAGTTGACTGTGGAGGTTGTTTCTTGTTTGGTGTTTTAACTCTCATGAATCTAAGGAGAGCATGCTTCGTGAAGAATTTGTTGAAACAGATAATACTTGGTTGGTCCCAATCAATGAGTCTGGGGTGAGTGATTGGAAAGTCTATAAGATTAATGGATATATGGTAGAGCACATATGCTCCTAAGATAAGTTCATCAAGTAAAATATCATCATATATAGGCTTTATTTTCAACTTCCTTAGGAATGTCTTCAACCTCAACAATATTATTTTGGATGTTTATAAAGGCATGAGCATCTTTTGTGGTGCCCCCAGTTGTGGGTAGTTCATAACCTAGGCCTTTATTTTTTCATCCTTGTAGGCTTCTACATGTTGTCTAATGCTTGAATCTTCATGGCCTGGACCACCTCCTTAATAATCCCATTTCTCAAAGAAATCTAATTGTGAATATTTATTTTTAAAATAGTTAAGGAGTTCTTGACCATTTCGAAGTAGATCTTTATATAACCATGTGCTAATATCAAGAGTTATTTCCTCTCCATCGAGGATCCTGTTAGCATCAAATGTGGTAATCCCAATTTGTTTGAGCTAGGGATTTTTTTATGGCTTTGACCCCTAATAGATCAAGTACCCTCTAATATGTGAATCAAGTGGTAAAGAACAAACAACAAAAGCATCTAAAAGATTATATTACTAACAACCTTGGTAGTTGATCTTAACTATGGAAAGTGTGGAGGATAAAATGGTATATAGATCATCGAAAGTGCCAAAGGAGCTAGCCATGGCATTTTTGATCTTGATTCTAGGACAATGATTGGTGTATTAGGCTTCTACCACATTGCAATAAGAAAAGGATTTAGGATCAATGTTGTTGGTCATCTCAGTGCCATTCTATGGAAATTCGATGTGTTGATGTTATGTGAAAGGAACAACCATCATTGTGTGAATCCATGGGAAACCAACGAGGATGTTATATGGTAGGTTAAGATCAACCACATGACCAATTGTTTCTTGAGTTATAGGGCCAACCCTGATAGGTAGTAGGATAGTTCCTTTAGTGGTTTTTCTCAAATTCACATATTCTTTGAGATTGATGACCTCATTTAGGATATTTCTATTAGTGTATCTTACTTTTTGGATGAATTTCAAAGTACATAGATTCAAGGTTGATCCATTATCTATCATTACCATTTTGACAGAAAAATCAAAAACCATGATGGCTATGTGAAGTGGAAGTATATGATCTAGCTCAACAAGTGGGATGTCTAAAGGTTTGAAAGATAATGTGCATGATGTCGATAGGTGGCCTACTAGGTTTTAAAATTCTATGGAATTGATGTCAGTAGGGATACATGACTCATTTAGAGAACTGGCAAGAATTTCTTGATAAAGTGGGCTTGTGTGCAAGAGATCTAAAATGAAGAATTGGGCTAGCATATTTCCAATGTGTTCCAAGATGTTATATTGTGGTCCTGATGGGGGTGGTCCTAATGGAGGTGGTCTTGACAGGGTAGATACAAATGCTCTAGCTATGTTGAGTCAAGTTGTTATAATGGTGACCACACATTGAGTATTTCGGCCTTTGATATTTATCACATTTATAAAAGGTTTGACCTAAGCTATACATCTGATCAAGTTTGCATAGTCTAACTAGGGTGACATATAGTTTTGAGACATCTCAGTTATCACCCTATTTGTTTTGTTGGTGACATGATTGTTTGCAAGAGCTTTTCCTATGTTATTGTTGTGTGGAGGAAAAGCTTTTTGACATATCAATAATCTTACGTTTGGTGAGGATTGTGTCCCCACTAAGATCTCTTTTTTGGCAATAAGATCTTGGATATAGTCCTTGAGATGTATGCATTTGAGGGTGGTATGCCCCTTAATACGATAGAATTTGTAGAACTTATTTTCTTTATACCAAGATGACCTTGACTAATTGTGTTCTAATGGTTCTGTCTATGGGTGCCAAAAAAGATTATCCTTGGATAATTTATCATAAAATAACATCAAGGGGTTCACCTAAAGGGATGTGTACATGAGGTTTACTTTGAATGTGTAGCCCCAGTCTAGCTCAGATTGTGATAGCATTGGTCTAATTTTGAGGATTGGGTGCTTGGGCATTGTGTTGATAGATTGGTTGTTATTTTTTATAGGATGTGTTGGGTGTGTCAAATGTTTCTCCAACTAAATTAACATGTTAGTGTATATGGCTCCATCAGTAACTATGTCTTTATTCTTGTTCTAGTACTGTAGTTTGTCATTGTATTGTCCTAGATCTTGGGTATTTTCTTTATACATATTAATGACACCATATTTAATAAGTCCTTGTTTAAGGACCATACCCTTTTCCTTGATTTCTTTGTATGTTTGGAGATAATTCATGACCATGTGATGTGCAAGACTAGGATGGGCATTATTGATGAACATTTTAAAAAGGTGATGCTCTGGGATAGTGCAAGAAATTCATGTTGTGAGAGTTTTCTATCTTTGCAAGTAGTTTGCAAGCCTTTCTCCCTTGTTTTGTTTGGTGAGAACTAATTCAACTACAAATAATTTTGTCTCAAATAGATGAGCGTATTGGTCTAAAAAGACCTCTAACAGCTGAGCAAATGTTTTAATGGTTCCATGTGGGATTTGGCAGAACAATTCAGGAGCATAGCCCCCCATGATTTTAGGAAAGAGGCACAAGAGAAATGAATCATTGTAAGCCACATCTTGGTGGTGCATAAAAATTATTTGACATGTGTGACTCGATCCTTTCCCCCTAAATTTATCAAATTTTGGGACCTTAAAATGTTTGGAATATGGTGTCATTGTTATGGCTATATCAAATGGATATGGACCGGCTATTTCAAATTTGAAAGTTTTGGAGTCTATTCCATCTTTGAGTGCCTTGTTGTGAGAGTTTTCCATCTTTGCAAGTGGTTTGCAAGGCTTTCTCCCCCATTTTGTTTGGAGTGAACTAATTCAACTACGAATAAATTTGTCTCAAATAGATGAGTGTATTGAGCTAAAATGACCTCTAATAGTTGAGCAAATGTTTTATGGTGGCATTAGGGATGAGGGATCCGATAGAACCGTTCAAGAGTAAGCCCCCCTATGATTTTAGGAAAGAGGCACAAGAGAAAAAAATCATTGTAAGCCACATCTTGGTGGTGCATAAAAAATTCTTTGACATGTGTGACTAGATCCTTTCCCCCTAAATTTATCAAACTTAGGGACCTTAAAATGTTTGGAAAATGGTGTCATTGTTATGGCTCTATCAAATGGATATGGACAGACTATTTCAAATTCCATAGTTTTGGAGTGTGTTCCATCTTTGAGTACCTTGAGGGTATTCTTCATCTCTTCCCATTCAGTGTTGAAAAGTGTTGATATTGGTGCCCATAGCCCCAGTGCCCCCAGCATAGGGTATGTCTCAGATTGGGCAAGTGAATATGGATAGTTTTGTTGAGTGTATTGTGGTGGATGAAGTATGGATTGAATGATGGTTTTGATGGGATTTATTAGTTTTTGGAGTGGTACGTGGATGTATTGTTACATCTTCTGAGAAGACTACTACTAGGGTGGGTAGATAGTTGTGTATTGGTGCTTGGACATACAATTGCTGGGGTGATTGTTGTTGGACAAGTGGTGGTAGAAATATCGAGGCTACATTATGAGATGGTACATTCTACCTAACATATGGTGGTCGTGCTCGTACTTGAGAAGGAAACTACATTTTGATGGGTGCCAAATAGTTTATGCAGGGAATCATCCCTGTTGTTGATAATTATTGTTGTGGGATTATTTAGCTACTTCCTAAGAGAGGCATAGATAATTAGTTAGTGATGAGTGGTAATGGATTGATTGGTGGTAGGGTTGATGTGTTTGGAAAGTTGGCATGAAAGAGTGCTAAATGGGAAGCTTGTAATATCCCCTTGTGTTTGTCCAAAATCCCAAGGAGCAAGTGGAAATGGAGTGGTGGTATTTGGCATAGATGCAAATAGATTAGAGTAAAGAAAAGGTGGATGTGTAAGTCTTGCTGATGATATTCCCAAAGTGAGTTGTAATGCTTATTGGATGTTTGGCTGAAATGTCTTGGATGCACTACTAGTGGGTATATTCAAAGTAGAAGAAACACTTTGGGAGGAGGAAGATCCTATGATATTGAAAGGAATAGATTGAACTTGTTTAGTAGTGAAAGGAACAATGTTGGAGATAGTAGGTTGTTGAGGTGTTGTGTGGACTAATGATTCAGTGATGATGGGTTGATTGTTTGGTGGGATGAGAGCACTGAGTTGGGTTGATAAGATATTGGGGTCCATAGGTTCTAGTTGTGTTGTTTTGTGTTCCTCTTATGGGATGAAAAAAGGATTAGTTGTGTGAGACAAACCAATGGGTGATCAAGATAAAATATATCTAGAGGTTGTGGTCTCCCAAAACCAAAGACACCAACATTGTCCCTTAGGAAATTTTCCATAATGGTTTCTCTATTTTGATCTATGATGGCATTAATGATAGTTTCATGCCCTAGTTGGTTCATAAAAACATCTATATCTAGTGAAGGACTTGATTCTTTCTAATTTTGTGGTGGTGGATCATGTGTGATTGAAGATATTGGAGGATATAGTTGTCTCCTAACTCAACTAATGCTAAGATTAGGATCCATATCTTACTCCTTCCTTTTGTTCTTAATGAGAAATGTGGTAGGTGGCATGAAAGGATGATGTTCTTAAGGATGAAGTGAAAGTATATGTTTCCAAATGGTGTTGATAAATACTCTTATAGACACAACTATGATGGAAGGATTATGTAAGATGAAAAAAGATGTACAACAAATGAGCAAGAATGATTCTAGTACTAATGATATGATATCTAGGAAGCCTAAAGATTATTGATGTAGTGTTAAAGTAAAAGAGAGGATGTTTTCCCTATGTGTAAGCTCATGATATGGTAGTGATATCACTCTAAGATAACCTTGTGATATTTGGGAAGATAGGTAATGATCAAGTGTGGAGCCCATTATTTTTCTTAAAGTGATGAGACATACAAATGAAAAAGATAGATTACCTTAAACAATTTTTAGTTCGAGGGATAACTAAGATAGTGTGATGGATGTAGGATGTAGAGTAGACAATTCTTAAATTCACACCAAATTCTTAAGTAGAATGAGGATGATAGAGGATTCTTTGATCTATATTGGTTTGGGTGCATTTAGATACCCAAAGTGTATGGCCTAAAGATGATGGATCTATAAAATTCCTAGGTAGGATAAGAACCTATATGAAGACCTAACTCTATGAGATGGTAAGTGCAAAGTGTCTATAGAAGAAGAAGAACCTAATCAAAGTGGGTATAACTAGTGTACTCAATAAGGCTTCTGTTAACTCCACATCTTAGGGTTAAGTTCTAAATTTTGTAATCCCACTCAGTTTGAAAAGAAACTTCAAAACCTTCTTTCTCAATTTGATTTAGTTTGGCACGTCTTGGATCAGGTGTGTACTTTTTGTGTTCTACTTTGATCTCTCTATAAACTACTATTCGTGGAAGCTTAACCTTCCTAATCTTAGGTTTTGGTGGATCTAACATGAGATATCTCTACAAATTTTATCGCAACCATCAGTTAAGGTAGTGACTAAGCTAAGTATACCTTTTACTTTAGGTTGAACAAAATAAATTTGTTCGATAACAAATAGGTTTAAGAAATGGTATTTATCGAAAGAACAAAGTGGCTTGAATTTAGCTATAAGGAGTAAAATAAGACAAACCAGGCCTAAGATTTTTGTAAATAGACTTGCTAACAATATTCTTGAGATAGTAAGGGTAAATTTGGTTTGAAGATGGATGGTTTTGAGTGTATATAAAGATATCTTTATCAAAGGACAACATGACAACATTTTCTTTGAAAAAGGTTAAGCAAAACTGACTAGACTAGAGTTGTTGCGAATAGACTTGCTAACAACTATTTTGAAATAACAAGAATTGTTCATTTTTGGAAAAGGTAAAGTAAAAGCAATTAGAATAAAGTTGTTGTGAATAAACTTGCTACCAATTACTTTCAAATAACAAGGATAAGATTCTTTCAGATATAGTGTATGGTGAGCAAACAGTCTCAAATGAAAAAGCAACTTTGAGAGAGACATAAAAATGATCTCTTTAGCAAAAGGATTTGATAGTAACCATAAGAATGTGTATGTTAAAAAAATGTTTTCCATAGGTATTTTACACAAATAAGACAATTCAAACAAATTTTTTATCCCAAAGGTCACTTTGGTTTCAACGTATTACTCATTAGGTATGTCGAGAGGATCCCATCTTGATGTTTTATGGATCTAGTGTGATATTTCCCTCTAATAGAAAAGGTGATTCAATACAAGAGTTGATCAAAAAACTTACATGTTAGAGATCCTTCATGGTATGACAAATAGAAACCCCCCTTCTAAAGCAACAATGACTCTTGGAGATGAAACCCAAGTAGCCTTATCCCTCTATCAAGGAAAACACATATGTCAGGTAACTTTACAGAAGCCCTATATTCTCTTGCATCATGAGTAATACACCAAGGATAAAAGGGTAGCTACTAATTGGTTCATAATTAGGTCTATGGAGTAAGCCACTTTATTGTTATGTATGTGTGCTTGACCAAATAATGGTATTAGAAACCTACAACAACGGACTTCCTATTCAGCATTGGACACCCTAATTTATTTCTATGTGAATTATTCAGTCTCATTTAATTATCAACCAGGGATGTAAACATGGAATGGAATTTGCAAAGTATATCCTTTAAACTTTCTCAATATTACGACTAACATATGGAATTCAAATGCTTGAGATTTAGAAAAACTAAACTAAAACTATTAAATGAACTTACTATAACAAAGCATGCAATCACAGATAGGAGTTACTCTAACTGCCTATGTTGTAGAAACAATTCGTTGATTCTATTATCAATGGCTGTAGGAAAAACATAGTTCTACCTTACTTAGAAATGAACAAGAAAATGAAATCTACTCTAATGGAATAATTCACTCACCAAGTGGGCCCCCTTGGATGAGTGAACAGGAAATACAATAAAGATAAGAGTTATAAACTTGAACTGTACATTCTATTCATTCATGGAGAAATATTACACTTGATTGAAAATAGTATCATAATAGTTCTAAGTTATGAAAATCAACTTATTCTACTTCTTTGACTGCCCTCAAAGTTACAATAGTCATTATTTTAAAGGAAACCTACTACTTCTTAAATTTAAGATTACTCCATTAATGAGGATCAATTGCAAACCTGTAAATTTCAAAATAGACACAACATTAACAATGAATAAATCTTCCATGAATATAACAAGTTGTGGAAGCTATAACTATGTGTTGCATACAATAAAAAGAAATAAATGATTTCCCTACTTGTGAAGGTCTAACAATCCATGATTGGCTTTGACTACTCCAGTGCCAAAATGTTGGTTCTTGCACACCTATAGTAAATACCTAAAAAATAATCAATGCTCACACAACCTTCCATATAAATACATACATACATACATACATACATACAAACATAAATATATATATTCTTGTCATCAATATTAGACAAGAGGTTTAATATTCCAACTAACACTCTTTCAATTCCTATGGCTATAGGAGGAAAACTATCCAAAACATAGAATACATAGGAAAACTATTATCAGCATGTAGAATGGCTTCATTATACCATTTTTTTCCATGAATTAAGGTAAATATAATGTCTTTAAACTATCCATATATGATGGGGACACAACCCAAGCACAGAATGGACACAACAGGAAAGGGAAAATTGTATTAACTATGAAAATATGCTAGTACACTTAGTGCAGAGAAACAGACTCCAAAACGTTCCCTATGGGCTTACAATAGCATAAATCTGCAGATAAATTCTTCTCCCAGTACCTTCTCTCAAACTCCACTCTGAACTGCTATTTACAATGCCAGAAATGTCCTTAAATAGACCCCAAAGGGTTAAGGATTAGGAATACATTCTAGAAACTACTAGTTGGCATCCAACGACCAAGTAGAAGGCTCCAGAAGCTGCGTTAGAAGTCGGCACAAAACTAGAAGAATCCAAAAATGGTAACCGAACTTTCGGGAGGCATAACTTTTGAACCGTAGCTTCAATTGACAAACTGTTTACATTTTCGGAAAGCTCTCGAAGCGCTCTATAGCCCTATGGACCAGCTTCGCTCCTCCCCCATTTTTCAGCCTTTTTCGAGGTCATTTAATGCCCTTAACCTGACTTTGAAGCATTCTTAGGAGGTCTCAAAAAATTGAAAAACTACAATAACTTTCAAACCGTGGCGCCTTTTGACCTGATTCTTTTTTTGGAATGCTCTAAATTACAATTACATTCATCTAGCAAATTTACACCCTCTAATTTACCAAAATTATGGCTCAATTACATACTCCTATTTTTTTGGCATTTACACGTATCCCAAGGTGTTCAAATACTCTAACCTAGAACACTGATAGTGGAACTGTGAGAGTTGGAACCTTTATTTGACCCAAATGGGTATCCTAAAATGAAAACACATGAAATAAAAACTAAGTCTAAGTACATATTTTTGGGTGATACAGGATTGCCCTTATACCTCTGAATGCTCTTGCATCAGACACCCACGGTAGATTGAAAAGTGACCCTATCACTTTATGGATGGTAGAGAAAATCCCAAATGGGAAACCTCAACTGCTGATATCCAACTGGAGTCCTCGATCGGTCAGCCTTTCCACTTAACCAGATACTCTTCATACTTCCTATTTCTGGTACTCCTGCCCACACGATGATCTAGAATATCTTCTATCCCCTCCTTCTTAGAAGCAAGAATTAGACATGGCTCTAACATCAGCTCCTCATCTGCACCATCATCATGATACTCTGTTAAGTCTACAATGTTGAAGATAGGAGAAATGTGAATTCCATCTGGTAATTCCACCTCATATGCATTTCTTGAGTCATGTTTCTTTAGAATTTTGCAAGGGCCAAATTTATTCATCTTCAGCTTGTTGTAAGTACCTACTAGAAATCTTTCTTTTCTTAAGTGTACCATGACTAGATCTCCTACTTGGAACTCCTTATGTCGTCTTCTTTGATCAGCCCTAGCTTTATACTATTGATTCATCTTGATAATGTGTGCTTGGACCTCCTCATGTTGGGGCTTGATATGTTTAGGAAACTCTTATGCTTCAGCACTTGTCCTCTCCCCTTGCTTCATCTTCCTCAATTCTGGTGCAATCCTTGGGCTACTTCCATATACAATTTGGAATGGTGATTTTCCAGTACTCCTATTTACAGAGTTATTGTAAGAAAATTTCGCTTGTGGTAGAATCAAATCCCATTCCTTGGGCTGATCCCCAACTAAACATCTCAGAAAATTGCTCAGACTTCTGTTTACCACTTCTGTTTGACCGTTAGTCTGCGGGTGATGTGTGGAACTGAATTTCAAGTCTGTTCTCAACTTCTTCGACAATGTTCTCCAGAAATACCCCACAAATTTAGTGTCTCTGTCAGAAACTATACTCTTTGGGAGGCCATGTAGTCTTACCACCTCTCTGAAAAACAAGTCTGTAATATGGACAACATCATAAGTTTTATGGCATGGAATGAAATGTGCCAATTTGGAGAACCTATCAACCACCACAAATACTGAGTCATTACCCCTTTGTGTCCTTGGCAATCCAAGAACAAAATCCATACTTATGTGCTCCCATGGCTTTGATGGAACAGGCAATGGCTAATAAAGTCTCGTATTGTGACTAAATCCCTTGGCCACTTGACAAATCTGACAACTCTGTACAAAATTCTTCACATCCTATGAAATCTGAGGCCAAAAATAATGTTCTCTAAGAATGGAAATGGTCTTATCTCGACCAAAATGTCTCGCCATGCCTCCATTGTGTTTCTCCTTAATCAGATTTCCCCTCATGCAACTCCTTGGAATACACAATTGACTGCCCTTGAACAACATACCATCCTGAAGCAGATAGTCTAACTACTTAGTTTTCTCTATAGCAACAAGTTCTTTACAAGCTTTCCATGCTTCAACCAAATCAGGATCCTTAGGGTACATATTCTTGAGTTCAGCAAACCCAACTACTTCAACCTACATTACACTAACTAACAACTATCTCCTACTTAATGCATCTGCAACCCTGTTAGATTTTCCATTTCTACGCTTCAACACAAATGTATAGCTCTGCAAGAACTCTACCCACTTCATATGCCTCCGATTCAATTTACCTTGGCTATTTAGATACTATAATGCCTGGTGATCAGTATATAAAATAAATTCCTTTTCCAATAAATAATGCCACCATTTCTTTAAGGCATGAACTATTGCATAGAACTCTTATTCATAAACAGAATACTTCTTTTTCGCGTCTTTCAATTTTTCACTAAAATATGCAATAGGCTTGCCTGCTTGGCTCAATACAGCTCCAATAGCACTGCCACTAGCATCACAATCCACCTGGAACACCTTTCTAAAATTTGGAAGTGCAAACATAGGTTGTTCTCTCACCTTCTTCTTCAGCAATTCAAAACTTCTCGCAACTGCCACAGTCCATTTGAACTCTTTTCTATCCCCTCTTATTGTGTCAGTCAGGGGTGCACATATGCCACTAAAATTCTTAATGAATTTCCTGTAGAAACTAATCAGACCATGAAATGATCTCACATCAATAGCAAACCTTGTAGTAGGCCATTCCAAGATGGCTTTTACCTTCTCTGGATCCATTTTAAGACCTTCAGGTGATATAACAAAGCCCAACTAGACTAACTCCCTTTTTGAAAAGATACACTTCTTCATATTAATTAACAGTTTCTCTTCCCTTAACCTTTCAAGGACACTACGAATATGCATTAAATGTTCTTCCAAAGTCTTGCTGAAAATTAAAATATCATCCAAATAAACAATAACAAATTTTCCCAAGAACTTCTTAAGTACCTCATTCATAAGCCGCATGAAGGTGCTTTGGGCGTTCATCAATCCAAAGGGCATGACTAACCACTCATAAAGACCCTCCTTGGTCTTGAAGGCATTTTTCCACTCATCTCCTTCTCATATCCGTATCTGGTGATAGCCACTCTTAAGATCTATCTTTGTGAAGTACTGCACTCCATTCAAACAATCCATAAGATCATCCATTCTTGGCAAAGGAAACCAATACTTGATGGTTATCCTATTTATAGCTCAAGAGTCTGTACACATCCTCCACTCTCCATCCTTCTTTGGTGCCAGTACTGCAGGTACTACACATGGACTCAGGCTCTCCCGAATCAACCCCTTCCTCAATAGCTCCTGAACTTGTCTATTTAGCTCCTCAGTTTCTTTCGGAGTCATCCTATGAGCAGCCTTGTTAGGCAAACTAGCTCCTGGGATTAAATCTATCTAATGATTGAATTTGCCTTACCAGTGGCAAACCTTCTGGAACATTATCAGAGATGATATCTCCAAACTCACCTAGTAAATCTGAAACTTCAAGTGGTATTTCACTACTACCTTCTTTATCTTTCCTAGGAATCAAAGCATAACACATACGCTGATGTTTCATGCCATCTAAAAACTTCCTTCCATCAACAAGACAAATCCTAGCACTGCTACATACCTTTTTGCCTTCCTTTTTCATGGGCTTCAGTTTGTGGCGAACTCCATCCTTTGTTAGAGAGTATGTGTTTGCATGACCATCATGTACTGCATGCCTATCAAACTGCCATGGTCTACCCAACAATAGATGGCAAACATCCATTAGAATAACATCACAAAGAACTTCATCATGGTAAGTCCCAATTTTGAACTTCGCTAAACATTGTTCACTTACCAGGACCTTATGATCATCCTTCACCCAAGCGATCCGATACGGCTAGGGGTGTTTCTCCCTCTTGAGCTTCAGCTTAAAGACTATCTCCTCTGATACCAAGTTATCAGTGCTACCACCATCAATGATCACATCACAACATTTATCCTCACACTTGCACCTGGTACGGAATAGACTCCTCCTTTTCCCTGGTTCAATCTCACCACTTAGTAGGACCCTTTCATTTACTAAAGTGTCTCCTCTTTCTGCATCCTCTAAATGTGATGATTGTGCATCCTCATCCACATGAACAACCCTAGCTTGGCCTTCAACTCTCCTATCTGTCCTTCCTTGACGTTGAGGGCATTCAAAGGCATTATGACCTTCTTCATTGCAATGGAAACAGGTACCATGGAAGCCTCCTCTTCCTTGTCCACATCCTCTACCTCTTCCTCTCTGATTTCCAAAGTCTTGATCACGGGAGCAGTTGAAACCCTTGTTCCTCTGGTTCCTGCTAGTACCCACATCTTCATTTTTCTTTTGGGTCTCATTTCGACCTTTTGATGACCTACCACTGCCCCTTCCTCCTTGACCGCGCCCTCTTTGTCTTCCTTCAAACCTTTTATTTAGCATTTCTTGAACTCGTAGTGCAAATCGGTATGCTTCTTCAACACTGGTCATTCTTACCAGACTTAATTCATCTTGGATGCTAGGTCACAACCCACTGATATAATGAGCAACCTTCTCCTTATTTGCTTCTGCATGCCCTGCTCTAATTAAAAGTCGGTAAAACTCCTCCGTATATTCCTGGACTGATTTTCATGCTTGCTCTAACCCATGCATCTTCTTAAACAAATCAAGCTCATAGTCAACAGGAATGAATTGCTTCTTCAATTAGTCCACCATACGATCCCACCTTGTGATCTTCTCCTTTCCTCTTTTGTTTCTTTCCAATTGAACCTCTTGCCACTAGATTTTGGCATGGCCTTTCAGTTTGGCCTTTACAAACTTAACCCTATCTGGATCCTTGATATCCTCATATTCAAAGTACTCTTCCAGTTCATTGATCCAGTCAATCAACTCACTGGTTTCAAATTTCCTTAAAATACACCCACATCAATTGTAGGTCTTTTCCCAAACTTAGTAATGGTCCTAAAATGTCTTTCCTCTGCCTGATTCAGAACTTCCCCTTCTGGTCCAATTTCTTCTTCTTCACTATCATCCTCACTTTCGTCACCTGCAACAACATTTGTTCCCCTACGGAGCTCCTCCTGCAATGCTTGGACCTGCCTTTGGAGGGCTCTAACCTTCTCAAGATTAATAGCTCCAGTCCTTCCACCACGCTCTCTTCATGGAGGCATCTTCTTAATTCAAACCCACAATCACATAGTCCTGGTGCAAACTGCCTCATAGTCGGCGCTCTATCTACACACTCAAAAAAACCTACTCTAATACCACTTGATGGGGACACAACACAAGCATAGAATGGACACAACAAGAAAGGAAAAAATTTATTAACTATGAAAATATGTTAGTACACTTAGTGTAGAGGAACAGACTCCAAAACTTGCCCTATGGGCTTACAATAGCATAAATCTGCAGATAAATTCTTCTCCAAATACTTTCTCTCAAACTTCACTCCGAACTACCATTTACAATGCTAGAACTGTCCTTAAATAGAAGTTGGCACAAAACTAGAAGAATCCAGAAACAGTAACCGAACTTTCGGGAGGCATAACTTTTGAACCGTAGCTCCGATTGATGAACTGTTTACATTTTCGAAAAGCGCTCAAGGAGCTCTATAGCCTTATGGACTAGCTTCTCTCATCCCCCATTTTTCAGCCCTATTAGAGGTCATTTAATGCCCTTAACTTGACTTTAAAGCATTCTTAGGAGGTCTCCAAAAATTGAAAAACTGCAATAACTTTCAAACCGTGAGGCCTTTCGACCTCATTCTTTTCTGGAATGCTCTAAATTACAATTACAATCATCCGGCCAATTTACACCCTCTAATTTACAAAAATTCTAGCTCAGTTACATACTCCTATTTTTTCAGCATTTACACATATCCCAACGTGTTCAAATACTCTAACCTAGAACACTAATAGTGGAACTGTGAGAGTTGGAACCTTTATTTGACCCAAATGGGTATCCAAAAATGAAAACACATGAAACAGAAACTAAGTCTAAGTACATTTTTTTGGGTGACACAGGATTTTCCTTATACCTCTGGATACTCCTACATCAATATCTCTACATCATGTCTTCACACACACACACACACACACACAGTGAGGCCTCACCCGAACTATCATAGTATAGATGACATATTTGCATTATGACACTTCTAATTTTATGATTTGATACACTTTTGAGACTATAGGGTTATGCCATTCTAATATCTGCATTTTGTTGATCCACACTTTGTCTGCATATTAGGACCTAATTGGTATATTTTATTATTTCATTTCATGTTCTAAACTATTTCAATTGCTTTAGTGGAAATTGAATTGTAGAAATGGTTGAAATGTCAAATTGTAATGTTCAAGTGAAAATTAGTGCCAAAGGATAGATTTAGATATGCAAAAAAACCCAACTCACATGCCTTGTAACTTAATAGTCATGATTCAATATTTCATCAGTATGGTAGAAAAAAGATTATGAGGTTGTTCAAAATGTTACTCTGATCATTATATATTTGAATCAATGTTGATATGCAAGAATTGGTATATTTTGATGTTTTATAAAACAATGATTACAAAAGGGAAAGTTAATTGGAAATGATGAAATATGCAAGCCTAATGTTGAATGCGAAAGTCATTTATTGCACTTATTTATATATTTCTTATATGATTTTCTTGGACTACCATTGCTCAAGTTTAGTGTGTAGGAATTTGACCATGGGATTTAACGGGGGACCAAGGCTCAAACCTAGGTCAAACATGAAATGGCCGAGGTTGGATTTGTGGAACGATCCAAACTTCTTTGTATTATGTTTTATTGTGTAATGTGTATGGTATGTGGGTGATAGTTGAATGCATGTATTATTGGAGACAAGTCATTTCAAATGTAATATGTTGTGTTTCTGTCACTTGACACTTGTTTTGTCCACATGGAAATGACTTGGCATTTAGGGTTTTGGAAAAGTAACCTAACCTAAACATAACCTCAACATAATATCCAAGTTAACCTCACATTTAAAAGTGCTAGGATAAGTCCCTATCCATTGAAGTTCGAATTCCAACCTTCCATCAACTTTTGGGAATCAAAAAGAAATCCTAGGGGGTTACCATGCTAAAAAATAAGTGCCCACATGATGGTAGTATAGGTTGGGGGTCTAAATCTAACCTTTAGTAGGCCTAGATGACCTTGGGAACCCTCCAAACAAGTCACTTTTAGAGCAATTGGAAAATTGGAGTGTCACATGACTTCTTCCACTCTATTAGGTTGTCAAGGCTACATTTTTTAGAATGAAATAAGGGTGTAAAATAAGGCACCTCATGTTATGACCATTTATAGATAGTGGGGGTTTTGGGGATCCTTTTTAGAGGATTAGGGATGAAATTAGTGGGTTGTTACCCACACTTTAACTTTAGAGACTCTTAGGGTTTGGAAACTTAGAGGGAGCTCTTCTACAACCTTTCATCTCAATTTTTGCAAAGGGATCCAGGGTTAGTGTTCTTGCCATGTAGTTATTTTTCTTCCATTTTGAAGTTGAATCTTGGTATTACATTCATGAGAATGTAGGTAGAGAGAATGTCATTGTAAGGGAAATTTATAAGATCATCTTGGATCATGTTGTCTTGTGTTGTGATGAGCGTAAAGTTTGGATTTCCATTTTTTTTCCTTCTCTTGATCTTCAATGATTTTGTGTATGAGTGTTGTTATGGGTGTGAGGGCTTCACTCACCCTTTGGGAACGGAAGAGAAGTCCAAGGTGGAGGGGTTAGTTGGGCTTGAAAATGTGTTGAGAACATTGGAGTATGGGTTCCATGCTATGCCATAATCATTAATATATTGTTGGGGATGATAAGGGAAGTATGGTGTATAAAGCAAGTTTTGTGGAGTATGGGCTTCAAGAGAGCTACAGCTGATAGTAGTGTGTTTGGAGGATATTTGTGAAAGCCCTGAAAGGACATGAAATTGTTATTTGGTGAAAGCCCTGAAAGGGCATGAAATTTGTTTATTACAAGTATTGTTTGATATGGAAAATCTCCATTTGAAAAGCATACCTTCACCATAAGTTTATGGCTCCTTTGGTGAACCATTGTGAAATATCCTTGGTATGGAATTGCGCAAGTTTGAAATTTAATGTTTAGGCATTTGCAAGATTGTATGTGAATCCCAGTTTGAGCTTTGTTCCCGTACCATGTGGGTGGTCTCTTTGGAGACCTATGGTTGGGTGGAGAGCACCTATGATCCTTGTTATATTTTGTTATGATGTATTTGCAGATTTTGTGCTGAAGGGAGCAAGGGAAAGAACTTGAAAGGAGTACCTTTTAGATTTGAAGGGAAAACATGTCTTGTGCATTGTACATGTTATCGAGAAACTCTCTCTATCTTATTCGTATCATTACAATGGATGATTGCATAGCATCAAGTAAGGGATGAGTTAGATCGTAATGCATTTGAAAGAATGGAGAGCTTCTTTATGTTGTGGAATACTACATTGCAAAGATGCCCCCTTAAATTTTTTCATTTGTGTATTGTATTGTAAAAGTGAGGTTTTCATTTTAGGCACATTTAGGTGAAGAATGAATCCATGAAAGAAATGAAGAAAATAGGTTATTGTCACATGTATTTGTATTGTAAAACTTCAATGTCATGTATTTACTGCAATGAAATGGCAAGGTTGAAACCCATAATAGTCATAAATGGAATGTAAAGGATATGCGTTTATAAGATATCTCATTATTTTACGCTCATGTAATGAATCTACTTTGTTTGCATCTTGTTCATTTTAAAATCATACTTCCCAAACATTGTTCATATAAAGAAATCTCATGATGCCTTAGTTCAATAAGGAATATCTTTTCAAGATCCATTACTGATATAATAGAGCTACCTATTAGTTTCATATTTGATCTGAGTTTAACAAAAATTCATGTGCTAAGTAATTATTCAAGCGATTTCTAATAGATCTACTAAATTTGGTTTCTACATTGAAGTATCAAAATAAAAATCAAATTAATGCCAAGCTTGGACTCACAATAACATAATTGCATAGAGAAAATAATTCAATTAATACTATGACAAATGTAACCTAAGGGAAATGTTATGTCAAACTAGATTATAGGTCAGGAGAGAGTATTCTACTCTTTAGAATTTGTATGGGAAGTGGGAAATAATTCCCTTCCCAATTAAAGACCACTAAAATATTCAAGAAGAATATTCCTCAAAATCTCTTAATTTGACACCTATAGAATAACACTGATCATATGCTGTAATGGAAAAAAAAGATGGTATTACCAAGTTTTAAAAAGAAGAAAAGAGGAATCATTCACAATCATCCTGTGCCCAAGATGTATCGGTACAAGTCACACTCATATAAAAATAAAATAAAATAATAACATATACTATACATACTTTCCTAGTACACTACCTGACATCCTATTTTCAAAGAAATATATTTAAAATTATAAATTTTAATGCTCTCCTATACCCAGAAGTCAAACCTTCCTATTTTATAAGGCAAAAGACTTCCTAAGTTTTAGCATCGGCAAGTAAATAAGGACGAATTGGGTGTGGGAGGGAATGGGACCCCATTCCCCAAATCCTAACCAAACCTCCCACTCACATGTAATTTGACAAACCTAATTGGCATGCTTTCCTGACCTTGAAATCTACCAATTCGGTTTGAGGATCAAGAAAAAGATGCACAAGAATAGAGGGATGCAAATCCAATAGGAAGGTGGAGAGTTTAAATGTACTAAGTGCACATGTTAGGGAAACACACATGATGGGAGCTAATTTCTGCAAACCTCCCCCTCCTTGTTTCACACGTGCCTTCCATCATCAAATGCTTCTCCCCAAAATGCGCCTTCCCCAATGGATATACACCTGCACATCATCACCTCCCCATTGCTATTGGGGAAGTCCCTAGAGGACACGTGAAGTGGGGAAAGGAGTAGTTAGATAGGCATGTGTGGACTAGGTGGGTGTGTGGAGATGGGACACACTTTCTTCCTAAGTTAATAATTTATAAAAAGGGGGACGTGGTAACAGATTAGAGGCCTTAATATTAGGGTGAAATAAAAGGGTAAGTGTAGTTATGTAAGGTTAGGATTATTGTATAAGTGAATATAATTTAATTTAGGACATGGTTAGTGAATAGTAATTATTTAGTAATTAGTATATGTTGGATAATTTGGTAGGATCTTTAGTCTTGATATTATATGAAATAATCATCTATAAGTCTATTTGGTAGTTAAGTAAGATGTTATTATAATAGGATTGGTATTAAAATAAGTTGGATTTAAGAGGTTGGTGTTAGTAAGCAAGCATATTAGTCACAAAAAATAAAATAAAATTGGTTAGTAAGTAGTTTGTTATATATTACATAGAGTTTAGAATTAATCTAATTGTAGTAGGTTAGATTAGTTCTTTATCTTATAATAATATTAATAATAAAGTTAGTTAATAAAACTTAGTAGTTAGTAATATTATAGTTACGAGGTTCGAATACATTCCTTATATCCTATGGTTTAGTATTATGTGATTGGAATCAAAATGTATAAGACTAATATTTTCGGGTAGGGGAGGTACAGTAAATATCAATGTGTGCAATATAGCATTTATTTATTTACTTGTTTATCTTTAGTAATTCATCTTGGGTTGATGCACAATTCTATTATCAGAAGAACAATTAACTTTGTTGTAATTGAATTGAAATCAAACCTCCTAAGAGTATTCACCCCATCTAGGGACAACCCATAGATTTCTAGATCACAATATTTCCTCGATCTTAGTAAACACACTGACATGTAGTAATTTGTAATTGCTTGGCTATTAAAAGATGTTTGTGAATGCCTAGGCTTTTAGAGATTCTTAGTATGTGTTTTTAATTTATTACTTATATGATTTTATTAAATTACCTCATAAGTAAGCTTAAATTCAATTTCATGGAGTGAGAAACCTTGTGGAATCATCATATGCATAATTGTACTTAATTACATAAATAATATAGTTAGGGAAAAATATCTATAGTTGCCTTCAAGATCATTAAACTATTGAGATGCCCTATAGAAAAGTATGTGACTTCCAAGAAAACTATTATGCCTCCACCACTCATAGAAAATATATTGTAATGCTATCAAATTTCTTGAGTATTTAATCTAGAAGTAAGGACGAGACCTTCACCATATTGTGTAGGACCAATTCGTTTAAAGATTTGAGTTTTGAATGCAACCTTGCAACAATAACTTATGGGTATTCTAAAATTTTAGTCCTTTATAAACCATATAATACCCCGATAGCTATAAGATCTCCATGAACCATGATCATGTCACACATAAAAGAAAATTTTAAGATATATCAAGATTTGAAAGGATTTAGTGAATTCATAATGATAGATTATACTTATGTAAAATCCATGAATTCCCCTCGAACCTAGCTTCCCATTTAGATTGGCACAATGCTCTTAACTAATCAATAAGAATAAAAAATAGAAGAAAATCATTAGGGTTTGAATGGCTACCCTATTTATGAGTTCTAATGAAAAAATGATCAAATATTATACATTAATAATAATAATGTAGAAGGGTCAGGGTGTCTAAGTTAGTGTGGAAGTTCATAATAGTTAATGGGCATATAATAACTATCCAAAATGTGATGAAGTGAACTATATATAACAATATCCTAGATGTAAATATAAGTGTGATATTAAGATTTGTTTACATTATAGATCAAAGGAAAAATTGACCTCAAAATTATTGATACTAAGCTGGTCATGGATTAACTGATATATATAGTAGAGGAATAATCATCTTCTTATAGGGGCATGATACTGAACAATTTATCGATTAGACCTTGGTAAGGAAAAGATTGGTCTATTCACACCAATAAGTAAATGCACCAGATAAGATCATAATACTTGCACCTTGTTGATGAACTCCAAGAGGAGGTTCATGTCTATGGGGGGAGGATGTGAGGCCTCACCCGAACTGTCATAGTATAGATGACATATTTGCATTATGACACTTCTAATTCTATGTTTTGATACACTTTTGAGACTATAGGGTTATGCCATTCTAATATCTGCATTTTGATGATCTGCACTTATGTCTACATATTAGGACCTAATTGATATATTTAATGATTTCATTTCATTTTCTAAACTATTTCAATTTCTTTAATGGAAATTGAATTGTAGAAATACTTGAAATGTCAAATTGTAATGTTCAAGTGAAAATTAGTGCCAAAGGATAGATTTAGATATGCAAATGAAACCAACTAACATGCCTTGTAACTAAATAGTCATGATTCAGTATTTCACCAGTATAGTAGAAAATAGATTATCAGGTTGTTCAGAATGTTAATCTAATCATGTTACATAAGAATCAATGCTGATATGCAGGGATTGGTATGTTTTGAATGTTTTATAAGAAAATGATTAGAAAAGGGAAAGTTAATTGGAAATGATGAAATACGCAAGCCTAATGTTGAATGTGAAATTGATTTATTGAAATTATTTATATATTTCTTATATGAATTTCCTGGACAACTGATGCTTGAGTTTAGTGTGTAGGAATTTGACCATGGTATTTAATAGGGGACCAAGACTCAAACCCAGGTTAAACATGACATGGTCGAGGTTGGATCTGTGGAAGCATTCAGACCTCTTTGTAATGTGTTTTATTTCGTAATGTGAATGGTATGTGGGTGATAGTTGAATGCATGTATTATTGGAGACAATTCATTTTAAATGTAATATGTTGTGTTTCTATCACTTGACACTTGTTTTGTCCACATGGAAATGAATTGGTATTTAGGGTTTTTGGAAAGTAACCTAACCTAAACATAACCCCAGCATAGTATCCAAGTTAAACTCACATTTAAAAGTGTTAGGATAAGTCCCTATTGTTGGAATATTCAAATGGGAAGAGTCCTTCTGGGGGGGTGGGGTGAATCAAAAGTACCTGATGGGGACACGACCCAAGCACAGAATGGACACAACAGGAAAGGGAAAATTGTATTAACTGTGTAAATATGCTATTACATTCAGTACAAATAAAATAGACTTCAAAACATGCCCTATGGGCTTACAATAGTATAAATCTGGAGATAATTTCTCCTTTCAGTACCTCCTCTCAAACTCCACTCCAAACTGCCTTTTACAATGCCAGAAATGTTCTTAAATAGACCTCGGAGGTTTAAGGATTAGGAGTACATTCTAGAAAGTGCTAGTTGGCATCCATCGACCAAGTAGAAAGCTCCAGAAGCTGCGTTAGAAGTTGACGCAAAACTAGAAGAATCTAGAAATGGTAACCGAACTTCTGGGAGGCATAACTTTTCAACCGTAGCTCCGATTAACGAACCGTTTACATTTCTAAAAAGCTCTCGAAGCACTCTATAGCCCTATGGACCAGCTTCGCTCCTCCCCCATTTTTCGGTCCAATTCAAGGTCATTTAATGCCCCTAACCTGACTTTGAAGCATTATTAGGAGGTCTCCAGAAATTGAAAAATTGCAATAACTTTCAAACCGTGGGGCCTTTCAACCTGATTCTTTTTTCTGGAATGCTCTAAATTACAATTACAATCTTCTGACCAATTTACGCCTTCTAGTTCACAAAAAAGATGGCTCAATTACATATTACTATTTTTTTGGCATTTACACGTATCCCAAGGTGTTCAAATACTCTATCCTAGAACATTAACAGTGGAACTGTGAGAGTTGATAATTGGAAATGATGAAATATGCAAGCCTAATGTTGAATGTGAAATTGATTTATTGAACTTATTTATATATTTCTTATATGAATTTCCTGGAAAACTGATGCTTGAGTTTAGTGTGTAGGAATTTGACCATGGTATTTAATGGGGGACCAAGACTCAAACCCAGGTGAAACATGACATGGCCGAGGTTGGATCTGTGGAAGCATTCAGACCTCTTTGTAATGTGTTTTATTTCGTAATGTGAATGGTATGTGGGTGATAGTTGAATGCATGTATTATTGGAGACAATTCATTTTAAATGTAATATGTTGTGTTTCTATCACTTGACACTTGTTTTGTCCACATGGAAATGAATTGGCATTTAGGGTTTTTGGAAGGTAACCTAACCTAAACATAACCCTAGCATAGTATCCAAGTTAAACTCACATTTAAAAGTGTTAGGATAAGTCCCTATTGTTGGAATATTCAAATGGGAAGAGTAATTATAGGGGGTGGGGTGAATCAAAAGTACCTGATGGGGACACGACCCAAAGACAGAATGGACACAACAAGAAAGGGAAAATTGTATTAACTGTGTAAATATGCTATTACATTCAGTACAGAGAAAATAGATTTCAAAACATGCCCTATGGGCTTACAATAGTATAAATCTGGAGATAATTTCTCCTTTCAGTACCTCCTCTCAAACTCCACTACGAACTGCCTTTTACAATGCCAGAAATGTTCTTAAATAGACCTCAGAGGTTTAAGGATTAGGAGTACATTCTAGAAAGTGCTAGTTGGCATGCACCGACCAAGTAGAAGGCTCCAGAAGCTGCATTAGAAGTCGATGCAAATCTAGAAGAATCTAGAAATGATAACCAAACTTCTGGGAGGCATAACTTTTGAACCGTAGCTCCGATTGACAAACCATTTACATTTCTGAAAAGCTCTCGAAGCGCTCTATAGCCCTATGGACCAGCTTCGCTCCTCCCCCATTTTTTGGCCCAATTCGAGGTCATTTAATGCCCCTAAACTAACTTTGAAGCATTCTTAGGAGGTCTCTAGAAACTGAAAAATTGCAATAACTTTCAAACCGTGGGGCCTTTCAACCTGATTCTTTTTTCTGGAATGCTCTAAATTACAATTACAATCTTTTGACCAATTTACACCTTCTAGTTCACCAAAATGATTGCTCAATTACATACTCCTATTTTTTCGGCATTTACACGTATACCAAGGTGTTCAAATACTCTATCCTAGAACACTAATAGTGGAACTGTAAGAGTTGGAACCTTTATTTGACCCAAATGGGTATCCAAAAATGAAAACACATGAAACTGAAACTAAGTCTAAGTACATTTTTTTTGGTTGACACAGGATTGCCCTTATACCTCTGGATGCTCCTGCATCAGTACCACACTTTAACCTTTTCAAATCCTTTAAAACAAATAACTAAAAGTAAATTGCATGCATGTAAACATATTAAATAAACATAAACTAAGCACATGCATCAACACACATAACATTAGAATTTGGTAACCAAGAAACCCTCTAGGAATAAGAAGGTAAAACTGGGATGGGGATGATACCCACGA
Source organism: Cupressus sempervirens (assembly GCA_028749045.1). NCBI lineage: Eukaryota > Viridiplantae > Streptophyta > Pinopsida > Cupressales > Cupressaceae > Cupressus > Cupressus sempervirens. Next base: position 191,108,385 of record CM053783.1, on the reverse strand, counting down.
AATCACTGCAACAATAGTTGTTTGACCACTTCTGATGGTCTACCTTGTGAAAGGCCTGGCCTATTAAAGGCTTTACACTGTGTCAATAGTGACCTAGTTAAAGGATTTACAAACACTTTACATGAAGTATCACCATGTTAAAGGATTTAGTCACCTCTTCAAAGGATCTACAAAATAGCTGTTAAGCTAACCTATTATCATAGGATTTTCACTATATAATACAATTGCCAAAGTGTATTAGAAATCTTTGACTTGATTGCTTACAATCTTCATTTGTTGATTTCAGGCACTCGATCTACTCATTCTAATGTGATCCTTTCTTGATCTAATATCTATTTGTAGCCCTTCTATTCTAATCAACTGGATAAGTAATTGATGTCAATTCACTAAGTTTGTGATTCCCATGTTGTTTGCCCTGTTCTGCAATTTTGCTATCTTATTAGCAACTTCCTTAACTTCTATTCAACAGCATGAAATCATGGGGTCCAAGCCTTCTTATAAAGGCTTCATAGACTTGGGGTTAGGTATGGATCTACGATCCATAATGAATCTTTAATTCCTGCTCATTTCTTGCTCTTTTCACTGGTTGCATGCCTTCTCCATTTTTCTTATTGGCTTCATGTTGATTGGATAGGAAATATAAAACATCCATTCTTATCCTTATTATCCTTTGAAATCCTTCAATGTCGGCTCAAAAAATAGTTTACATTTGAGTTTGTCAAGCCACAAACTCATATGTCAATTCTGTGTTACTCGACACATACTAGATTACTGGTGCTCGACATATATTTGATATTGGTTTTCTCGACACCTATTACATTCTATCTTTCTCAGCACATTCATAGTTCTGGCTCACTCGGCATATGAAGTATTCTGACTTGCTCAGCATCAACAGGGACTTGGCACCTATATATCACTCGGCACCTATATAATGCTCAACACCTGAAGTCACTCAGCACTTGTTGGAATTTTAGCTTGGCACATACTATAGCTCGGCACACATAGTGTACTCGGCTTCTATGTAAAAAGTGGTTAAGTGTGTTGACTCTCAAATTTCAAAACCATTCTAAGACCAACAATCTCCCCCTTTGACATGAGTATCAAAAACACTTGACATTATTGGTCTGACCTTATGAGTACATTAATCATTCTACTCTGTATATGTACAAAATTTCAAAAATTTGTTCAAAATACCTTATAACTCCCCCTGAGCTGATTGTGCATTGCCTATTCTTGCAATTAAAATTTTGTGTTGAATGTACTTGATATTTTTTACCTTTTCCCTATTTTGCAATCTGTTCCTACTTTTTGGGTTGTTCTGTTTGTTCTATCTGCTCTGTCTACACTTTCAGATTTTATTTATATCTTCCCCAAAACATTATTTCTCCCCCACACTATTTACACATTATGTCTTATCTCCCCCCTTTTTTGGCTATCTGCATTTTTTTCCTTTTTATTCTCCAAAAGAATGAATGTGAACAAAATGCTTAGTATTCTCCCCCTTAGTTATATCTTCCTTATTATTTCTCTCTGTAAACATTATATCTATCTCCCCCTTTTTGATACTTATGTCAAAGGGTGCTAAGGAGTAATACCATATTTTTCCAAAAATGTGTTCTTTACCTTCATTATCATCTTGAGAGTGGCATCCCAATTCTCCAAAGAAATGTCTAGTGACTTATGCTAGATGGCAATCTCCCTCCAAATGTGGCATAATAGAGGACTAAATTTGCATCAATTTGGCCTTTATATTGGCCTCTTCACTTGTGAGTGCAAGTAACTCTCTTTGTGTGCAAAGCAATAGCACAAAATGCTTCTCACTTTGAGCTAGATCTCTTGGTAATTGCATGCTAGAAATCTTAAGATTTCTCTCCAAGATCAATATCCTCTAGCCTATTTCTTGTCTGAAATTGGAAAAATCACACAGCTTTTTTTACAATGAAAATATATTCTCAAGTACAGTTTTGACCTTTTCAATCATCTTGGCCACTTCTACGTATGCAAGTTCTATGCCACTAGATATTTTCTCGTTGACCTTTCCTTAAAATTTCCTTTCAGACCACTCCATAAGTTTGATATTGGTGTCTTGGTCTTCGCTTGTCACCTGGTCAACTATATCTAGTAATTGTTCCAGTATAGGCTTTGACTCATCTGGTGACTGCAAGCTAAACACATCCATAAAGATGTCCTTTATCTCAAGTAGTGTTTGCTTATGTTTGTACTCATTTCTGAGTATTTCTTGACTTCTCCTTCTATTTAATGCATCTTGCATCGTTGTAATCTACTCCATGGTGATAGTCTTTGAGTCATAAGAAGGTATGACTATCTCTTCATCTAACTTAGGGTCTCCATAGTGAACTACCCTAGTAGCCTTTGTAGAACTCGAGCCTGGTGTGGAGATTTGCAAAGGTATGGCTTCAGTGCTTGACTTCTGAAGAGTTTTTGTAGGAGTGCCTATTTTTGGTAACTCTACTAGTGTTTGTATTGCAGCCTACTCCTCTTCCTTTGATGTGTCCTCCTTGTCCTGATCAAATTTCCCTTCTTCTGTACTCAGCTTTTGAATGGTGTCATCGGCTTTTGAATGGTATCACCTTCTGCTATTGCAATTGTTGGAGATGGTGGTGGAAGCATTAAAATTTGAGTGCTAGTAGCTATATAGATGAAAGGTAGTTCTTGTGGTTTCACCTTGTCTCATTTTGGTTCTATTGCTACCTTTTGTAACTCATCCACACTCACCAATACAAGATTTGTGCATAATTGTGCCTGTAAAGTTGATTAGCAAAGGATCTTGGAGAGATTCTCTACAGTTAGGGGATTGATGTTCTGAGCAGAATTGACAGGAACATCCTTGATTGTTATAGTGCATGTAGGTGTGATCGTTACATGAAGAGGGCTAGGGGGTGGCATGTGTGTGTCTTCCACACTTTATTTCTCTTGTTGTTGTTGCTCAGTTATTGCCATGTCTTCTCCCTTTTGTGTTTCCTCTTCTTCTATCTTCTCTTATGTTTTCTTTTCATCCTCCATTGCTTTGGCTTTCTTTTCTTTCTCACTAGCTTTAACCTTATCTACTTCTACATCCTTGTCATAAATCAATTTGTATATTGACTTCCACAATTGTGTGGACTTATTCACCACATCCTCAATTTTATTTTGCAAAATATTGAAGGCTCTATATTTTGGTGCAAATTTGCCACCATGTTTCTTAGTAGCCTTAGTAATTTGACCTCTTGTCAGATCAAGCATCACTTGTGCCAGTATTGATTCTTTCATCTCATTCTCCATTTTCAGACAATAATGCCATTTTTTTTCAGCTATCTCATATAACTCCCTAGGCATGGTATTGTCTAGCTCTAGAGTTGTGTTCTTAAATTCAACCATCATGGCATATACTAATTCCTCTATCTTGGTTTTTTCTTCTCTAATTAATTTTTTAAATTCAAGGCTTTCCAAATTAGTCAAATCTACATTCTTAATATTTTCACAAATCTTATTTATGGCAGAACTGGGAGGATGGCTTACTACTCTGAATTGGCTAATATCCTCTGATTATGTTCTCTCCTCATCATCAATGTCTGGTTGTAGTACATACTTTCTTCTTTTCTTCAACACTTCATTAGCCTATTCAGTGGCCTTCTTCTTCTCTTTTGTTTCCTCCTTGGCCTTTTGTGTACATGCTCTTCTGGTAGCTCTTGTTATTGGTGCCTTTGGTTTGGCTTGGTTTGTTCCTGTAGCCTTCTTTGCTTTAGGCTAGGTTGGAGGTTGAGTTTTAGCCTTTCTTTTCTTTGACTCGACCTATGTAGGTGCTTCCTCAACTTCTTCTTCCTTGGCACCTTCCTCCTTATCTTCTCCTAAGCCCTGGGTTAACTCCATTGGGCCTTGCCCTTGTTCTTCTTCTTCACTCTCACCTTCTTCGTCTTCCTCTTCAACATCTACTGCCCCTTCAATAGCTGCACCAAATTTCTTCTTTGTTTTCTTCACTAGTCTATCCTTCTTTAGGGTGGAGGTTGTTTTCAGTTCCATATCTACCTTGGAATGTACAACATCATATGTTCCAAAATGGGGAGCTTCCTTATCAATCTCTTCTGCAAACAGTGCAGTAATTGTTGTAGAGGCTTCATCCACATCAAGTTCATAACCTAATGGCCTTAGCCATCTCATCCTTGGAACTGCTTCTTGAATGCAAGTGTAGTCAATATCTACAAAGAAGCATATGTCATTGATATTTTTTTCCACTAGGGAGACTGGTATCTTAACTCTTTGCTTCATGGATTTCTTAAAATTCTCAAAATAGCTTATCATTTGTGTTGCAAAGTTGTCACCCATTTGATCAATGTACTCATTGATTTGAGTTATTACAATTTTGTTTGGATCCTAGTTTACCTTTCCAATCAATGGAAACTCTTACATGACATAGAAAAATATGCAGACAAGAACTGAACCAAACCTGCATTGAGCGCCTTTTGACCTTCTTATTGCTCCTAGGTTCTCATTTATATGTTGCAACATCAATTCTACCAGATCATATGTATGATCTTTCTTTACAAGCTTATAGGCTACATCAACAACAATACAAAGTACATTGTTTAATCTCCAAGATTGTTAAAATTTGTGAGATATCACCCTCACTGCAAAATTTAGAAGAGGATCTAAGGACAACTCAAAAATATTTGCAAAAACTTCAAATTCTGACTTGGCATCTTTGCGCATGCTGATTTCTTCTTTCCAATACTTCTCTGTCTCGGGACTGATGTATGATATAACTTTGTATATCAGTCCCATACACCTATCCTTGCTTAGTTGGATGAGATGTGACCACTTGACCTCTTGGGTGAAGTGATCCCTCCATTTGATGTACTGGACTCATCTTTCTTCTTCCAAGTCTTGTTCATTTGCCCTCTGATTTGTTCAACATCTACCTTATCTTTTCCTTTGTTGACTTCTAACTTGGGTGCTTTTGACTTTTTTGGGATATTCTTGCTGATATGACCAGTCTTCAAGCAACTGAAACATGTGGTTTAACTTAACCAGTTGTTGTAGTTCCATCTAGAATGTGTTCTTATACAGCTCTCAAGAACATGCCCATACTCTTGATTGTAATGACAACTATACTTGGTGTTATAGTCCCAAGTTTGAAGACTTCCATCTTTAGATCTTTTCTTAAAGTTGTTAGGCTTCTCCTTGTGAGCACCAGCTCTGATACCAATTGTTGAAATAGGGGTGGTGAATCAGAAGTACCACACTTTAATCGTTTCAAATCCTCTAAAACAAATAACTGAAAGTAAACTGCATGCATGTAAACATATTAAATAAGCATAAAGTAAACACATGCATCAACACACATAACATCAGCATTTGGTAACCAAGAAACCCTCTAGGAATAAGAAGGTAAAATTGGGGTGGGGTTGATACCAACAAAATCACTACAGCAATAATTGTTTGACCACTTCTAATGGTCTACCCTGTGAATGGACTGCCCTATTAAAGGCTTTATAGTGCATCAATAGTGACCTAGTTAAAGGATTTACAAACACTTTACATGAAGTGTCACCCTATTAAAGGATTTAGTCACCTCTTCAAAGGATCTGCAAAATAGTTGTTAAGCTAACCTATTATCATAGGATTTTCACTATCTAATACAATTGCTAGAGAGCATTAGAAATCTTTGACCTAATTGCTTACAATCTTCAATTGCTAATTTCAGGCACTTAATCTACTCATTTTGATGTGATCCTTTCTTAATCTGATATCTTTTCATAGCCCTTGTTTTGTTCTAATCAACTAGATAAGTAATTTCTGCTCAATTCACTAAGTCTGTGATGCCCCTGCTGTTTGCCCTGTTCTACAGTTTTGCTATCTGCTTAGCAATTTCCTTAACTTCTATTCAACAACATGAAATTGTGGGGTCTAATCCTTCTTATAAAGGCTTCATAGGCTTAGGGTTAGGTATGGATCTACGATCCATATTGAATCATTAATTCCTGCTCATTCCTTGGACTTTTCTCATTGGTTACATGCCTTCTCCATTTTTCTTATTGGTTGCAAGTTGATTGCATAGGAAATATAAAAGATTTGTTCTTATCCTTATTATCCTTCAAAATCCTTCTATGTCAACTCAAAAAATGGTTTACATCTGAGTTTGTGAAGTCACAAACTCATATGTTGATTTTTTGTTACTCGGCACATACTATATTACTGGTGCTAAGCACATGTTTGATCCTAGTTTGCTCAACACCTATTACATTTTGTCTTGCTCGACACATGCATAGTTCAGGCTCACTTAGCATATGAAGCGTTTTGACTTGCTCGGCATCAACTATGACTCGGCACCTATATAATGCTCGACACCTAAAGTCACTCAGCACCTCTTGGAATTTCGGTTTGGCACATATTGTAGCTTAGCATACATAGTGTACTCAACTTCTATGTAAAAAATAGTAAAGTGTGTTGACACTCAAATGTCAAAACCATTCTGAAACCAACACCCATCCATTGAATTTCAAATTCCAACCTTCCATTAAATTTTGGGGATCAAAAAGTGGTCCTAATGGGTTACCATGGTGAAAACAACTACCCACATGATAGTAGTATGGGTTGGGGGTTCAAATCTAACCTTTAATAGGCCTAGTTGACCTTGGGAAACCTCCAAACAAGTCACTTTCAGAGAAATTCAAAACTTGGAGTGTCACATGACTTCTTCCACTCTATTAGTTAGTCAAGGCTACATTGTTTAGAAGGAGACAAGGGTGTAAAAAAAGGCAGCTCATGTTATGACCATTTTTAGATAGTGGGGTTTTAAGGGATCCTTTCGAGAGGATTGGGGATGAAATTAGTGAGTTGTCTACCCACTCTCTAACTCTAAAGATTCTTAGGGTTTGGAAGTTTAAAGGGAGCTCTTCTACAAACTTTCATCTAAATTTTTGCAAAGGGATCCAAGATTAGTGTTCTTGCCATGTAGTTAATTTTCTTCCATTTTGAAGTTGAATCTTGGTATTACATTCATGAGAATGTAGGTAGTGAGAATGTCATTGTAAAGGGAATGTATAGGATCATCTTGCATAATGTTGTGTTGTGTTGTGATGAGCATGATGTTTGGATTTCCATTTTTTTTTCCTTCTCTTGACCTTCCATGATTTTGTGCATGTGTTGTTATGGATGTGAGGGCTTCACACCCCCTTTGGGAAGGGAAGAGAATTCTAGGATGGAGGGGTTATTTGGGCTTGAAAATGTGTTGAAAACCTTAGAGTATGGGCTCCATTGTATGCCATAATCATTCATATCTTGTTGGGGGTGATAAGGGAAGTATGATGTATAAAGGAAGTTTTGTCGAGTATGGGCTCCAAGAGAGCTACAGTTGATGGTAGTATCTTTAGAGGATGTTTATGAAAGTCCCAAAAGGGAATAAAATTGTTATTTGGTGAAATCCCCAAAACGGCATAAAATTTGTTTATTGCAAGTATTGTTTGATATCGAAAATCTTCATTTGAAAAGCACACCTTCACCCTATGTTTATGGTTCCATTGGTGAACCATTGTGAAATATCCTTGGAATTGTGCAAGTTTGAAATGTAATGTTTAGGCATTTACAAGATTGTATGTAAATCCAAGTTTGAGCCTTGTTCCCCTAGTGCGGGGGTGGTCTCTTTAGAGGCCTATGGTTGGGTGGAGAGCACCCATGGTCCTTGTTGTATTTTGTTGTGATTTATTTGTAGATTTTGTGCTCAAGGGAGCAATGGAAAGAGCTTGGAAGGATCACTTTGTAGATATGCTTGAAGGGAAAATTTGTCGTAGGCATTGTACATGTTATGGAGAACCTCTCTCTATCTTATTTGTATCATTGTAATGGATGATTTCATAGTAGCAAGTAAGGGATGAGTTAGATCATAATACATTTCAAAGAATGGAGTCCTTTATGTTGTGGAATATTACATTGTAAAGATGCCCCCTTAAATTTTGTCATTTGTGTATTGTATTGTAAAAGTGAGGTTTTCATTTTAGGCACAGTTAGGTGAAGAATGAATCCATGAAAGAAATGAAGAAAATAGGATACTATCACATGTATTTGGATTGTAAAACATCAATGTCATGTATTTATTACAATGAAATGGTAGGACTGAAAATCATATTAGTCATAAATGAAATGTAAAGGATACTCATTTATATGATATCTCATTGTTTTATGCTCATGTAATGAATCTGCTTTGTTTGTATCCTACTCATTTTAAAATCATCAATCAATATACTTACAAAAAAAATTTCATATAGAGAAATCATGATGCCTTAGTTCAATAAGGAATATCTTTCCAAGATCCATTACTGATAGAATAGAGTTACCTATTAGTTTCATATTAGATCTAGGTTTAAGGAATATTAATGTGCTAAGTAATTATTCAAGTGATTTCTAATAGATGTACTAAGTTTGGTTTCTACATTGAAGTATCAAAATAAAAATCAAATTAATGCCAAGCCTGGACTGACAATAGTATAATTGCAAAGAGAAAATAATTCAATTAATACTAGGACAAATATAACCTATGAGAAATGTTATGTCAAACTATATTATAGGCTGGGAGAGAGTATTTTACTCTCTAGAATTTGTATGGGAAGTGGGAAATAATTCCCTTCCCAATTACAAACCACTAAAATATTCAAGAAGAATATTCCTTAGAATCTCTTAATTGGGACACCTATAGAATAACACTGATCACATGATGTAATGGAAAAAAAAGGGTATTACCAAGTTTGAAAAAGAAGAAAAGAGGGATCATTCACAATCATCCCCTGACTAAGATGTATGGGTACAAGTCACACTCATATAAAAATAAAATAAAATAATAATATATACTACACATACTTTCCTAGTACACTACCTAACATCATATTTTCAAAGACATATATTTAAAATTATAACTTTTAATGCTCTCCTATACCAAGAAGTAGAACCTTGCTATTTTATAAGGGAAAAGACTTCCTAAGTTTTAGCATTAGCAAGTAAATAAGGACGAATTGGGCATGGGAGGGAATGGGACCCCACTCCCTAACATCGTTACCAAACTGCCCACTCACATGCAATTTCACAAACTTAATTGGCATGCTTTTCTGCCCTTGAAATCTGTCATTTCGACTTCGGGATCAGCATAAAGATACACAGGAATAGAGGGAGGCAAATTAGATAGGATGGTGGAGAGTTTGAATGTACTAAGTGCCCATGTTGAGGAAACATGCATGATGGGAGCCGATTTGTGTAGACCCCCCCCCTCATTTCACACGTCCCTTCCATCATCAAATGCTTCTCCCCCAAAATGCACCTTCCCCAATAGATATATGCCTGCACATAGCCACCTCCCCATTTTTATTGGGGAAGTCCTTGGAGGACATGTGAAGTGGGAAAAAGGAGTAGTTAGATAGGCATGTGGGGACTAGGAGGGTGTGTGGAGATGGGACACACCTTCTTCCTAAGTTAATAAGTTATAAAAAGAGGGAAGTGGCAATAGATTAGAGGCCTCAATATTGGGGTGAAATAAAAGGGTAAGTGTAGTTGCATAAGGTTAGGGTTAGTGGATAAGTGAATGTAATTTAATTTAGGACATGGTAAGTGACTATTAATTAGTTAGTAATTAGTATATGTTGGATAATTTGGTAGGATCTTTAGTGTTGATATTATATGAAATAATTCTTCTATAAGTCTATTTGGTTGTTAAGTAAGATGTTATTATAATAGGATTGGTATTAAAATAAGTTGGATTTAAAAGTTTGGTGTTAGTAAGCAAGTAGATTTGTTACAAAAAATAAAATAAAGCTGGTTATTAAGTAGTTTGTTACATATTACATAGATTTTAGAATTAATAGGTTAAATTAGTTCTTTATCTTATAATAATATTAATAATAAAGTTAGCTAATAGAACTTAGTAGTTAGTAATATTATAGTTGTGAGGTGAAGCATAATAGAGTTATTATTTTTAAGTATATTGTGATCTATTTTAATAATAAAATGACACATATATATCGTAGATGTGAGTTGTTGCATGGATTTAATAATGTAATGATATTATATATGTGGCTTGAATATATACTTTATATCATGTGGTTTAGTATTATGTGATTGGCATCAAAATGTATAAGACTAATATTTTTATTTTTATTTTGTTCGGCGGGGTGGGGGTGCATTAAATATCAATGTATGCAGTATAGTATTTATTTATTTACTTGTTTATCTTTAGTAATTCATCTTGGGTTGATGCACAATTCTATTATTAGAAGAACAATTAACTTTTTTGTAATTGAATTGAAATCAAGCCTCCTAAAAGTATTCACCCCATCTAGGAATGACCCATAGATTTTTGGATCAAAGTATTACCTAGATCTTAGTAAACACACCAACAGGTACTAATTTGTAATTGTTGGGCTATCAAAAGATGTTTTTGAATACCTAGCCTGTTATAGATTCTTAGTAAGTTTTTTTAATATATTACTTATATGATTTTATTAAATTACCTCATAAGTAAGGTTAAATTCAATTTCATGGAGTGAGAAACCTTGTTGAATCATCATATGCATAATTGTACTTAATTACATAAATAATATAGTTAGGGAAAAATATATATAGTTGCCTTCAAGCTCATCAAACTATTGAGATTCCCTATAGAAAAGTATGTGACTGTCAAGAAAAGTATTATGCCTCCAACAGGGTCCATCCTCTAATAAGGAATACACGCACGCGCGCGCGCGCGCATGCACACACACACACACACACACACACAGGTTTTCCCTCCGATCAAGGGTTTCTCTAGTTAATAAATTTGGTATAATTACATATGTGCATCTTGTTATGGTTGTTGTTTAGTTTGATTGAATGGTTAAGATTAATTAATGTTGATAATTGTTTTAATTGGATAACTGATTCACCACCCCCCTTCTCAGTTATCTTGGTGGACTGTTGTTTCTATTAAACCCTACTAGGGTTGTTGCTAGTTATTATTCCCACTAAAACCAATATTCTAATTATTTTTCCATTGATTATTACTATTATAATTTAGTAGAGGATCTTTTAGCATACATTATCTTCGAGCACATGGATTTTGTTGATTAGTGTAGAGCACCTCTCCATCTTCATTAATAACTTTAAACTTAGTAGGCATTGGGTGTGACTCCACACTCGCAAAAAACTTGCACCTATAGTTCCTTTTCTTCTCTCTACAATGAGAGCAAAATTTGGCTTGCATAGCATCTACATCCTCCATCTTTCTTCTTGTGTGCATACTATCTATTTGAGTGGCAACATCATTGGTGATGTCTTGCTTGAAGTCAAACAAAAGATTAGATAGTTCCATCTCTGATACTCTTGAACCACCATTATACTTATGTGGTAGGTCTCTAAGTCCCCTACCCTTCTTCACAATAGCCCTTAAATAATTCAGACATATATTCTTTATGTCAGCCTAGTTTTTTTGAGTAATATCTCCTCCTACCATAAGGTTTGAGGTCTTAATACTTCAATCAATCACACCTTTCAGAAAAAAATGTTTTCGTCCTTCCTCATTTAGCTAGTGCTATGTATTATGCTGCAAGTTGAACATGAACCTTGAGACATAATCCTTGAAGGTATCATTTTCCTTTTGGGACATTTTGAAAATGTCATCCCCTTTCAAATTTCTTCCCCTATAGTATTCCTTAATTTTGAAAGGAACATATTGCTCATTACAAGACAATCTTCTATTGGATTGGTACCCAACCCCATGAACCATCTTACAGTAGCTTCCTTTATAGTGTATGGAAATTACTTCAACTTGTCAATGTTGAGTGTATAGTCATAACTCCTGCAAAGGATGTCAAACTCAAAGAGGAATGTCTAAGGGCCTTATGTGATAAGGCCATAGAATTTAGGTAATGCAACGACATGTATGTTTTAAAATTTTGGTTAAGTTGTTGAGTACAAATAGGGAAAGGAAATGTAGGTTGAGGCTAAGACATTCTTGGAGGAAGACCTGGTAGTGGTGTTTGAGCAATAAAAAAGGAAAGTGGGTTTTCTTGATATTCAGGCTCAACAAAAAGGTCATTCAAATGCAATGATTCTTCAAAGGATGTGGGTACTTGTTCTTGAGTAGTAGCAAATGAATTTTCAAATGGTTCTTCTTCTTCATTCTCACTATGAGGTTCTTGAGGTTCGAGATTAAATATATCTAACAGTTCTTCCTAATTATTAGGAGGGAAAAATCTCCCAAGGAGCTCTCTCCTCTATGCATAAAGTGCTTACTTAAAACAAACCTTTGAATATGTAACTACTAAGATAGGTTCAATTTAACACCATCCCTAAAAACGACACCAAAAATTCTTGGCCAAATAATGATATTAGAAACCTAAAACAATGGACTGCATATTTAGGATTTGACACCCTAATATGTTTCTAAATGAATTACTTAGTCTCATTTAATTATCAACTAGGGATGTAAACTTGGAATTGCACTTGCAAATTATATGCTTTAAAATTTCTCAATCTTAAAACTAACCTATGGAATTTAGATGCTTGATCTTTAGTAAAACTAAACTAAAACTAGTCTATGAAATTACTCTAACAAAGCATGCAATCATGGATAGAAGTTACTCTAATAGCCTATTTTGCAAGAACAATTCACTATTTCTGTTATCAATCGTTGCAAAAGCAACAAAGTTCTACCTTACATAGAAATAAACAAGGAAATGAAATATACTCTAACAAAATAATTCATTCACCAAGTGGCCCCCCTTGGATTAGTGAACACAAAATACAATCAAGCTAAGATATATAAACTTGAACTATGCATTCTATTCTTTCAGGGAGAAAGATTACACTTGATTGAAAAATAGTATCGCAATAGTTCTACTATGAAAATCAACTCATTCTACTTCTTTGACTCCCTAAAAAGTTACAACAATCATTATTTTAAAGGAAACCTACAACTTCTTCTTAAATATAAGATCACTTTATTAATGAGGATCAATTACAACCACATAAAGTACAAACTAGAAACAACATTGACCACGAATAAATCTTCCAAGAATATAGCAAGTTGTTGAAGCTATATATATGCATCGCATACAACAGAAAGTAATAAATGATTTGCCCCACTTGCAAGGGTTTGGGAATCCAAGGCTGGCTTTGACTACTCCAACACTGAAATTTTTGTTCTTGCACACCTATCGTAAATACCTACAGAATAATCCATGTGCACACAACCTTCCATATACATATATTCTCAGCATCAATATTTGAGAAAACGTGTAAAGTTCCAATTAACACTCTTTCAAGTCCTATGGCTACATGAGGAAAACTACCCAAAACATAGCACAGATAGGGAAACGGTTATCAACATGTATAATTACTTCATTATACTATTTCTATCCATGAATTCATGAAAATATAATGTCTTTAAACTATCCATATCTATGCTTCATGTCTTCACACACACACGCATATAACATATACATAAAAACCATAAGTTCATATGCTTGAAATCATAAAGTAATTATTATTTTCATAATAAGCATTTGAAAGTAAGATAAAAGAACTCATAAAGATGGCCTTTTGGAGGCCTATCAATGTGATCCACTTAAGAATCTATTCTAGACATGCTGAGATCATGGGAAGGTTTTGCCAAGTCAGGGTACCCACAAAAACACACCACCTAAACTTGCTTGACAAAGCAAAAAACTTTACCTTTTCCCTCATTTATATACTAGCTAGATTATTTACCAGATTGATTTTCTCTCCAAAGGGGACATGCTTTCAAAAGGAGGATGAACTCACTAGAAGCATTCCTAGGTTGTTGTGTGTTGGCATTAAGTCAAGTTTGTTATTAGTGAAAACACTTATTAAAATTTTGTATATTTACTAAGCTCTTTGAATTGTCTTTAGTGTTTACCAAGCAATTCAATGGTTGCCATGTAATTCAATGGTTACCAAGCTTCTACAGTTCAAACCGAGCATTCCAATGATTACCAAGTGAATTCAGGCAGTGTGAAGACCAGCAATTCTTGCTGAGTAATTCAGTGTTCGCTGAGCTTCATAGTGTCTACCGAGTCATCAATTCTTGTGAAGCGAAGCCAGTGTTAACCGAGTTATGAAATGATTAGTGTTTACCGAGTGTAGGCATGGTATACGTGGAAAGCAGTTTTCACTGAGTTACACTACATCTACCGAGTCACCAGTGCTCACCAAGTTTGGAACTACATTGAAGTGATTAGTATGAACCAAGCCTCTACTTCTATCAAGTGCATCATTATGCTGAATAATGATAGAGGATGTCATGTATCATAAATTCACCAAGTCAATTTTCAAAACACTTTCTACAATTAGGCCGACTCAATAATATTGGTGTTAACTTGTGTATTGGTGGACCTTGTAATTATGTGAATTGGGTTGGTATATATGTATTGTATTGTATCATACCCAAAAGAAGTGATTTTGAGAAGAGTGCATTCGAATGAAATGAACAGAATGCAAAGGTGAATCAGCAATAGATTAAAATGTGTTGCAAGGTCATTTTCAGGAGTAGCAAAGTTACATCTATCACATAGAGGTGATCAATATTTCAAGGATCTCAATCAGCAATTCAGTTGTAAGTAAGAGATCTACTATTTTATCCTAACAGGTGAATCATCTTCAAATCCTTTATTAGGGTAGACTTAAAAGTCTTTCTTCAAATCTCTTTACCAAGTGCATACTTCATTGTATGTTTGTAAAACCTCTATCAAGGTGGACCTAATAGTCCCAATTGCTCCTAACAAGGTAGATCATCAGAAGTGATCAGTGTAAACCTTAACAAGCCAACTTTATGCTATAGTATTGAAGTTTTGTTGGTATCATCCCCACCTGAGTTTTACTTTCTATTTGGAAGGTTTCTAGGTCACCAAATATTTTGTTCAAATTGTTTTATGCCTTCAGTTTCTCATGCATGCAGTAGATTAGATCAATTCATGATAATTGGATTATGTTATTAAGTGCTGAAATTGTTAAAAGTTTTGAGATTAATGATTCACCCCTCCCTTCTTAGTAACCTAGCCAATCCTGAATATTTCCAACAATTTGTATCAAAGCGTTGTGGTTCTTAAGATAAAGTTTGACATCTTGAGCAAACATCAAGGATAATGGAGATATTCAGACTTGACAAAGCTATTAACAATGAAAAGCTAGATCTAGAGATGACTATAGCTTAACTCAAAAAAGCAAAAAAGCATCTTTCCCAATCTTTAAAAAGAAGGAAGGAACTTGCAAACTAGATGAATGACCACAACTATGTTGAAGAGAAAATTGAATATTTTTTCCCCTCAAGCAGTTCAATGAAGCCAATGATGCAATTAAAGAACTCCTACAAAAGAAAGGCTCCCTACAAGAAGAGGCAAGAAAATTGAAAAGAGAACAAGAAATTTAGTCAATAAAATTGTGTGAAATCTCATAAAAGAGAAATAAGGCAAAAGAAGACTTGGAGGTAAGGAACAATGAAATTTTAAATTAATCCCTTTAGCAAGAAAGTCTTATCAATTAGCTTTCCAATGCAAATGAAGAAATCATGAGTCTGAGATCTGAAAATGAAAGGTTAAGGGATGAGTTAAACATTGAAAAGCAAATCAATGAAAGAATGAAAGTTTATCTAAATTCTGAGAAGCAACTCAATGAAAGAATACTGAAATCCCAAGCAGATATGGAACAATTGAATCAACAAAAAGAGTAGAATCTTCATAGGAAAAAGGGTAAAGTAGGACATGGATACACAGAAGAAGGTGAATCATCTAAACAAGGTACTCAAAGGAATCAAAGACCTGCTTGCAATTACTGTGATAAGATAGGTCATACATCAAATAGATGTTGGACTAATGGAAAGGCAAAATTCAATGGAAAATGCTACAATTGCAGTCAAACATGGTCAAAAGGCTAATGAATGAAAAGAAAAACCAAAGTTTGAGGGCAAGTGTCACAAATGCAAGAAACAAGGTCACAAGGCATCTGAATGCACATCTCAGACATTCAATCCAACTGAACAATTTGAAAAAGGCAATATTTCATTGGGACCACAATACTTGGTGTAGATGTCATTACTATGGAGAATATGGACACGTTGGTATGAATTGTGTCAGACGTCACATGAGAAGAAAGGATACTACCATAAGATGTTACACATGTACTGAGCTTGGTCATATAGCTAAGAATTGCATGAATATAGGTAGAGTTGAAGATGAAACGAAAGAAAAAGTTGATAGCATCAGGAAGCAAATGAGACAGCAGTGGATTCCTAAATCAACCGAGTACACTAGTTCAAGTGATGGTAGTCAAGCCACTCAAGAACTGGGCGACTCCACCATTTCCAATTAAGTTCTTAAGGAAGAATTGGAGCTGCATTATCATGGTCACATCTAAAACAGCTCTAGAATTGGAAAGAAAGAAAAGGTCCAAATCAATATTCCAGATACAAGGGGATCACAAAAGATCAATATCAGTTATCACCGAGTAAGGTTGGGTCATGGACTCTACCAAGTGTAGTCAAGAGAAACATGATTATGTTTGGCTAATAAATTAAAAGCTTCTATCGAGTGATCTGTATCGATGGTGGATGGCAGCCTATCACGCATTATGTTATTATGGCTCTCATCATACCAAGCATTAATGGAAATTTTTTATCAAAAGGAATGAATTCGACTTCATTTCCACAGTGAATTTAGCATATTGTGAACAGAGTGATTTGCAGAGCATTCCAGTGACCTTAAGTAGAATTTTCAACAAAGTTTTTGAAGACTTTTCTCAGTTTACTAAGTGATCATGGCATCCAACAGCAGCAGCAAGGTGAAGAAAGGATCTGAAATATTGGTGAGGTGTTGAATGGAAAGCCCCCAATTTGAAACTAGTGTCAGCAATTACTGAATCCCTTGACCCGAATGGAGCTCAGTCGCAGATACCACCTAAGGTACTTTTTATCAATGACATTCAAACTCACTTCAAATGTGCAGTTCAGGAGATAGGAACCCTAGAAATCGATAATGCAACCCTAGAAATCGATAATGCCCTGAGTGAACTCTATGTGGATGGAATTCTTAAACTTGAGCATAAACACTTGGAAGAGAAAGGTTTAATCCGTATTCCTCACCTACCACAAAACTTTTAGATTAAATGGATTAGGTATATCTTGAGCTAAGTTCATAATGGTCAATTGTGGTTAGAGTAGCCAGTTTTAATTACAAAGAAAATGATTCATCGCATTACTAGTCTCCCTATGCTTACCAAGGCTAAAGTCACCAAAACCCTAGGTCAAGATGAGTTACAGAAGCAAACCCTAGCCAAGTGGGATGGCTGAGGAATGAAAATTAGCAGTGCATCTAACATAGAACTCAAATATGGCATTCATGAGATTTACAGCTCAAGTTGACTCAATAGTGTGTCGTGTGAAGCAGTTGACCTAGCTTATAAGGTTGTTAAGAAGAATTTGTCAAATGACCTAGCATATTTTTTGTTGAAGCAACTAAATAAGAATATGGAAAGCATTAGGACCTCAAAGAATAACCCATGCAAGTTTGGTTCACTATTGACATGTTTGTTTTTCTTTGTTCGAAATTTTTTCATCTCTAAAGGCACAATTGTATGGAGAAAAGACACACCAATCTTATATCAGATCAATGAGTTTATAGCTGAAATGGGTGAAAATTTTGACAATATCATGGATAATTATTTTGAATCCTTCAAAGAAAAGATCAATAATAGGTTTAGGATACCACAAAAGTTGGTTGAAGACTATAAAGATGATGTTTGTTTAATGGTTGATAGTAATAGAGTATACATCCAGGCAATAAGGCCCAGAATTGTGTGGGTAAAACCTCTTCCATATGAGGTTAACATTGATGAGGAAAAAAAGATCATTGAAGCCTTGGTTAATGAACATGTAAATCCAAAGACACCTATCTTTGGAACCTATGATGAAGCTAGAGTAAGAATAGAACTTGAGATCAAGCTTCCACAGGCAGTGAACAAAAGAAAGAGGAGGATAGCAAAATTGAAAACAGCAAGTATCCCTCTTATGCTTACTGAGGGAAAACGTGAAGATGTGGAGGAATCTAAGAATGAAGAGGAATCTGAAAAAGAAGAGCCTACAAGGAACAAAGGCAAGGTGATTATCACTAAGCCACCCAAGCCCTCCACTACAGTATTCTCAAGAAGATCCAAGAAGAAAGGTGGCAATGAAGTTGTGCTCAGTAAGCCCCCTCTCACCTTCCAAGAAATATTGAAACAATTGGAAGAAGGTGCAGGTATAACAAATTTCAAAGCATTAAAGTATGAAACTAGAACAAAGGCTAAAAAGATGCAAATTGAGGAGTTGTTACTAACTAAGATGAGAAAATGGAAGTATTCCCTTGATCAGATAGCACCTCAAATTTCTAATGAGCTATTAGAAAGATTAAATCCAAGATGGGAATCAACCATGCAAACAGCAAAAGACATATATGAACAAACTCTAACAAAGTTGTTACAAGGCATTACCAATGTTCAGGTAAAAGTTGCTATGAAGAAAAATGAAAATAAAATGACTATTAGATTTCATACTTGTTCAATTTTGGTAGAAGACATAGAGCATGTAGTCAAGGATGCAACAACTATGTGGAAGAATATTTATCATCTACACAAACCTAGTGACAATCTTGTTGAGATCAAAGATGATGATGATGACAATGACAAGGATGAAGAAAATGATGAACATAATACTCCTTTTGTCACTATTGATGCTAAAGATTATCAAGAATTGATGAAGAATGATGAAGAAGAAAAAGAGGATGAAGTTGAAGAGGAATCCAGGCAAGAACAAGAAGAAGAAGAGAGTGATATAGTTAAGATAGCTGGGGCTATCATAGCTTCCCTTCCTCACTCTCCAACAAAAATAGCAACATCATCAAGCATAGAGACAGCTTCAACAACTTTGATTGTGACAACCATTGAAACATCAAATCTCTAATCACTCCCTGCTACCTCTTAACTCAACACATCATAGATAGAAGTGTCTACCACTTCATCCAACAAGCTACAGAATCCCTCAATCACCGAGCCAGCTTCAACAATGGATATAGAGTGTTCCATAATTTCAACTTCTTTAGTAGTAAGTTCATTTTTGGATTCTTCAGTTTTGGCTACTTCAATTGTGCATGCTTCAGTAAGTACTTCACTTGTAAATACTTCAATTTTGGGAACTTTGGCAAATACATCAGTTTTGGATTGTTTAAGTACTCTGGTAAGTACTCCATCAATAGGCACTCTACAAGTTTTCACTGCTAGCCCTACTGTTTCTATTCTAAAATCTAAAACATTTCTATTCCAAGATTCAGCTAGGACTTTTGATCAGTGGAAAGGAAATAAAGGAAGATATAGATCTAGATAAGGCTATTGAAATTCCCAAATTTGATTTTGACAATGCCACTATAGAACAAATGAGTTTAGTCAATCAGCTTCTTGAATAGAAAGCCAACAAAAAGCAATTAAGCAAGAAAGAGACAGAGAATTCAGGATCATTGAAAGTGCTAAGAATATTTTGACAGAAGCTATAGGTATTGATGTTGATTCTTCTCAACACATTTTTGTTGCAATTAGAAGAGGAAGTTAGCAAATTCAATGAGGATTCTAGTGGCCAAGATAAGCTAATGGAGAAAGCAGAGAAGAAGTTCGATAATAAAGTGCTTGAGCACATTGCTCAGTAAATAGCCATTTAGCAGGTAGAACTTTCCTTAATTTTGTCAAATCTTGGAACTTCTTACACAAATGTGACATCTCTTTTTGCTAAGCTATGTGATGTTACCATGTATACAATGGAAATTCAGGGAAAATTCAATAAGATTGAAGAAGATATGAAGGCTAGTGCACAGAAGTTGCAACTTGACCCCAGTTCAAGCTCTGCACAGCATATGAAGATCAGTTTTTTATCAGATATGCAGGAAGAATTATTCAGAGAGGAAGAAAGGATCTAGTCTACACTCATAGACATCCAGAACATGATCCTTCCTATCATGGATACAATGTAGCAATATATTGCTTATTCCAAAACATTGATCCATGACAATAATTTTTTAATTAAAGATCATATGATTGAACTCTCTGCAGAAGTCCAAGTTGCTCTTCAAACCTACAAAGTTTTGCAAGAAAATTGGGACAAGACCTCAACTCTTATTCTTAAGGTACATTATGAATTTATCTCACATTTTGGTGTCTTTATATAAGTAGATTATGTATAAATCTTTGGCATTATTGTCAAAAAGGGAGAGAGACATGTATATATTTAGGGACGAGAGATATTTGTATATATCATGAAAGAAAGTTTCCATACTAGGAGATACACTCAAAATGTCATTATGCCTAACATGATATGTATATTGTATTGGGGAGATATATGCAAAATGTATATACAATAGATTTACAAAGACAAATTTTGAAAAATCTCAAAAATTCGGCATCCCATATCAAGTTAGTATCACACTATGTTGTACAAAAGTTTTGGCTAATAAGTATTTTTGTCATTAATGCCAAAGGGGGAAATTGTTGGCATTAAGTCAAGTTTTTTATTAGTGACGACATTTATTTAGATTCTGTATGGTTACTGAGCTCTTTGAACAATCTTCAGTGTTTACCAAGCAATTCTGTGGTTGCCATGTAATTCAATGGATACCAAGCTTCTATAGTTCAGATTGAGCATTCCAATGGTTACCAAGTGAAATTAGCCAATGTGAAGACCAACAATTCTTGTCGAATAGTTCAATGTTCGCTAAGCTTTGTAGTGTCTACTGAGTCATCTGTTCTTGTGAAGCAAAGCTAGTGTTAACCGAGTGATGAGATGATTAGTGTTTACCGAGTGCAAGCATGGTATACATGAAATGCAGCTCTCACGAAATTACACTGTATCTACTGAGTCACTAGTGTTCACCGAGTTCAAAACTACATTAAAGTGATTAGTATGCACCAAGCCTCTACTTCTACCGAGTGCATGACAATGCCAAATAATGACAATGGACATTGTGTATTAGAAATTCAACAAGACAGTTTTCAGAACCCGAGTTTCTACATTTGGGCCAACTCAATAATATTGGTGTTAACTTGTGTATTGGCCGACCTTGTAATTATGTGAATTGGGTTGGTATATATGTAATGTATTGTATCATACCTAAAAGAAGTGATTTTGAGAAGAGTGAATGTGAATGAAATGAAGAGAATGCAAAGGTGAATCAACAACAGATTAAAGTGTATTGCAAGGTCATTTTCAAGAGCAGCAAAGTTACATCTATCACATAGAGATGATCAATATTTCAAGGATCTCAATCAGAAATTTAGTTGTAATTAAGAGATCTATTGTTTCATCCTAACATGTGAATCAACTTCAAATCCTTTAAGAGGGTAGACTTAACAGTCTTTCTTCAAATCTCTTTACCAAGTGCATACTTCATTGTATGTTTCTAAAACCTCTAACAAGGTGGACCTAGCAGTCCTAATTGCTACTAATAGGGCAGATCATCAAAAGTGATTATTATAAGCCTTAATAGGCCAACTTTATGCTACAGTATTGAAGTTTTGCCGGTATCATGCCCACCCTAGTTTTACTTTCTATTTGGAAGGTTTCTGAGTCACCAAATCCTATGTTCAAAGTGTTTTATGCTTTCAGTTTCTCATGCATGCAGTAGATTAGATCAATTAATGATAATTGGATTATGTTATTAAGTGCTGAAATTGTTAAAAGTTTTAAGGTTACTGATTCACCCCTCCCCTCTCAATAACCTATACAGTCTTGAATATTTCAAACAGTTGTGAATGATCTTTCTAAAAACTTCTGGTACATGTTTCACGTATTTAAATCATCCTAATTTGAAAAAATAGAGAATTCAAAGATGTGCTAAAAGGAAAAATCTCAAGACACATAAGGCACTTGATTCATTCTATTTTTGAAGTATTTAGTGTATCCTAGTGACTATTTTTTTAAACACTTGTGAATTTATCATACAAGGTTCATTTCCAACTTATAGTGTGATAGTCAACATAATAAATCTCATCAACAAAAGAAATTGAGCAAGTGAAAACTTTGATAGAGATGAAAATAAGGATGAGTTTTCTTTAAAGCATTCAAGATAGAGTAATGTTTATTTTAAGCCCATAAGTTGAGGTGTTTACCCACAATGTTCATTAACATAGAAAACTAAATTTATATAGCATTTGTTATTTTTAGTGCTTTGTATTCAAGATGTTGTTTCTAATTACTTGAGCATTTATTCCAATGAAAAGCATATTAAATTACTCAATCATCCAATCCATTAAAACATGTAAGTATTTTCCTTAGGCATTCAAGATTGATTTTTAAAAACTAAACTAATTAATCCTGCAAAAATAGTAAATAGCCAACATCCCGATAAGGCACCTATGACCTATTCCACTATAAAAAGAAAAAAATCAAACTAGTTAATAAAACCAGCGATCTTGTGGGAGTCAATCTATGATCCTTCAATGTGGTAATGAAATCAAACAATTTAGGATCCTAATGCAAAGACTGGTAAAAAAATAGAGATAAAATTAGGCCAAGGAAAAAATACTCACAGAGAAATCCCACAACATGTTTGATCTTGCAGGTTTTGGAAGGCATTCAAGCTGACCTATCTATCGACGGGTTTCAAGGTGAAATTGGGAAGCTAGATTTTTGGGCTAGATTTTTTGACTAAGCATTTTCACAAGTTTTTCCATTCGCAAAAACTCATCTTCCCATGGGAAGATGGAATAATAGGAATGATGGGGAAGGTTTCAATTGCCACATGGTAATTAGGCTTAATGATGAATGCATTCCCACATTCACAAGTTTATGATCCCATACGTTTATTTCCCTTGTACTTGTAGCTTTGGGTTCACAAAAATTTAATGTGTTAAAAGTAAGCTGGTAGAAAGCTAGATTTATGCACCTACAAAAATTATTAAAAACCTAACACATACAAGAGAAAATGCATCCTGTCAATTTGCTTAATTAGCAAAATAGGTGAAAAATATGATCAAAATAACCCAAATGCAAGATCCCACTAGGTGTGCCAAAATGTAGTGCTATAACACCTAGTATGTTATGAATATTAATAACGAAATTAACATTCACAACTAAATAAACAAGAAAATATTTATGATAAGATGAAAGAAGACACTCCGGAGCAGAGAAAACCAAAAACGTTAAACTCCTCAAGTGTAACCTATGATGATGTTGATGTTGATGTGTCTAGCAATGAGGGATGTGTACTAAAATGTGATTCAGCTTAATGCAATGGCTTTTTAATCATGCATGGAGATGGGTGAAATATTAAAGAATGGAGTTGGGTATGGATTTTGACATCGTAATACTATAAATGGATATGTTGTGGTGGCTAATGGAGTATTATAAGTTTGCATTAAAATTTGTATATATTGTGAGAGGGGAAGGGCTCAATTTATAGGCTAAGGGGTAGGGAGATGGAGGATCGAGATGAAGGGATGGGAGATTTCTGAGGAAAGGCTAGGATGCAAGGAAGGGGGATCACATTTTGTGCTTCTTCAAAGCTTTAGCCTTGTGACAAGAATCGGAATGGGATTGGGTGGTCAAAGGGAATTATTTGGGAGGAGTGTGGAAGAGGAATATAAGGGGAATCTAAGGGCATTTATGGCATGTAAGAGTCATTAATGCTCTTGGATAGGAATGCAAGAGGATAGAGGAGACTCTTAACTATGGCTTGGGTTAGAAATTCTAACCCATGCTTAAAGTTGTGCACAAATTTAGGAGGGAAATTAGACTTAGCTTAGTAAGGGGGTTAGGAGGTAAGTGGCTTACCATTGATGGGATGGGTTAGTTAGTTGGCTAAGTGGGTTTAGCGTGGGAAAATGGGTTGGTTTTGACTAATGATAGGATTTAGAGATGGTTTAGGGGTTTGGGATGATTTATTAAATGAATTATTTAATAAAAAGAGGATATGGGATTAAATCAAATAGATTTGTGCCTTTATTTAATTTAAGAGGAATAGGGATTCAATTGATAAATTGATTTTGAGTTATCATTTGATTTTATCAATTGGATTATTGTTATTTAAATAATAAATTAACTAAGAGCATGTGATTAATTAATTAAATATGAATTATTTAATCAATAATTTCCTAGGTCATGAATAAATAAGATTACACAATGATTTAATCTACTTTAGGTGTCTACACTTTGAATCCCTTTCCTGCTATATATGCTAGAAGTATTTTGACTCCATGATGTCTTACAATAGGGGAAAATGTTTTCCCATCATCAATACCTTCTTCTTGAGCATAACCTTTGCATAGAAACCTTTCCTTGTTTCTTGTTACTTCTCCTTTCTCATTCATCTTATTTCTAAATATTCATTTTGTACTAATCATATTTTTATCCTTGGGTCTAGGAACAAGACACTAGGTTTTATTCTTTTCTATTTTCACAATCACTTCATTCATTTCTTCTATACAATTTTCATTTTCTAAAGCATCTTTTACAAATCTAGGCTCAACTTAATTAAGTAAACATGTACCTTTTAATTTTTCCTTGCCAATATGCCTTTTGTTTCTCCTCCAATTATTTGATGAGGTGTATGATGCCTTGTGACAAATTTTGCGAGCTTTGGATCTGTTGGTGTTTTAAAACTATTGAACAACACAAGGTTCAATACCAAATTGATATTATCACACAACCTAAGGATTAGCCAGTTCCTATTAACAATTACATGTGCAAAACACTTGAACCCAACTTCAATAAAACCAAGGGTGGTTTTCTACTCTTTAGGCTCTGCAAAACCAGCGTGGGTATGCCAAGGGGATAATTCAAGGCTAGTAGCTACTATAAGCGAATTATTTAGTTTCATTCTTATTTTCATCTCATATCCTCAAATACATGCATAATTTTGACATTTTGAATAAACACATCCCATATAATAGATTTGGTCAAAATTCTTCAATAGATTTGCAACTGTTCCCAGCAACAATGGCTAACACAGGCTAAAACATTCCATGCAAACAAGTGTTGACTATCTTTAAAAATCTACAAGAAAAGTAAATTAAATTTGATTTTGATTGTATATTTAATGCTTCTTCATAGTATACCTATTCTGTAGATTGAATAAATTTTGATTAGTGCCTACTCCATTGGGATTCAAAGTCTACTCCAAAATGTAGATCTAATCTATTGCCTTACAACAAATATTATTAGCAATTCTTACTAAAGTTCATTCTTACAGACATCCTTTCTATCACCATGACAATCCCATCAAACTCATCAAAAAGCATTTACTTAATTCATTGAATTAATAGCAGTAATGAATTGACATTCAACCTAAATGTAATTGCATTCATTTGAGCAAGCCTTACTCAACAATCTCAAAATAACCAGGTATCAACCAAGGAGACAGCTCAAAACTTGTATTAATTTTTGTTTAAAATAGTATACAATTGTAGTAAACTCATAATAACATAAAAATGTTATTTATTTCCTCTTTCTTACCTAGTTATTCATAATAGGCTTTAAAGCCTCATTACTTACTTTTAGTTCTTCCCAAATGTGTATCACTCTAGCCAACTGATCATACACTAATGGCCATTCAATTTTGTCCCCCAAATATATGAGAGCCTTTCTCAATTTATCTTCATATTTTATATTCAACTCCACATGTAAGACCCACAGCTTGCTCTTTCCTTCTTCAAAGTCTTCAGCAATTTAATATTGTGGCATCTGTGGGGTGTCTGGCATCTCTATAAGAGGAGTGGATTTAAAAGGCTCCACTAGGGGATGGGGATATGTTATTCTGGGTCTTTTAGACCTCCCCATTAATTTGTTTTCAAGTTCAATCCTCTTTTGAACTTCCTTATTGTAAGCTTCTAAGACACTTTCATATTTACTCTACAATTCAAACATTGCGGATATGTTATTCTGGGTCTCGTAGACCTCCCCATTAATTTGTTTTCAAGTTCAATCCTCTTTTGAACTTCCTTATTGTAAGCTTCTAAGACACTTTCATATTTACTGTACAATTCAAACATGGCCCTTTGTTCTTTTTAAGTAGTGGCCAAAAGAAATTGAGATGAATCTACAATCTAGTGTGCAGCCTGCACATGAGAGGTCTTAGCCACTCTTCTTACAACTCTATTTCCCATCAAACAAAAATCATCTGGTTCTGATGAGGTGACTCTTGACCCCTTCCTTAAAGACCATATAACCAGAGCAACTTGGTCTTCAGTGAATGCAGTACCTATAAATTCCTTCTTATTTGGATCTTGGAAATCCAACTTATTTGAAATAGAATTAAAAACTAATGCATCTGCAATATCCGAATTGGGTAACAATAAAATGTTTGAGGCCTTCACCATCTACCTCCCCTCTTTGGGAGTTATGTTCTGAAACTCTTGAATCATTTGTTCCTTTATTTGATTTTGTAGGGCTACCTCTTCTAGCTCAAGATGCTCTGTCCTCAGCTTGTTGCATCTCTCTTCAAATTCTCTTATGTTAGCTCTCCATGAAAATTGGTAGAAGTCCTAAATTTAACAAAATTATCATCTAATAAAAATTGTTCACTTACTTGTTCCAGCACAGGGTCTAAGTCCCTTCCTCTATAATCTGTAACTATCAACTCAAAACTTGGAACTGGAGGCTCCTGGGGATCCCCTTCATCTATCTCTAATTGTGTAACAAAAACTCTCCCTTGTGATCCCAATTGTTCATTTTGCTCTTCAGTGAGTTGTTCCTCTTCAAATCTCCTAGAGGTCTACTAGGGTGAGTATTCCTCAACATGAGGATCCCCTTCCCTTATTATTTTTTGCCTTTTTAGGGGGGGTCAGAAGGTCCCTCTTCAAAGACATCACTGGTGGACTCAATTATTTGTTTAACTTTCTCCATAGTGGTCCTTTTATTTTGAATAACATTATACCCTGGCCTTTTTTGGACAATTAATTGACCTGCCCCTATATTGGGAGTAAAGCTCAATCTTCTCATTACTTTCATAGCCTTATCTGGGTAAAATCTAATAAAGAATTGCTTCTTTTCATTCATTGTTTCCATTATTTTAGGAAAATTATTCATAAGTTTATTTATCTTATCTCCAGTTGTAACTGCATTGTCCAAAGGACTATAATCTACATCAAAACAATGAATGAAAACTAAAACATTAGAGAAGACTCTCCATTTTTCCTTTCTAGTCTCCTACTCTTGCAAAGAGTACTCATTCCTTATTATGTCTTCAGGAAAATAGAATTCATGCTTAATTTTTCCAAGCTTAATTCTACATCTCAAAGCCAAATGATAAAATCCCTCAGAACCACAAAAATGAGGGTGACAAATAGTCATCTTGTAAGGATCCAAAATTATGTTCAGACAAAGCCAACCCCCTTTTGTGATTACAAAATGATGGGCCACTGTGCAAGTGGGGAATATTGACCCTATTGATCTTTTCAACAAAAATTTCTCCTCTACTCCTCCCAACTACCACAAAAATTCAGCTACTCATACCTTCAAGGACACTTGGTAAGGTAGTACATGACGGCTTCCTTTAAAACCATAAATTCTGAACATAGCAGAAACAGAGTATGGGATGATATCTCCCCAATTGTGTGAAACTTTAAAACCACTAGGATTATCCATAGGCCTAATGAGACCCATTAGTGCTTAGGAATTCAAGGATTGTCACTCAATAAGAGACATCTCAACTTGGAAGTGAAATACCTATCAAACCTGACAAAGCTAGCATTCTCTGCATCCCAAGTCATATCTGCACTCCAGAATTGGACTAGCAGTGCTTCTTCATTTTCTTCTCTGTTTAACTCCATTTCTTTACCAAAATATGCAACTTCCTTAAACAAAAACATGTGCATCAACAAAGAATAATGACCAAAGGTTTTTTCAACTTTTCCCGTAGCAATCCCAATTAGTCCATTATGAATTTCCTCAACTAAGTAAGAAGCAAAATCAAAAATTATGTCCACACCAAAAGATGAAATCTGAGTAACCATATACATAAAATCCACAGGCATAAACTCCTCTTCATCTCTCCCAAAAACTCTGTACAGGGTTCTATATATCTCCACGGCCCTGGAATTGAAGTATGCCCTTTTGAAAGGTTCCTTGGAAGTTATTGTTATTGCTAGCAGAATTCTAATTTTACCTATATGTGCCTTCAGTGCACCTTGCCTAATGGCATCCTTCTTGGATATGTATTCCTTTTCTAACCCTTTCAAATCAATGGGCACATAATAATCAATGAGAGGCCCTAAACCTAAAACTTTCCTACTTTCATTTGGGCTGATTGTAATTAGGACCTGACCATTAGTTGTTCTCACTACTCTAATGGCTTGGTCATAGTTCTTTGCCATAGTTTTAATATCATAATCCATATAAACAGTAGGAACCACCAATCTTCCTAAATCAAAATTTTAGATATTGGCATGTGGGGCAAAAGGTTCCTCTCTAAAAACCATTTTTTAAACAAATCTAAACCAGTTTGAGAGGTACTAGCATCCCAGACCCAATTACCATTGTCATACAATCCATCTGCTATTTTCAACTTAGGGTTTAATGTAGTAAGCTTTTTAACTTGTACAGTTTCAATAGTGGAGTTAGGGAGCAGCTCAATTAAATCATTGTGGACATTCCTATCCAAATAATTCTCCTGACTAGAAAATACCTTCTTCGGAGGCATTTTGGAATGTAACTTGTAGAACTCAGACACTAGAGAGATTATGATATAATTACTTACTCGAATCTTTGCTTGTTCCTTTCTATAACTCTGCAGTATCTTCACAAACAACGGAATTATGCTTCATACTCTTGTCAAGCTCAACACAATCTTCTCAATAATGGCCTTTGCTAAGGAAAAGGCTTGAAATTTTTGTTCCCATGAAATGGAACTGAGAAAATCTTTTGTATTATACTTTGTTTTTATTTTGCACACAAAGCTTTCTTTCCTCATAAATGCACAGAGTAGCACCACCTTCAACATTCAAATTTACACCGTTGATTTTTGAAAAATCTTATGATCCAGGGATGCAGGAAAAGATACTCGTGTTCCACTTGACATGTTGGTAGTCAACCCAATGAGATTTTCACATGTGTATCGTTCCTTCATTGTTGGCATTTTAGTCTTGACCCATTGGTGACTAAGGACACGTGTCGTTGAGTCGTTTCCTCGCTATACATAAAAAGCAAGCATCCTGCTATAGCGAGATAGCAATGATCATTGATTTCGCATTGATTGTGTGGAGGACAATTGATGCATTACTTAAGAGGAATATGGTTGGCCCTTACTCACTATATCGCTATACATAACCTTTGAGCAACTCTTCATAGCAAGATAGCGATGGCTGTGGATTTGAAATTGATCTGAGGGCATGGAAACTACATGAATTACATAGGATGTGGTGGGTCCCCTGGTTTCTATGCTACATAGAGTAAAAAGTGCACATCTTTCCATAGCGAGGTAGTGACAATCACTAATCTGAGCTTGATCTGATGATCAGAATCATTTATATGTTTTATGAATGGGGTGTGGGTCCAAGTTATTAAAGATGTGAGAAAATCCTACGCAACTAGCATATAAAACCATATTCTAATCCTAGTCACATTGCCATGTTGGTTGGGTCCCACCATGTGTTCATTTCCTAGCAAGTCGCCATGTCGCTAATGGCAAGATACATAATTTTCACAGTGACATAGCGACCTCTAATGTCTTATCAAAACTTGGCACCAAAAAAATAAAGGCAAGTCAAGTCATAATCACCTTCATTAATGCTTCCGACATAACAATAAAATCATTACTCACCACGCCATTTGGAAGTCTTTATGATCATCGAGAAGTTTGGAAGCCATTGTGTCATGTACTTCTCGGTTCGTCGCTATGTCATTACCGGTAGGGTGCTTAGTTTTTCTCACAACGACATAGTGACTCATTGGAGAAACTATATTCTGGTGACTTCATTTGCCCCCTTTTTTTTTACTTGGTTCCCTTTCTAGCTCTAATAGAACTAACAAAGTGCATGTGACTAAAACTTCAAATGCAATACAATCTCTAATCACTGCACCTCCACTTTACAGCCCCATCCTTGAATTTTTTGGTAGTCTCTATGTTGCATAACGTAAAACACTTGCATCTTTTCATAGCAATATAGCAACTGTCGTAGATCTTAGAAGAATTGGATGGTGAGAAACATTAGAGAAAAAGGCCACTTGGGGGCATGGAAAAATTTGAAATGAATACAGAATATTGGCAAAAAAAAAAAAAATTAAAAGATTTCGTGCCCGAAAAATTTAAAAGGAACGAGACATAGGGTTTAACAAATGTTTTCATATGCTAACAAGTATGGAGGACCAAAGACCAGAAACCCTATTCATGATTAATGGATTCAATTTTGATTTTTTGTACCTAGATTGGGGCAATTTTATCATGCAAAAATTTAGAGCAACAGTGGCTCTATCTGGGGACATTGAACTATATGGATTCAAATGAGGGCTCAAAATTTCTGGGAGAAGCGGACCACCAAGATTCCCTTACAAGATGACCACTCTAGGAGAACAACAAAAAATAGAAAAACTGTATACAGAAAACTGAACAAAGACCAAAGAATTTACAAATGTACAAGAAAACCCTAAACTATTGTTCATGGAAGAAACAAGTATTTTTTCAAGCAAAATACCTCTTCAAGAACTGTCCCTGAACTTGTAGTTCAAGAATGTTGTCTGACAAATCTTTGAGAACATAAGAGTCTTCTCCCCAAGTATTTTCAATCAAATAGGGACCTAACCAAATACGATCAAATTTACCATGTTTTCCTTTATCTTCAATTCTGGCATTCCACATTAGCACTAAATCTCCATTTCCAAACATTTTACTTAGTGTCCTTTTATCATATAATGTCTTAACTTGTACTTCCATCTTTTGATTCTTAAAAGATGCTTCTCTTCTTGTTTCTGATAATCCTGCAAGCTCATCCAGCCTCTATTGCATGTCATGTGTAATATCTTAATCATACAACTAGATGTAATTATAGAGTCCTACCAAGTTATTCTAAGGCATCCTTGCCTGAATTCCATATACTAGATAAAATGGGGCTACTCCAATGGCCTTCTTCATAGTCACTCTATCAGCCCATATTGCTAGTTGCAACTTGGAATCTCGTGCCTTGTTATCATCCAAGGTTCTCTTAATGACTTTTCATAGACTTTTATTCGTGGATTCAACTTGTCCATTTCCTTGTGGATGATATGGGGAGGATGATGATCTTGTAATTCCATACTTGTAACAAAATTTTATAAATTCCTTAGACCTAAAGCACATTGCATTATTTGTTACAATTCTCTGAGGGCAACCAAACCTAGAAATAATATTGTTTAACAAAAAGTTGTTGACAACTTTACTAGTTGCATTTCTTGAAGGGATGGCTTCTTCCCATTTTGTGAAATAATTAGCAGCAACTAAAATCCAAGAATAGCCAGTGCTAAATTTAGGAGAGATCTCACCTTTGAAATCCTTACCCCATTGCTGAAAAGGTGCTTGGACCTCAACTGGTTTCAGTGGAGTATTACGTAAGACTTTTAGATTTCCAGCAAACCTTTGACAGGCATCACATTTCCTAACCATGGTTTGAGCATCTTTAAAAACGGATGGCCACCAAAATCCAGTTTTCATCACCTTGTGTGTGGTGGTCTTGGGCATATAATGTCCCCCACACACTCCAACATGCATTTCACTTAGGACTTCTTTAACCTTTTCTAGATCAACGCATTTAAGCAATATTCCTTCAAAATTTCTCCACCACAAGATGCCTTGGATAATTGTGTACTTGATTGCTTGTAATTTAGTGCTCCTCTTTTCATTTTCAGTCAAATTAGGTGGGGCTTCCATATGTTGTAGATTGTGGATAACATTAGCATACCAGTCATAGTGATCCATGTCACATTAATCAAATCTAAGGTCATCTATTACCATATTTATCTTATTAGCATCCAAATTAGACTGAGCCATGAGTTTAGCTAAACCTTGGCCTCTTACCAATTTTGTTATCTATATCTCAATGTTAAACTCTGGCATCCTATTGATGCACCTACACCTTCTTCCTAATACTTCTTGTTGAGAAAAAATATCCTTTATAGCAACACTGGGCACAAATGCAATAACAATAGCACCTACCAAATAGCATCTAAAAGCTTTAACAACTTTTACTAAAGCATAAGCTTGTTTCTCATTTATCTCATATTTTAACTCAACGGGCTACAATGACTTATTGAAGAAAGTAGTGGGTTGTTTGTATCCTTCCTCATTCCTTTGCAACAAAACTATAGCTACAATGTGGAAAGATGCAAAAGAAAATATGTGCATTGGCTTAGTGTAGTCAGGGGTCCTCAGGACTTGGGCATTCTTTATAGCAGTCTTAATATCTTGAAATGCTTTTGAAGGTTCACCATCCCAATTTATAGTAGCTCCTTTCTTAAGCATTTTAGAAATAGGTCTATTGATTTCAACAAAATTTGTAACAAATCTCCTTAGCAAA
This sequence comes from Cupressus sempervirens, assembly GCA_028749045.1. Taxonomy (NCBI): domain Eukaryota; kingdom Viridiplantae; phylum Streptophyta; class Pinopsida; order Cupressales; family Cupressaceae; genus Cupressus; species Cupressus sempervirens. The sequence continues at coordinate 191,075,862 of CM053783.1, read as the reverse complement.
TTAACTTGTCCAAAGAAAGACTGGATTCCTCTTACATTCTTTAGCTTAGGAACCTTATCAATGGTCGATACTCTCTTAGGATCTATCTTCACTCCATCCTTTGCTACTATATGTCCCAATAAATTACCTTCAGTTACCCCACATGCACACTTCTTAGGGTTTAATGACACTCCATGTTCCATTGATTTAATAAAAATCCTTCCCAAATGCCTACAGTGGTCCTCAACCCTTTTGGAATAGGCAGTGAGGTCATCTTGGTACACAACCATAAACTTATTTATGTACTCATGCAAAGCCACATCCATGGCTCTTTGAAAAGTGGCACCAACATTAATCAATCCAAAAGGCATCCTCACATACACATAAGTTCTCCATGGAGTTGTAAATGTTGTCTTCAACTATTCTTCTTTCACCAAGACCTGGTTATATCTTGAGAATCCATCCATCATAGCCATGAGTTCAGACCATGTTACCTACTGCAACATAGCTTCCATATTTTGTAACCCATAATTATCTTTTAGGGAAGCAAAGTTCAAATTTTTGAAATCTACACACAGTCTGATATCTCTGTTCTTTTTTCTGACAAGTACTAAATTAGAGACCAAAGTGGAATGTCTGATAAGTTTAATTATTCCCCCATCCCTTAACTTCATTAGTTCCTCTTGCATTTTACGAGCTAGAATGGGATTAACTGGTCTATGTTTCTGCCTAAAAGGTTTTACATTATCCTTTAGAGGTATGACATGGTGAAAGATTTCTCTATAAGCCTTTAAATCATCATATGACCAAGCAAAGACATGTCTATATTTTCTCAACAGGTCAATCAGAGGTTTTCTAATTTTAGCTGACAAATTCTAGCCAATGTAAACTTTCTTAGGGGCCTTGGTAGTACCCAAATTTATCTCTTCTAGTTCTTGAGGTTTACAATCTTTAGCACCAGGCCTTACCCTATCTTGGTTATCAAACATGTTCTCCAAAACAACCAATCCTTTAGGTACTTTATTAGTTTTTAGTTGTATAACCTCTTGACCAAAAATTGTTTCCTTCCCATCTATGGTTTGAACCAAATCACTATAGTCCAACTCTTGTCCATGTTATTTATCTTCATTTAGCAAGAAATTAACAATGTTTTTGTCATCTTCAAAGACTTGCCAATGCTCAACATTGTCAAGTATTGATGGCCTATTTTGAACTTCAATCTATGAGATTCCTACAAATGATATCTCCTAGAGTTTAATTGCTACATTTGCTAACAAGTCAGCCATTTTATTCTGAGTTCTATCTCTTCATGATATACCAAATGCATCAAAAAATTCAATCTGATCCCAAACAAGATTTCTATACTATTTCAACCTTTTGTTCTTAGAAGCATATGTTCCCTTTATCTGTGAGATAATCAATTCAAAATCACCTATAACATGCAATTTCTTGATCCGATAGTGGGTAGCAACGTTCAACCCTAACAACAAGGCTTCGTACTCAGCTATATTTTTGGTACATGAAAAATTCAAGGTAAAAGAACATCTAAAAGTGTTTTTCTCTGGAGAAACAAAAACTACACTTACCCCTACACCTTCTTTAAAACTAGCCCCATCAAAGAACATTCTCCATAATATTGGTGAGTCCATACAACACTCAACATCATGTTCAATAATAGGAGGCAATTTCTCAACTTCTTGAATAATCAATTCAGCTTTCAATGCATTCACACCAGTATCTAAAAAGCAAGTAGCATTTTTGTCAATCTCTTCACCCAGGATATGACTAACCCTTGGCTCTCTATCTACTTTAATAGCAGTATCACCTATGTGAAAAGTTGCATAAGTTAAGTCACATTGTAGGCTACCTCCCATAACAGCACTCCATTTTCTAGAAAGCAACATTCCATAGTGTGGAGGTATACCAACTACAAGGACTTACATGGTCAACTCTACCTCAAGATATGCAGCTAGCTTAAATGGCAAAGCATTTATAGTACCTATGACTGGGACTTCTCTAGCATCCATACCTCTGCATCTACCTTGCTTAGTATCTACTTTGAACCCTAAGGCTTCGATTACTTTGAAAGGCATAATGGTGTTAGAAGCTCCCAAGTCTATCATGCAATTTTTTAGGGTATTTCCTTTTATAATTAGATTGAGAAAAAATGGCTCAATATCTTCTTTGTATGCTACTAATGAGTCATCTAAGAACATTTGGGGAATTTGGGACATGATACCACTATCTTCTATTACTAAGGTGGTCTATTGGGTTACATATTTTTCTACACTATTATTACTATTTCCTATCCCTCCCAACCATGACAAGGCTTTACTCTTATGCTCTTAAATTCTAAAGACTTCAGACAAGGATACCTTAACAATAATTTGGGACATCATAGATATCATGTCAATAGGATCAAACACAGCAAGTTTCACAATCATACCTGGAGTAGGAACCTTCTGAGCAGCACGGACTAATATTTGCTTGGCATTATCAGATCCTGATCCCCTCTCTTGCACAATTTCTTTTGCTATCTCATTCGCTTGGAATTGCACTTTCTTCTTGGGTTCCCACTTCTTGGTTTTGATTTCTTTGATATTGACTATCTCTACATTAGCCTTCTTGTCCTCATCTTTCATCTTATGTGTAATATCTTTTAAGAATATACCAAAAAGCTTCCCAACATCATTTTTAATTATTTTGTTTCTTAAGTTGTAATTGTTATGTACTTGGGAGATCATCTCTACAGTGATCCTATTAATTTATTCCTTAGAAGGCATTCTCAAATTCACATGACCAACTTCAGAAGATGTCACACATACTTGATCTTCGCCATAGCCTTCATTGTCTGAGAAGATATTGTTGATGATGTAACTGACAAGCAATTTTCTTATTCTCTAAATCACTTTTTGTTTCTTCCAAATCAGAATCCACACCATCATTACACATGCTTACCATATTATAGCTTACATCATCATGGCTCTTTTCTTCTTCCTCGTCCTCAATTTGTAAACTATGATCAGAAGCAAATGATTGAGCAACAACACAATATTTTATAAAGTGAGGTGATTGACAAATAATACACCATTGCACATTATCATTCATATTTATCGAACTTCTTTGCAAAGGGTCTGGTGTACCCTAATCTTTTACATTTTGGGTTTGGTTAGGGATCAACTTGTCATCCTTCCATTGGGTGGTATAAGGGTAATTTTGCATTCTAGGTTGTCTATTGAAATTGTTATTTCTCACAGGGATTTTTTCAACAACATTTGGCTTATGTGTATTGAAACTAGTAGGATTCATCTTTTTTAGCGATTCCAACACCTAACCTATTGTAGGTTCTTTTGACTTCTTTCCTGCAGGAGTTTTATGAACCTCCCTTTTGCTATTATTCTTGGGATTGAATAGCTTTGGATCATTTCTCCTACCAAGTTTTTCGGATGCTTTCCTATTATTCTCTATATTTACTGCAACCTTATAAGCATTCCTTAAAGTTTTATGATCCTTATCCCTCAGCTGATAAGCCATTTTGCTATCAAAAGCATTAAAATATGTTGTGAGAAAAACATCCTCATTCAACCTCATAACCTGAAACAGTTTGTACATACCTTTCTAGAATCTTACATTGAAATCAAATGTGGACTCATTAGGATTCTTCTTGATGTTATTGAATTCATTTAGCATGAATCCTACATTAGTGTTATCTCCATATTGTTCCTTGAAAAATTTCTCCAAGTCACTCCATTAGGTAATACTATCATTAGGTAACCTTCTGAACCAATCCCTTGCATCCTCAGTTAGTGAATGAACAAACAATTTCATTACCACATCCTCATGCTCAACGTCATAATCATTCAACATATCTATAAAATCTCTTAAGTGTTCTTCACCAGTAACAACGTTATTTCCAGAAAATTTAACCACTTTATCTCTTAAATCAAAAGATATGGGATGTGGAGCACTAGGAATACCTAGAAATGATATTTGTCTATACGTTTCCATGTATACAGGTTTCTTCTAGAAACTAGGAACATTTGAGGTGTTTGCTATGTTAGCTTGGTTAAGAGGAATACTTTGGGATTGTTGAGGTTGAACAATAGGGACTTGAGTATAAATGGTGGATGATGAGGCAGGAGCAGATTGAGATACTCCTTTAATTGAAATCATTGGAGCACTAGTAGGTACAAAAGTTGTGGATGGGGTGGAGAAATTTGGCCATGAAGCCAATGCAGAATTAGATTTTATGAACTGGATTTCTCTCCTAGTTTCTATAGCTTGAGCTTCACTCTCCACCTTCTCAAGCTCTTCTTCAAGATCTTCTCTCTCCTTTCTAGCCTTCTCCAGATCTAGCTCTAATTTTGACATGGGAGGTTTTATGGGTTTGCTTGGTTGAGCTTGAGGTTCATTTATTTGGATTCCTATAGCTTTACCCTTTCCTTTGTCTGCAGCTTTCACAATGGGTTCTACAGGATCTATTTGGACAGGTTTATAATCTTGGACTTCAGCAATAACTGGTTCTTTCTTTTGACTCAGGAGTTTTTCTTGTTCTTGAACTTTAGCTCTCATATTGTCTACATCTCCAAAGACGTCAGTATGGAGGGTTGTCATTTTTTCTTTTATCTTTTTATTTTGTTCTTTCAAGGTAGCCATCCTTCTAAGTAGAGTGTCTCTCTCTACTATAGCATCCAGGGTGGCTTGCTCTTTCTCCTTTTCCAGACGAATGCACTTAGCTTCTTCCTCAGCAACCCACTTCTTTAGAAATCCTATTTCTGAGTGTACTTCTATAAGATCTACAAAAGTAGCTTCCAAGTCAATGCGGTCATCCAAATCTATAAGATTTGGTTCAGTGTATGGGACTGTTTTAGGATTAGAAGAATCTCCAAAAGAACTCCTGAGTCCTAACGTACGATGCATTTCAGCTATGAGATCTGGTCTAGGGGATATATTCCCTACTGGTGACATATCATTATCTTGATATGTTCTTTCATCTGGTACTAGGGTACTAAACATCCCACCTAAGAATTTTGTAGTTTCCAATTGAGAGATGAGTGAAGAAGACTCTCTCCCTATCACTGGTTGATATTGGGAGCTAATTGATACACTACCTCTAGGTTTCCAAGTGGGATTTGGATCTGCCCTTTTCTTATTCAAGTTCTTCCTACCACCTTTAGGTAAATCGATATACATTGGTACATCAGGATAAGCTCTTGTGTAAGCTCTTGTGTTTTTTCTTTTTTCACCCATTTTACTATATATCAAATAAGCACTAGCTCCAAAACCTTAGCTAAGTCACCACCCTTTCTTGGGAAAATACACAATTACAAATTATTCCTGACTTCAAAGAAAACACACGAATTAAAATGGAAATATCTAACGTAGATGGACCAATCATTGAGATTATAAAATTGCAACTCTTGCTTGTTAGATAAGACACTTGGAAAGCCTGGATACATCAATGTATCTCTATGGTATTTGGGTTTTTCTTTCTTTCTTTTTAAATTCTCAAGGTTTTCCACTAAAACACCCTTTATAACCATGAGCAATACTAGAAGATTTAACACACACATCCACAATAGGACCAAAGAAACTGTAGTACTTTTCACAGATGTGTTGGACTCCCCAGTAGAGTCGTCATTTTGTTGGTGTTTTAAAACTACTAAACAACACAAAGTTCAATACCAAATTGATATTACTCACACAACCTAAGGATTAACCAATTCCTATTAACAGTTACAAGTGCAAACCACTTGGACCCAACTTCAACAAAACCAAGGGTGATTTTCTACTCTTTAGGCTCTACAAAACCAAGGTTGGTATACCTAGGGCATGATTGAAGGCTGGAAGCTACTGTATGAGAATTATTTTAGTTTCATTTTGATTTTCATCTCATATCCCCAAATACATGCATAATTCTGACATTTTGAATAAACACATCATATATAATAGATTTAGTCAAAATTCTTTTATGGATTTGCAAGTGTTCCCAGCAGCAGTAGCTAACTGAGGCTAAAACATTCCATGCAAACAAGTGCTGACCATCTTTGAAAATCTTCAAGAAAAGTAAATTAAAGCTGATTGTGATTTTAAATTTGATGCTTCTTCATAGTATACCTATTTTGTGGACTGAATAAATTTTGATCAGTGTCTATTCCATTGGGATTAAGAGTCTACTCCAATTTGTAGATCTAATATGTTGCCTTACAACAAATATTATCAACAATCCTTACTGAAGTTCATTCTTACAAACATCCTTTCTATCACCATGACAATCCCATCAAATTCATCAAAAATCATTTACTTAATTCATTGAATAAATAGAACTAATGAATTGACATACAACCTAAATGAATTGCATTCAATTGAAGAAGCCTTACTCACACAATCTCAAAATAACCAGGTAACAACAAAGGAGACAAAATTCAATAAAAATTGATATGGGGATTGCTCAAAACTTGTATTAATTTTCCTTGAAAATTGTATACAATTGTAGTAAACTTAGAATAACCTTAGAGAGAGACACAAAGATCATTTCATATTGATGTATTCTCTTGAAATTTGCAGAGAAAATACATTATAAAGTTTTTGCTCAAAGACTAGACCAAAAACATCCTAAGTGTAATACTAAAAATGCATTAGAAATTAGACCCTTCTCTAGCCCTGGAATCTCACTTATATAATAGGAGATGCAACAAGCTTCAAGCATAGAGAACTAACAAGTGTGTATTACAAGAGATATTTACATACACCTATCACAAAAAGACAAAATTATGATTAACAAAAAGATTTGTACATCAAACATTCCTTTTGTGGGTCCCTTTCTGTTACATATGTTTATATTGTTGATATTCTAATTGGCTGCTATTCTGAATCCTCAGCATATGCAGCTACTAGACTTGCCAGTGATGTGTTAGGTTCTGATTCATGCAGCTTCACCTCCACTCTAGCATTTTCACTCATATCATCATGTGTTACAGATATGACAATTACTCTTGATTTTGTGTCTATTGTGTCATCTAATAGATTCATTGTATCTTTAGCATGAGATGAATGATGTTCTTATTTTCTAGGTGTTGATGGAAGTGGACCAATGATTTGTAATTCATCTTTGTGCATTTCATCATCATCACTTTCAACTTCTTCTAGTTGCTCACCAGAAGCAATATCCACCATCCACTTGTCATACAGTGCATCATCTAGCCAGTCAAAATATAGAATACCTATTGTTTCTTGATAACATACTCTACTTCCCTATCAATATCAACAAATTCTTGTCTCAAAGAATCAAAGAATATTTGGGCTTTCACTATCTCCTCGGTTGTGGTAGGCCACCATGCATGCCCTGTTTCATTGATAATTTTATTCATCCTTACACAAAATAAATCATCAAGTTCCTTGGCCCATTCATCTTTGTTTTTCAAATTATTTCTTCTATCTAAGACACGAGGAAACAAACTAAACTTTTGGCTCTTATATTTGTTCAAATACCCAACTATTATTCTCTGCAAATAAATTCTCTTATTATCAAAATCAGGAAGCTCAGAAACAATATCACAAGTCTTTTCAATTTGATCATATGAGATTTTTAGGACAGAATAACAAAAAAATGTTATTTCTTTCCTCCTCCTTACCCACTTATTCACAATAGGCTTCAGAGCCTCATCACTTGCTTTCAGTTCTTCTCAGATGCTTATCACTCTAGCCAATTGATCATACACAAATGGTCATTCAGTTTTGTCCCCCAAATATGTCAGAGCCTTTCTCAATTTATCTTCATATTGTATTTTTAACTCCACATGTAAGGCCCATAGCTTGCTCTTTTCTTCTTCAAAGTCTTCAACAGTGTAATAATGTGGCCTTTGTGGGGTGTTTGGCATCTCTATAAGAGGAGTGCATTTGAAACGCTCCACTAGGGGTTAGGGATATGTTATTATGGGTCTTGTAGACCTCCCCATTAATTTGTTTTTAAGTTCAATCCTCTTTTGAACTATATTTCCCATCAAACTAGAATCATCTAGGTGTGATGAGGTGGCTCTTGATCCCTTCCTTAAACACCATAAACCCAGAGCAGCTTGGTCTTCACTGAATGCAATACCTATAAATTCCTTCTTATTTGGATCTTGGAAATCCAACTTATTTAAAATATAATTAAAAACTAATGCATCTGCAATATCCCAATTGGGTAACAATAAAATGTTTGAGGCCTTCACCATCTACCTCCCCTCTTTGGGGGTTATGTTTTAGAACTCTTGAATCATTTGTTCCTTTATTTGATTTTGTAGGGCTGCCTCTTCTAGCTCGGGATGTTCTATCCTCAGCTTGTTGCATCTCTCTTCAAATTTTCTCATGTTAGCTCTCTATACAAATTGGCAAAAAGCCCTAGATTTAACAAAATTGTCATCTAATAAAAATTGTTAACTTTCTTGTTCCAACATAGGGTCTAATTCCCTTCCTTTGTAATCCGCAACTATCAACTCAAAACTTGGCACTAGAGGCTCATTGGGATCCCCTTCATCTACCTCTGATTGTGTAACCAAAGCTCCCCCTTGTGATCCCAATTGTTCAATTTTCTCTTTAGTTTGTTGTTCCTCATCAATTCTCATATCGGTCTATTAGAATGAGTATTCCTCAACATGAGAATCCTCTTCCCTTATTATTTTTTGACTTTTTGGGGGGGGTTTAGAAGGCCTCTCTTCCAAGACATCACTGATAGACTCAATCACTTGTTTGCCTTTTCCACAGTGGACATCTAATAAAGAATTGCTTCTTTCCATTCATTTCTCCCATTATTTTAGGAAAAGTATTCATAAGTTTATTTATCATATCTACATTTGTAACTGCATAATCCAAAGGACTATAATTTGCATCAAAACAATGAATGAAATCCAAAATTTTAGAGAAGACTCTCCATTTTTCCTTTCTAGTCTCCTCCTCTTGCAAGTAGTACTCATTCCTTATTATTTCTTCAGGAAAATAGAATTCATGCTTAATTTTTCCAAGCTTAATTCTATGTCTAGGAATCAAATGATAAAATGCCTCAAAATCATAAAAATGAGTGTGAGAAATTGTCATCTTGTAAGGATCCAAAATTTTGTTCAGAGAAAGCCAAACCCCTTTTATGATTACAAAATGATGGGCCGCTATGCCAGTGGGGAATATTAACCCTATTGATCTTTTCAACAAAAAGGTTTCTTGTACTCCTCCCAACTGCCACAAAAATTCAGCTACTCCTACCTTCAAGGGTACTTGGTAAGGTAGTACATGAGGGCTTCCTTTAAAACTATAAATTCTGAACACAGTAGAAATAGAGTATGGGATGATATCTCCCCAATTGTGTAAAAGTTTCAAACCACTAGGATTATCCATAGGCCTAATGAGACCCATTAGTACCTTAGGGATTCCAAGATTGTCACTCAATAAGAGGCATCTCAACTTGGACGTGAAATACCTATCAATCCTTACAAAGCTAGCATTCTTTGCATCCCAAGTCATATCTACACTCCATAATTGGGTTGGTAGTGCTTCTACATTTTCTTCTTTTTTTAACTCCACTTCTTTACCGAAATATGCAGCTCCCTTAAACAAAAACATGTGCATCAACAAAGAATAATGACCAAAAGTTTTTTCAACTTTGCCCTTAGCAATCCTAATTAGTCCATTGTGAATTTCCTCAGCTAAGTAAGAAGCAAAATCAAAAATTGTATCCACACCAAAAGATGAATTTTGAGTAACCATATACATAAAATCCACAGACATAAACTCCTCTTCATCTCTCCCAAAAACTCTACACATGGTCCTATATATCTCCACAACCCTCGAATTGAAGTATGCCCTTTTGAAAGGTTCCCTGGAAGTTGTTGTTATTGCTGGCAGAGTTCCAATTTTAATGTATGTTCCTTTAGCGCACCTTGCCTAATGGCATCCTTCTTGGATATGTATTCCGTTTCTAACCCTTTCAAATCAATGGGCACATGATAATCAGTGAGAGGCCCTAAACCAAAAACTTTCCTAATTTCATCTAGGCAGATTGTAATTAGGACGTGACCATCAGTTCTTCTCACTAATCTAATGGCTTAGTCATAGTTCTTTGCCATAGGTTCAAGAAGATCATAATCCATAAAAACACTAGAAACCACAATCTTCCTAAATCAAAATTTCAAATATTGGCATGTGGGACAAAAAGGTTACTCTCTAAAAACCATTTTTTAAACAAATTTGGACTAGTTTGAAAGGTACTAGCATCCCAGACCCAATTACTCTTCTCATACAATCCATCTGGTACTTTCATCCTAGGGTTTAATCTAGTAAGTTTTTTAACTTGTACAGTTTCAATAGTGGAGTTAGGGAGCAGTTCAAGTAAATCATCATGGAAATTCCTATCCAAATAATTCTCAACCAGAAAATCCCTTCTTTGGAGGCATTTTGGATTGTAACTTGTAGAACTGAGACACTACAAAGATTATGATATAATTACTTACTTGAATCTTTTCTCATTCCTTTTTGGAACTCTATAGTATCTTCGCGAACAATGGAATTCTGCTTCACACTCTTGTCAAGCTCAACACAATGTTCTTAATAATGGCATTTGCTCTAGAAAAGGCCTAAAATCTTTATTCGCATGGGATGGCACTGAGAAAATCTTTTGTATTATACTCTATTTTTCTTTCGCACGTAAAGCTTTCATTCCTCATAAATGCACAGAGTGGCACCACTTTCTATTTTCAAATTTATACCATTGATTTTTGAAAAATCCTACAATCCAAGGATGCAAGCAAAGATGACTCATGTTCCACTTGACATGTTGGCAATCAACCCAATGAGATTTTTCCATGTGTATAGCTCCTTCATTGTTGGCGTTTCAGTTTGGACCCACTGGTGACTGAGGACACGTGTTGTTGAGTCGCTTCCTCGCTATGCATATAAAGCGAGCATCTTGTTATAGCGAGGTAGCGACGATCGTTGATTCACCATAAATCATGTGGAGGACAACTGATGCATTAGTTATGAGAAATATGGTGGGCCCTTAGTTACTATATCACTATACATAACTTTCGAGCAACTCTTTAAAGCGAGATAGCGGCGGCCGTGGCTTTGAAATTGATTTGAGGGTGTTGAAACTGCATGAATTACATAGGATGTGGTGGGTCCCTTGGTTGCTATGTTGCATAGAGTAAAAATTGCACATCTTTCCATAGCGAGGTAGCGACAATCATTGATCTAAGCTTGATCTAATGATCAGAATCCTTTATACGTTTCATGAATGGGGCATGGGTCCAAGTTATTGATGACGTGAGAAAATCCTACACAACTGGCATATAAAACCATATTCTAATCCTAGTCACATTTCCATGTTGCTTGGGTCCCACCATGAGTTCATTTCCTAGCAAGTCACTATGTTGCTAATGGCAAGATGCATAATTTTCATGTCAATGACATAGCGACCTCCAGTGTCTTATCAAAACTCGGCATCAAAAAAATAAAGTCAAGTCAAGTCATAATTGCCCTCATTAATGCTTCTGACATAACAATAAAATCATTACTCACCATGCCACTTGGAGGTCTTTATGATCACCGAGAAGTTTGGGAGCCATCATGTCATGTACTTCCCGACTGGTCGCTATGTCGCTACCAGTAGGGTGCTTAGTTTTTTCGATAGTGACATAGCGACTCATTAGAGAAACTATCTTCCGATGACTTCATTTGCCCCTTTTTGTTTTACTTGGTTCCCTTTCCAGCTCTGATAGCACTAACAAAGTGCACGTGACTAAAACTTCAGATGCAATACAATCTCTTATCACCGCATCTCCACTTTACGACCCCGTCCTTTAATTTTGTGGTAGTTGCTATGTCACATAACATAAAACACTTGCATCTTTTCATAGCGATATAGCGACTGTCATAGATCTTACAAGAATTGGATGGTCAGAAACATAAGAGAAAAAGGCCACTTGGGGGCACAAAATTTTTTGAAATGAACTTTGAATATTCGCAAAAAAAAAATTAAATGATTTTGCACTCAAAAAATTTAAAAGGAACAAGACATAGGGTTTAACAAATGTTTTCAAAGGCTAACAAGTCTAGAGGACAAAAGACCAAAAACCCTATTCACCATTAATGGATTCAATTCTGATTTTTTGTACCTAGATTGGGACAATTTTATCATGCAAAAAATCAGACCAACGGGATCTTTCTTACTTGATTCTGAACTTGGTTCACTTGGTTCTCCAGGATCGTCATCCTTATGCTCAAGATCCTCTAGCTAATCTAGATGTAACTTTGGTTACACTATCTAGGACTGCAACTTGGGTTGAACTAACTATGACTCAGTTTGCACTCCCTATAAATTACTAGGTGCACTTAGTTGTTGATTGGCTTCAACCTTTTGAGGTAAGGTCTTAGGTTCTTCTTTATAATAGACAAATCTTATGTAATCTTCAGGCTCTTTGTTGCTCTCTTCTTCACTTCTTTATGCAAACTCATTAATTTTCACATGTGCATTTTCTATGACTTTTTGAGTAGAAAGATTCAAACATTTGTATGCCTTTCTTTTATTGAAGTACCCTCAAAATATTCCTTCATCACTTTTTGCATCAAGATTTCCTTTCCTTATATTGTTTAGGATATAACATTTACTCCCAAATACTTTAAGATTGAAAAAAATCGGTTTCTAACAATACCATAATTCATAAGGTGTTTTGTTGGTACCTTTCTTCAATTGAACTTGATTGAGTGTATGAACTATTATGTAGGTTGCCTCTCTCTAGTATTTTGGTGCAACATTCTTCTGTGTCAATAATGTCCTTGCACGTTCCATGATGGATCTATTCCTTCTCTCTACTATTCCATTCTTCTCTAGAGTACTAAGTGTTGATACCTATCTTTTGATTCCTATTTCATTGTAGAACTCATTGAATTCATTTGAGATGAGTTTTCCTCTATCTGATCTCAAACATTTCAGATTCATCCCTGCTTCTTTCTCAACTCTAGCCAAATATCATTTGAACTTTTGAAAAGCTTCAAGCTTATCCCTTAAGAACATTCCAATCATCATTCTAGAATAACCAACAACAAATAAAATGAAATATACATCTCCACAATAGCTTTCCACACCAATTGTCTGTTGGATACAATTGTTCAATTGAGTGTTGTCTTTGATGTTACACAAATGTCATATCGGACAAAAGACAGAGTCTTCCAAGTTTAGTTGGTCAACAAGACAAAAGATAGAGTCTACCGAGCTTAGTTGGTCAGCAAGACAAAAGACTAAGTTTGCCAAGCTCAGTTGATCAGCAAGACAAAAGACAGTGTCTACCAAGCGTTTTCAGGCTTTACCTTGTGCAGTAGTTGTTACCGAGCTTTCAAGGTTAGGAAAGGAAATTTAGTTGTTACCAAGCTCACTCGATCATCACGAGAAACTATTGTAGAAAATAGTTCTAACCGAGCTTTCATGGACAGTAAAGGAAATTTAGTTCTTACCGAGTTAACTCAACAGCCAAAAGATTTTGCAAATTTTGCAGTGTTAACCGAGTTAAGGTGGTTAACTTAGGAAATTATTTCTAGAAGCAGTATTTACCAAGCAGGGTCAACCAGTGAAGGATTTCATTGTTTTGTGAAATAAAGTTTATTTGTTTAAAGTAATATTTGTAGCCGACTGATGTATGGTTTATTGATATACGTAACATGTGAATGAGCCGACTTGATAATCTAAATGATATATATAAGAGGTCAAGTTGTGAATTCCAAGTGTGAAAATGAATTTGATGTGATATGAATGTGAAGGAGGACTGATTATTGTGCAAGCAAATTTTGAAGAATGATCAAACATCATTGAGGAGATCGAAGAGGATCTAATGGTGCAGAATAGAGATCTATATTCAGCAAATTCAGTTGCATCTTATTCAAGTCAATTCATTGTTACTTTCTAATCATTGTGGTAGTGATTTCAAATCTCGTAAAAGAGTTGTTTTAACAGTCATTTTGTAAATCCTCTAACAAGCTGACAGTTTAGTTGAATTGTTCTAAAGACCTCTAGAAAGGCCACTCCTAATAGGGTGATTGAATCCTTTAACAAGGTCACACCTAACAGTGTGTATTATAACCTTTAACAGGGTTGGCTCCTAATAGGGCTCACTTCAGAAGAGTGAAAATTGATAGCTAGTTACTTGGTGGTTTTTCCCATATTGGGTTCCACGTTAAATCTGGTGTCTCTTGTGCTCATGTTATTTACTTTTGCATGCATGCTAATAATTATGAATGCCAAAATTAAGTAACAAGTTAGTCAACCGAGTTGCAACATTTTAGTGATGTGTTTACCGAGTGACAGCAGGAACTAGTTATTTAAGACATCTAAGGGATCAAGAATTATTTTTGTGGTAATTGATTCAACCTCCTCTCTCAGTTACCTCACTCATAATTCCAACATTGTCACACAAAGATCAGTGTGAGCTAGTTCCAAAACTTCTTCAAAATTATACTTACTCTTGAAACTTCTTTTACTCATTTTACCAATTTGACATTGTTTGCATATACCTAGCTTAGGTTTCTTTAGATAAGGTGTGCCTCTTACTTTATTGTTCTTTATTATGGAAATTATGTTATCAAAGTTAACATGACACATCATTTTATTCCATAGCCAACTTTCTTCAACTTCAGCTAACAAACAAAATCTTTCATTCAGATCTAGGTAGAACAAATTTCCTTCTGTCTGATTGCCAAATCCAACTAGTTTTATTTTTCCATCCAATTATTTAGTTTTTCCATTAATAAATTCAACATTGTATCCTTTATTGCTCAATTGTGCTACATTGAGGAAATTACATCTTAATCCTTCAACCCAATAGGAATTCTCATATTTGATTCCATCACTTAACACTATAATTCGTTTTCCTTTAATATAACATGGTTCATTGTTTCCAAATCTAACACTTCCATCATCATAGCATTCCAAGTGTTCAAATTTAGTTTATCACTAGTCATGTGATGAGAAAAACTACTATCTATGATCCATGTATCATTTTTTTGTAGAATGAGAGATAAGTGTCATCTTTTTATTTTCCTCCTCATCAAATTCATCTTTAATAACAATATAAACTACTTCATCTTCATCATCACTATTAGAATCTTTTACAATGTAACATGATTTCTTACCTTTTCCATTGGAGTCCTTGTAGCTTTTGAAGTCTTTCTTGCCTTTGAACTTGTTGAACTTATTTTCTTCTTTATCTTCCTTTTTTTACACCTTACTACAATGTGGCCAACTTCCTCGCATGAGAAACAAATTAATGGAATCTTACCTCTAAGTTTTCATTTTCCTCTTGTTGCCCTTTTTCCTAGGAGAGCTTCAATGACCTTAAGATCTTTATTTGAATCATCTTCATCTTCACTATCAACTTGTTTGCATTTTGAGTTTCCTCCTTTTCTACCAAGGGTTAGTTTTTCTTTGAATGCAGATTTTAGATTGTTACAAGAAAGAGCTTGATTATCAAAGTTATCCAACTCAAAAGTAGTTAATCTTTCCACAAGAGTGTCAAGGGTTAAGTCATGTGTTGGATTACATCTCATCTCTTGAATATCAAAAACTCTAATTGCATAAATAGGAAGAGGAGTTCTTAGTAACCTACATCTATGATTACGCTTACACTTTGTTTGACCCTTTCGTTGTATTGGGTGATCTTGATGTAGTGCAAGGTAGAAGAATCTCCAAAGGAGATGTCCTATCCCACAGCAAATAACCACACTACGTAAACACAATACGAGATACACAACTTGATACCAAATCACAACTCTTTATTCATAGATATAACTAATTACATGTGATTTTTTGGGTTGTAAGGCCTTCCTGGCTATGGCCAAATATAAAGCAAGTAATAGTTCTATGAGATCCCTCAAGATCCAATCCACACCTTAACTAGTCTAGATCCACACTTTGGTAGAAACCTCTAAGATCTCAACTTGTGCTCGCAAGCCATCAAGAAATCTCCTTGTTTATAAACTACAGCCACTAGCTCTTCTCCAAACTCACAACTCCACCACAATCCTGTTGTAAACTATCTCACATTCGGCGCTCTATCCAGACTTAGAAAAAATCACTCTTTAGCTACTCTCCAGACTCACTCCACTAAAATGATTGAATCACTCCATCAATGAATGCCTAAAAGACTCCACAAGACCCACTATTTATACCCAACTAAACCACAAGTCATCCTACCAATTACAAATTAAAATAAACCCCTCATATTAAATATATATTGAGCCACAAGTCGGCCACTACACAAATTAATTACCCATACATAAATTAAATGCAAAAAGTTGGCTCACAAACAACTCGATACCAATAGAAATGAAGACCAAGCCAAGCACCAGTAAAACCAAGCATCACTGAGCTCCTACAAGCATGTTGAGATCCCAGACCATACCAAGCTCCATAGACCATGTCGAGCTCCATAAACCATGCCTAGCTCTATAGACCATGCTGAGCTCCTAGATCGTGTTAAACACCAGTCCTCCTTCGACGGAGTATTAGTCCAAGCACCCTCCAAAGCAACTACTGAGCCTCCTCCCATGAACTCCAAAGTAGTCACCGAGAAAATCCAAGATGCTCCTACATCAAACTCCTCAGGTAAATAGAAAAGTGTATTCCACACTTTGATGCCCAAAGAAACATCAACAAGCATCCTCATCTTCACCAACGGCTTCCACTCCAATAGGGACAAGAAAACCAATCTACACATCATCCACATCCGCATCATTCTATCAAACACTACAATCTCAACCATCTAATTAGCATGCTCACTTCGAGGAAAAAACTGAACCCAATGCTTCAACATCAAATCCTCATCCACATCAGTAACTAGTGAATCTACACTAGCAACAATAAACTCCACATCAATAGCAATATGTTGATCTCCATCAACATATGCCAAACTCACAACACTAGTAATCTTATTGCTCACAACAAGATGCTCTACAACATATGACTCTTCACCAACAACAACTAGATCATCCATGACCAAGTGCTCTAAAATCTCCATGTTAGACTCAACCAACTAATCATGAAAACCAACCTCCATCCCAACATCAAAGGGCTTAGGAATATCCTCAGCAACAACCTCTAGTTGCTTTGCAGGTTCTATATCAAATTCCACAAACTGATAAAAACAACCAACCTCTTCCACCTCAATCTTTCTATGCCATCTTACCTCATGAACAAGTCTCTTAACTAGCAAGACAACTCTCTCCTAGATCAATAGACTCCAACTCTACAAACATCTATAGAATGCCTTTCTTACCCCATCCTTAACTTGATCAGCCAAGCTAGCTTCAAA
The DNA here is from genome assembly GCA_028749045.1 of Cupressus sempervirens. Classification (NCBI taxonomy): domain Eukaryota; kingdom Viridiplantae; phylum Streptophyta; class Pinopsida; order Cupressales; family Cupressaceae; genus Cupressus; species Cupressus sempervirens. The sequence goes on along the minus strand of CM053783.1, from coordinate 191,058,556 downwards.
CCATGCAGACATCTCAGAAAATCTCCTCTCCACCACATCACGGAGATTCACAATCATCTTAGGGTCCAATCCTCTCAAAGCCATCTCCCAAGATCTTCATAAACCCTTTGTAACAAATCCATAGAATCCTCTTGTTCTAGTAGGGCCACTCAAATATGTGTGAACAATCTACAACTTTTCCATAGTAGTAAACTTCTTGTTGGGAAATGATACCTTCTTCTGCTTAGCCATGATATACTCTTTGCAAACAACATGAGTAAGCTTCATGATCTTAAGGAAATCTCTAACTACAAATTTACTACTAGCCTTTATAATATTATCAAAATTTATATGACAAAACCTTCTATGTCATAACCAACTGTTATCCACTTTTGCAACAAAACATGTCATCTTAGTAGGATTCAATTGAAATAGATTACCTCTAGATTGTGTACCTATTCTTGTCAAATTACCATCCTTATCTTTGATAATGCAGGTCTACTCTATGAACTACAATTGATAACCTTTATCCACTAACTATCCAATACTCAACAAGTTATGCTTTAAACCATCAACAAAGTAAACATCATTAATGTTAGTCTTTCAATCAATTTTTTAAATTCATCAATTTATTAGTCTTATGAATAAATTTGTTAGTCTTTCCATCAAATTTATTCATATGAGTCCATCATAAATTTCACTTGGACTCTTTCCTCAGACTCGTCATCTTTATTTGCATACAAACAATCTCTAGGTCTTCTAGGCTTAAAATTTCCCTTTTAGGACACTTGGATGCACAATGACCAAATTCATTGCAAGTCCAATTTTTAAAGATTCTCTTACCATCAGGTTCTCTCCTTACAAGTAGGGCTATACCTTCTTCAATCTTTATGTCCTCTTTAGATCTAGTTCTACTACTACTAGCATAATCTTTGTGGGTGCTTGCACTTCTAGACAAGTATGGACAAACACTAAGGCACTAAAAGTTGTCTCCACTCTTGTCAATTCTTCAGATTGTCTCAAACATTCTTCTGCTGCTTCTAATCTTCCAAGAAAAGTTTTCGTAGAAAATTTCTCAGTACATGGTATCAAAAGCTCAATCATTTGTGTTGCTTGAATGGTGGTGTCAAAGCTTCCAAAATCTTCCATACAATATCATCTTCTTCCTTGGATCCTCCACATGATTTGATTCCTACAACAATCTCATATATCCTACCAACATAGCTTCTCACAGATTCATCTTCTAACATTTTAGCATCTTGAAACAAGCATGTCCAATTATGTAATTTTATTCTCTTTGTATGTTTATCACCTTCAAAAGTAGATTCTAGAGTTTTCCAGATCCTATGAGACGTTTCTAGTGATTTTATCTATCTGTATTTTTTTTAGGAAGAGCTATCATTAAAGCTTCTCTAGCTCACATGTTACACATGAATAGATCTCTTCTGATTTACTGCATTCTTCAATCTTCTCTTCTTTCATAATTTCCTTGTCAGTCTTTGTCAAAAGCCAATAACCTAGACCCATACATAGCAAATGATTCTTCATATTTTCTTTTCAAATATCATAATTAACCCCATCAAAGTTAAGACTATCTTTTCTGAAGTGACTAGCCATAGTTCTTCCAAAGTTGTTAAGCTTTATCTTCAAGGACATGAAGCTTTGATACCAATTGTTAGAATATAAAGTCCACGCATATATCTAGGGGAGGGGAGGGGGTGAACTAGTTATCCAACTATTATCACAACTCTAAACCTTATTAATCCTTAACCATATGAGCAATATAATTAACAACCATAACAAGATACTCATACACAATAACACTAGATATATTAACTAGGGAAACCCATGATCAGAGGGAAATTCTAGTGGCATGGTACCCACAAAATGATGCACTAATATATGTTCCTTGTTACAGCATGGAATACATTCAGTATATATCAGTCCCTATTAGGAGACTTTGAATCCCTGTAGGAGATTCCAACCCTATTAGGATGTCATGCCCAAACTAAGAGGGCAAAAACACACACAATTTTTTTTTTGAATTAAAAATAACTAATAATTAAACATGCTCTAAGTTTGATATGATTGAGGTAGAAGTTTTAGTACAGGTTCTCTACATTACGTCTTAAGATTAAAACATGAGAACGATCACATCGTTCAAATTTTTAAAACTTTGTTACAAGATTGATATCGATAACCTATGATATTACATTAATTTGCAATGATATGCAATCAAAATTACTTACATAACAATGTACTTGAGTTCGGAATTAAAATTACTTGCTTTAATGAATCAATCAAACCTACATTAAAGCTTACTTAAATAGCCAATTAATCGATAAATTTAAACTATTCCATGGTTAAGGCAGTTAGAGTTTATTTAAATTAAAACTAATTAAATTAGTATTATAAAATTAAGCATAGCTAACTAACTAAAATTATTAACAATTACCCCAAATGTCCTTAATCAAAACATGAAATGACCCTAAACTTTATTAAATCAACTGACTATACTTTAGTCAATTTAAAGTTCTAACTATATTTCAACTAATATTAAACTAACTTTAACCAAATATCTTAAAGTGATACAACTATTCTACAAGATCTATTACTAATTTTAATGCAAACTTTACAACCCTTTTTTTTTTTAATAAACATAACATACTAACATTCTTAAATTACTTTTAAAATTAACTAATTAAGAGTAACTACAATTTAATCAATAACATAAGTCACAAAAAAAAAACATAATATATACTACTAAATCCAACTTAGTTACATTTTAAACTAACTCACTAACTTAAATTAAAACTAAATTAATAATTAGTAGAGGCAAAAAAAACTACACATAAACTAAACTAAAAAAAAAAACAACTAACACTAACTACTAACTACTTCCTACCCCATCCTATACTAACCCTATGCCCCCACTTGGGCAAGCGCTTCCCAAGGAGCGCTGTCCTTGGGACTGCGCTCTGCCCAAGGGAGGCATGACAGACTCCCTCACCCTCCCTCACTCAAGCGCTTGATTGGGTAGAAAGTGGACAGATGCAGGAGGAATTTCTTGCAAAGATTTTGTATATATATATTTTTTAAAACTCAAAACTTTAATGCCTTCCCTCAAATCTGAGCGCCCAATTTGGAGGAAGGTAGTGATGGGACAAGGATGACATCATCACCTGTGATGAAAGTTTGACTTGCACAAAGCATTCATTGAATAAAGTTTTATAGGTAGCAAAAAAACAATTAGATATTAAGTTATTAGTGTAATGCTTATTTAGTTAATCATAATCCTTTTTTTTTTTTATTACAAATTTTAATAATTTAATATGAAACAAGGGATCCAAAGGGGAATATTCTCTGTTCAATCAAGAGAGTAAATTACTTCCCCATACAATTTCCAGCATCCTGTAAGTGGATATTTGATAATTTGTCTTCTCTTTCTCTCTTGAAACTCATTGTATATTTCTTTGCAACTATATTACAGCAATAGGTGTATACATTCTCTTATAAATTTCAACTCTATTATTTCCATGAACCTCAAAGGGCCATGCATTTTCAATGGAACCACATTTCATGAAATAACCATCTACATATTCATTTAACTATCTAATAAAACTGATGGATCAACATTGGAACAACAAGATGACTAAACTAGTCTTAAGGCAATTGAGAAAATAAGAGATCAAAATGATAATGCTCCATTCCTTTTTGAAGTGAGTATCAAAATACACAAAGTTATTTCTCTATCATGTTTCAATTTTAGCTTGGATCTCTTGACGTAATTCTTTCCTTCATGTTCTTGCAATTTCACTTTCAACACAACCTTACATAAACTAAATCATTTCCAACTTGATAAAGACACCATACATTTACATGGATTAGCAACATCCCTCTCTACAGTCCATATGAATAGAGGCATCACCACACATCACAAATTGAATCTTGTATATTTGAACATCATTGTTGCATCTTGTCTTTGATACACATTCATATGACAACATAGAATACGAAAAATTTAAGAGAAGTAAATTTACTCAATCACTTATTTTATTATCAACCTGATTCAAGGCTCAGCCGAGAAAGAATCAGGAAGAAAACCCGGCTTCGTTGCCATATATAATAGGGTTTAAAAAAAATACAATTTACAATAGGATCTCAATCCCAATTTTCAATAATTTTATCAAATTTTCTTCATGATCATAATCAAGGAGTTTGTAATGTCTTTTGAATCTCATTTCAAGAACCATGGAGGAAACCAATAACTGATCGGGTGACAACCAAGCAAAACCAAAAGAACATCAAGCATGCATAATCATACATGGTTTACACAATAAGATTCACAGTGAATCAAGACTAGGGAGAGGTGGATTCTTCCAACTGGAGAAGTCAAGCACAACACCAATTCAGATGCCCAATCGAGGCTAATAACCAAGAACTTCCGTTCTTCCATTCCAACTTGCCATACTCATACCAGGTTTGTGCTAACGGGTAGGGGCCCATAACACCCTACCCTTTATCCCTCTTCTCATCCTGAGAAGAGACTCTACACAGGTTGGAGTCCAACTAAACAGACCTCTCCCAAAATTGGTCACTTCTGCCCTCTCCTAGGGTGAGTAATACCAAAACATCCATGCAAGGAAAACTCAAAATTTCAAACATAAACAAGAAAGGAAAACAACCAAAAAAAACATGGTTTGCAAATCTTCCCAACATACCCACAACCATACAACAGTAAAACAACAACAAAGTAACAAGAACATGAAACAAAACATAAAAACTGAATAAGGGAGATGGGAGTTTCCTACCTTCACAAAGAGGTAATGGCAATGAACCAATTTGAGTAGAGTATCCCTCCTTCCTTCAAGCTTCAAGAAATCTTCTCTAAAAGTAGAGATTGGGTAACCAAACCACTAGACCAAGGAAGGCCTCTAAATAAGCCTCCAACTCAACCACCCAAAAAGGAGCAATAACTATTTCCACCCACTAGCCACACTAGAAACTCCTAACTCAACCTACACCATGGTTAAACCCTAAGAGGAGGTGGGGTAAGACAACTCATGACAACCACTTGCAATTTTCGCACAAAGGCAAAAAGGGACTTTTTGAGTGCCCTCAAAAGTCAAAGCTAGGGGCTTAGGGGTTGGAAAAGACCCCTAACCCATACCCATACCCTTTGGTTAGAATAAAAACATGCTAAAAGCCTAGGAAAAAGGTTTAGAGACAAAATAAAATCTAGGAATAAAATAGGTCCATCTAACAACTCTAACTAGCAAAACAAGCACAAAAACATTTTACGAGTATCAAGCGACACTGAAAGAACATAATTACGAACAAAAAGGGTTTCCAAATTTTAGCACATGGAGATCAGTTTTGTCCCTCCATAGGGTTTCTCGGCTAAATATCTGCACACTCATTGCACACATCAGTAGTCCCGTAAAATCACATGTATATAAACGCATATGTATTAGAAATCTTCATAAATTAAAATATACATCAAATAAGAGTTTCTTCATCCTACATAATTCTTAACCATTGAAATATCTTAAATCAAATCTCAATTTTACTGATTTCGTCAACATACATATACATGATCATTAAATGACAATCATCAAATATATCCGGAAATAACATCACACAACATGAAATAATAAAATATGTTCTAAGCATCAGATAATGTCTCGACATCTCGAGTCGCGGATAACAAAAAAATAGGATTAATGTATCACTATGCTACGATGGGTCGGGGCGAGGCCTCACATAGGAGTCGTAAAAGGAAGATGGACCCACTATCCAAACAGCCTCAAGGGAAAGACCAATGAACCCACTATCCAAATGATCTCTATATTATTCCTTACAGAATAACATAATTAAATTGTACTTGTACTTCCTCTTCCTCTTCCCTATCAACCAGACTTCTCTGCTTCTTCGAACCTCGATACCAGATCACCAACTTCACATCCAATAATCCCTTGGATCGCTTACTTGCATTTACCAAATACTCTACTATTGCTCACACAATTCACATTCAATATATATCTCAAACAAGGAAAACAACTTTCCTTTATACTAAGTCCCTAAAATAATTTTGTGAGTCAGTCTTGAGGCTTTTCTAATTAATTATACTAGGACCACATTAACATAATTAATTACTTTGTAACCATACAACATTGTTGGCTCATAGTCTTTACAACTTCTCACACATGTGACTCTAGAATTTGTACACTCATTAATGTCACCATTAGGCTATCTATTGTCATTGTATAAATTTGTATGTCATGATTCTATCTCTGTTAGGAGATGCAATCCAATCATCACAAAATGTTTATCAGGTACTCTTTCTTTGTACTATTATATGTAAAATGCGTATATCTTCTACATATCGTCGACTTACTTGCTGCACACTTAATCTCATCATTAGAAAATAATGTAGAACATGTCCTTGACCATTCTTCACCTGAACATTAAACCTCGATCTGTATGACCACAATCTATGTTTGCCACTCTACCAGTCTTCACAAAAACTATACTATGTTGTCATCAATGACAAACACAGTATGAATACAACATCTCAATCATGCCAAATGCTCACCAATTCTTAGCATACTGCCTGAAATGAATACCATCATCATTCATGCTAACATATACACTATACATAGGACCACCAACAGAAACTATGACCACACACTCTAAAAACTATGCATCTATATAAGCTATAGAATATAATCACTAAGGATTCAAATTAAATGCCAAATATCTAAATCTCATTCTCCTCTGTTGTATTATATTTCCTACATACTACATCCTAAAACCATCAGTTACATATTAGTTATCAGCCTTGTTAAGATCATATGGAATCTGTTGTCATTTTGTTTCATGCATACGAAGACCGAACTATGGCTTTTACTAAGTCATTTAAACCTGAAAGGTGGAATATAATGCTTAGGGAGGTTGATGACAAGGTTGGCTATCATTATTGCGATAGGTGAGAAGTTTTTAAAATATGACTTCACATGGATGACCAAGAGTGAAGTCAATGGTTCCTTTATAACCTCTTTGGCAAGAGCCTGGGTGAGCCCTCAGAACATCATTTTCATTTGTAACAATCTATTTGAAGACACTTGGCTTGAGGGTCTTGATCAAGATGTCCTTAGTGTCACTATCAATTTCAAAATACCTTGCCTTGAGGATTACATGGTCAATCCTCTTAGTAGCCTGCTCCATGGCAAAATCAATAAGAGACCTATCTTACACCTAAGTGACCAAGCTCACTTCAATTTGGTTTTCCTAAAATGTGCACAAGCCTTCAATTCTTGCTAACGTTGAGAGGTATTATTCAAGATGCAAATAATGATTCAATCATTAACTACCTATGTACCTTTGGTTGTCGACCAATGCTTGCAATAAACTTTAGTGACCTAGATGACTTAGATTTTGACCTGCTTAACTTTAACAAAACAAGTAGCAGAAGAATGCATTGGTGCATATGTCAGAACAAATTGACATCAATGAAGAGGAGGACAAAGAGTACATCCTAGTTTTCTCAAAGGCTGAAATTCATTTTTCTTTTATTAAGTCCTCTTAAATATAATATCTTTTTATTTAGTTTCGTTGTCAAGTTTAGTTTTATCTATAGCTTTAAGTTTGCAATTTTGTCCTTTGCAAGTAAGTAAATAGTCTATGCAATTTTTAATTAGTCCACCCCTTGCATAGTGTATCACTTTCGTTATTTTAAGCTCTCTCTATTGGAATTCTTTAGAATAGTTGAGAGGGGGGATGAATCAGTTATCCAAGGTCAATATGTACAATTAAAACTTTTCACAGTTTAGTGAACCCATATCCATAAAACATTTTCGACATGCATGCATCCATTAGATCATACAATCACTCAAACTTGTAGGTTACTTTCAAATCAATATTGTAGAAATGTAAGTATGAAACACAAGAGATTCAGTAACACATTTGACACAATGATTTAACATGGAAACCCAATTTGGGAAAATCACCAGTAACATACTACTCATTCTCACTCTTTTGAAGTGATGCCCTGTGAAAGGCCAACCCTGTTAAAGGTTACAATGCACAATGTTAAATGTGGCATAGTTAAAGGATTTCAATCATCCTATTAGGAGTGAGCCTTGTTAGAGGACTTTACATCATTCACCTGGAATGTCACCCAGTTAAAAGATTTACAAATGACTCTTAGTGTAATGCCCCGCTCGGAGATCCTTGGAAATAAGGATGAAATACAAGCCAGAATTTTTTTTTAGATAAGTGAAAGTGCACACGACAGCAACATACATGGATCACAAAGATCACAACGGAAGACTTAACCACCATCCCGGCAACCGACGAATCTCCAAATGCCACTACTGACTAAAATGACAAAAGACGAAGAACGCAAGACTGAATTCGAATCAAACACATTCCAAATTCAAAATGCGACGCCAAAGGACTAAAGAATGCCTAAGAGGGTACCCCAAGCAACTCCCAAAAAGTTTGGATCAAACAGAAAAGTGCCAGCTGCCTGCCCGCACAGGTCTTAGCAAAAATCCAAGCAATACTTTAATACAACACTAGAAAGTTTACACGACATTTCTAAAAAAGGAGGGCGACACTTTTAGGGACTGGGCGATACTTCTCTCAAAGGCATGCAATACTTTAAGGGTATCATACGACAATTCGTACAAGGTGGTGTGATACTAGAAAGTATCGCACAATATTTCTCCAAGAGGCGTGCGATAGAATCAGGGAATGCATGACATAACTCCAATGGGCGTGCGACACTTTATTGTATCGCACCATGCTGACACATGGTCGCCCAGGAAAGCAAGAAAACTACTTTAAGGGTCAAAAAGAGGAATGAAATGGGAAAACAAACCTCCACACCAGGGACTACTGGATCCACATAGATCGAGGAGCAAACACTTGAGTGCATAATCAACAATATGCCAAGGAACAAGAAAGAGGAACATCTATCCATCTAAACCAAACAGTAAAGAACATATTGAAAGCAACATTGCAGTGTACAGAAATAACATCACAATAATTGAACAACCAAACTAAGCACGCAGTTCCTCCCAACTGTCAATGGCATCATAAGACCATCATGGATCCTAGCCATCCCCCACGTGTAACATCCCAAGCCCTTGATCAGATCATCGGTACCATTGTAATAGGGACATCACTACTAAAACATGCTACAATATAAGCATGAGGAAATCTAACATGCTAGTGGTAAAGAATAAGATAATCCTACCAATAGATAACATCTCCTATCACATGCTAATCATCATAATATGAAAATCTAGCATGCTAAACCAATAAGCAATAGATAATCCAATACAACAATTCACATCATCTAGTCATATGCTAAACATTATAATATGGGAATGCATCAAAGAAACTAACATCATTTAAACATGATATCCAAGCATTCCAATGAAAGCATAAATCACAAGAAAGCATACTCCAGAACTCGAAGTAACAAGTGAAAACATCCAACAACGGTTGCACTATGACAAAGACCGTCTCTTAACACCAATCCCTAGTAGTGGTGAAGGTAGCTACACCTCCCAACCACGTAGCACCCGTAGGTCCACACCCATCGTGCTGATAGAGATAATGATCCAACCACAAACACACAAAATAACATCCATGGCTAACACTCACGCCAGACGGTATGATGGTTGTATCCAAGAACCTAAGACAATGCAAGGAGTACAGGTCCTAGTCAAACACTCAATAGGCTACTAAGTAGGGGCTAACATCATGGAGAGTTGCTTGGCATCGAAAGGCCCAAGCTTGGATCGTGTGTCTTTAAACTTAAACGGGTGCTCACACATTGTGTCTTCGAACTTAATTGGGTGCTCACACATTTTATTATATTAAGTTTTATTACTATTCACACATTTTATTTAGTTATCACTTATATAAAACTTCCTCTGCCAACCCATGGTGCCATGATCGCCAGGCTGCGAGATAGAAGCCCCCTCCATATGTTACCCTACACTACCCATGCTCATCCAAAGATGAGTGCATGTAGGCATGCACATTCCCAACCCAACCCCAATGATCATAACTTCTAGAAGTACCACAGAAGATCAAGCCTCACAAGTCACCCAACAAATGTACATGCACGTACTCATGTGTGGCGCACCACCATCATGAAGATCATAACACAAGGACTAGATGAGAACACAATGCAAAAGATCACTCAACTGAAAACAACTCAAGAGGATGGATTCTCCATGAATCCCAAAGACAATAAAACCACACATCATGAAATCACTCAACCGGCCTCAATCTGCGAGTATGGATTCTACATGAATACCAATGATGCAACAAGACCAAACATCATGAACTCACTCAACATGCCTCAATTCGGGAGTATGGATTCTACAAAAATCTTGGTGTCCACGAAACAAGAACAAAGGTCCAAAAGAAACCATAACAATAGGTATAAAATCACTCAACTGAACACAAAGTCAAGAGTACAGGTGCGACAGGCATCCCAATGCAAACACAAAAGTGTAATAGAGGTTCGACCGACATCCAAATGGATGATCCAAGTCCATGACCCAACTCATGCCAAGAAAACCTGAGAAAACAAGGCAGCACGCAAAATGAGGTAAAAACCCTAATTTTTGGAAAAACTTTGAAATTAAAACTCATTTGGCCTTTGGGTATAAAAATCCTAAAAATCCAAAAATAATCAAGTTCTGACACCTGACCAACATAACGGCGCAAAACCCCAAACCCTCATTCTGAAAAACAAGAAAATGTTCGTACCCACCCAACTAGGTAGAAATAGCACATAGAAATGGAGGGGAACACTAGTTCTCAGCCTCCAAACAAACAACTACCAAAAATAGAAGTAGAAATGGAGCCGAAACAATAAAACAAAAAAGCCCTACCTCACAACCAAAAGGGCAAAATGAGACTCTGAACCATAAAATAAATAGCCCGTAGAAGTAGGTGAAAATCGTGACAATCCAAGGTTTCCCTGAGACGGATCCAACGAGCTCAACCTCGTGAGGATCCCATGCCCATAGCTCCCACAATGAACAAAATAGTAAATCCTCATGAAGAGGATTTTGGATTATACTCTCCAACTTTCTAATTCAAAAGTGAGAAGTAAGGAATTAAATTCCTTTTAGGATATTTATTCACTTTTCAAGTGAATAATCGATTGGGGTAAATAACTAGCGAACCTAGTTAAACCCTGAATCAACCCAAACAAAAACAGGCTATTCCTAGAAATAGGAATTCATCTATGGCAAAGCTGCCAGAAATTAAATTAAATCAATTAAAATGCCCAAAAACCCAAAAACACCTAAATTGCCTTAACAACTCTCATGACAATGCGAACCTCTAAATACACAGATACGCTCACTGGTCTAATCACATAATGCAAATGAGTTTGGATTTAATAATCACCGAAAGGTTTAATTAAACAATTAAAATAAGGATACGTCGACCAAATAAGGACGACATTGGTAAAATATGAATAGCCAAATCATTAACTCCATGTGTCACTACCAGGGATATAAATCCTGCACACTAAACAACATGATCAAGTGCAATTGCATATAATAAGATATCTGAAGCAATAAATGCATTAAATCACCTAATTTAACCATTTATTTAATTATATTAAAATATTCTAGTTACATCACTCATGTTCGCATAAAGCATAACAACGCAGGAATGAAGTAAATAACCATAGCATTAAATCCATCACATAACATAATCACAGATATGTCCAAATACTGGATAACTAGATATCATCATAAAACACACTATCATCTCAAAATGGCATCATCATGTAATATGATCAACTCAACAGCATAGCAGTCTAATATCTATGATACTGAAATCAAGGTATAACATTTGGCCATCAGGTCATCTCAAATGTAAAACATAAGTAATAAAATATCTCTCAGATCAAAATATAACAAGGTAAATGTCTGCAACACATGACCAAATTATCCAACATGAACATTTCATTTCTAATTACTTAAGCATTTATTAATTATTGTTTAAACAACACTTAAAGGCACTTAAAAGATATAAGTGAACACAGTCATAAACATGACTACCCATTGCTACAGGAACCCAGTCCAGTGTAGCATGGTAATAGTACACAGTGCAATCTTTGCAAACATCTCAGGGTAATCACGGAACAACCTCATGATACCACATTGATCCTAGTAACCACTGGCACAAACCTTAGTGAACCATAAATCACATCATAATCTCATAATCAGACAAAAGCATAAAGAAAGCAACTAATATAGGAACATAAATCCAATCACCTCAATGGTGCAAACCACTCAAGGTCACAATCATGATCCAACCCAACAAAATATCAACAAGGTTGCATCCATTAGGATGACTTACAGAAGTCAAATGGGAGAGGCACTACAATTAGGTCAACCTTAATCCAAAGAATTTACCCTAGACTGGTACATAACAATAAGGTTTGATCTAATAACATCTTACAACACACTTGCAAATTATAGATCTCTATTTTAGTCCTCCATTATGATTGGATTTCACACACTTTAGTTTTGATATCTTGTTCACCCATCAAGCATCTATACCCTTAAGCCTTCTTTCGTTGCTTGCCAATGTAGTCTCTTCTCTTATGTCACTAAATGAAGCAATATCCTAGACTCCTTGTCTTCCTTAGGTTCTCGCACATGACAACCTTTGCTTCTAACGAAGTCATCTCTATAAATAGAGAATTAAGATCTTTTGTCTTTCATTCTCCATCGTCCATTTTAGGGTTAGGTTGGATTAGGTAGGATTTAATTAATCTACCCATTATTTCATTTCATTCCCCTCTAGAAACTTCTCCTTCAATTTTGTTTGGATTCACCTCAAAATGGTTCACCATGAATTTTGTGCCACTAGCTCATCAAGCTTATCTTCCACACAATTCACACAATTCAAGAAATCAAACTTGTCATCTCATATTCATCGAATTCTCGATCTTTCTCATGATGTTGACACTCGACCTTAACTAGCTTTTGATGCTTGGCACATATTGCGTTGCTCGACATCCACTATCAAAACACTTGGCATGAACTAAAGTTTACTGGTGCTCAATATCAACTAAACTTTACTTGACTTACACTGTATCACTCGACTTACACTGAAATAGACTTTGCTCGGCTCCAACTAATTTTTTGCTCGACTTACACTAACTTTGCTCGGCACCTACTATACAAAATGTCAAGCTTGGCAAACATACTTTGTTTAGCTTGTTCTTCTGAACTTTAATCAATACAATCATTCTTTGCAACCTTAAGTAGATATCAATGTACTATAATATCATTCTCTTAACTGATTCTTGTACTCCTTTGCCATATCATAACTCAACCTTTCATCTAGGTGTTATTTTTTACCTCATTTGATCAAATCCTCTTCATCAATCAAACAAATGATAGTACTTAAATCATATAAGCAATTGTCCTACCAACAATTAGTAGGTTAACATTTCGTACAAACCATTGCACCAAAACCCCCAGGTGCTAGTGAAGGCTGTTCACCAAGATCATAACATCCCACCACGCTCCGCAATCTAGACTCTAGGCTAGATATGCGCCCATACGATGAGCCCTACCTTGGCTATATGAGCCTTAGACGAACACTACAATGTCGATGTTGCCACCTGCTCTGAGACTTGAACTTGGGTGGAGGCTCTGATACCACATGGTACGAACCATTGCACCAAAAACCTGAGGTGCTAGTGAAGGCCGCCCACCAGGATCATAACATCCACCACATGGAACGAACCATTACACCAAAACCCCAAGGTGCTAGTGAAGGCCGCCCACTAGGATCATAACAACATCATTGACAAAACAATGATTGAAACACATTTATCATACTTGTATCAATTTGTTTTCAACACTCTCTCTGTTTCGTGTATTCCTTTCTTAAAGACCCTTCACCTATTTCGTTAGACTGATAATCCATAACATGGAGGAACAATTTAACTTTGATTTTCAATTAACTTCCATCCCGATAAATGTCAATAAAGATCAAAGACTAACTAATACTCACTAACTTATTTTGTCAGATAACAAGATGCAAAACTCAAACCTTAACATTTTAAAGATGAATTCGCTTATATTTGTTGGAAACTTATAACATTAACATGGTGTTTCTACATTTGTGAACAATTTGCATTATATTCCCATCAATCGAATTTATAATAGCAATAACAACCACTAGTTAGATTATAATACTAGGATTGAATATACAAAAAATAGGGGAGATAGATTTGCATGCTAAAAGATTAATCTCTCGTCTCTTATTAGACTTTCCTAATCATTCCAATTAAGCCTGCCTTACTTCTAATCTTTTAATTCACTCACAAAGCATTTAAAAAAAAAATTCCTTACTTAAAATGTAGCAATAAAAACCTACTCCAATGTTTAAAACGACATTTAAATTAAAGACTTATTAATAAATTATTATAACTCCAAACAATGGAAATGTATCAAAATTATACCTCAAGAACTAAAAGTTAAAAATGGAAAACTTCCTTGATTATAGACTGCTTATTGAAATAAACTTACTATCCTATTGTTTGTAAAATTCTTAGTTTATTGGTTGTTTGTTGATTTTAAGACTAACAGTTATAAATGAGCTTGAAGTTTCTGGTGGAGGCAAAGATTCATGAAGGATCTATGAAATTAACAACAAATCTACTCACTTCTTGTTATCGGAATAAAAAAATGACTATACCCTACAACTAAACTATTTATTTAAAAATTCATTGGTTCTTAAAATAAATGGCTCAAATAAATAATTTTGTAAAAATCAACTTTTGTTTGCTAGGATAAAGTATATTTTTCTTGGTGTTAGATTTGACCATTTGATCATTATCTTTTTATAATTTTCTTGGATTCCACGTAATGAATGGAAAAAGTAAATTATAATTTTAAAATTTATAAAGTTATCTTTATAGAAGCAAAATATGTTTGGAAAACTTAAAAACATAATTAATTTTATAAAGTGATATTTTATAGCAGCAAAATATGATTGGAAAACTTAGAAACACACAATAATTTTTTTAAGTATAATATTATTTATGTAAAAGTGTAAATTATAAATAGGTAATATAATTTTAACTAGTAAATATTATCTTGGTAATAAATTGTGAAAATTGAAAGGTGAAAATTGGAAAAAAGGTGTGAAATACATTTTTCAAAAGGAGTTATTATAACATATTATATGGAATTTCGAAAATTACAGAAATCAAATTTTCAAACTCTCTCTCTACTATAAAAAGTCAATGTCTGGGATGTCATTCTACCACTATTGGATGAGAAAGTAGGGTAAACCATATCAAGTAGAGAAGTCTAATTTGAATGTTAATGGAAAATGTGGCTATGATAGGGTACGACGTAATAATTTAATCATTTATTTTTATTATATAAAAGGGGGTAAACCATATCAAGTAGGGAAGTCTAATTTAATAATTTAATCATTTATTTTTATTATATAAAAGGGGGTAAACCATATCAAGTAGGGAAGTCTAATTTGAACCGTAAATGAAAAATGTGGCCATGAAAGGATAAGTCGCAAGAATTTAACCTTATTAATATTAAAGAGATTATTATATGTTTTAAAATGAAACTTCTAGACCACTTCACACTAAATGAAGTTAGGAAGAAATTAATAAATACTAAAATACTAAAATCTTTTGCTTTAATTTGGAAGATCTAGATATACAATAAGTGGAGTGGTTAGTGGGTCTCTTCCCCTAATATATAAATAAGAAATAGCTGGGTCTCCTGTTCACCGGTCCTTCCGGTAGATGAGCATTTTGGTTAAAAATAATCACGACTGACCTCACCGATGACATAACTATCCTCTCACCGATGACATAACTATCCTCCCATATTAGCATTATAAATACTGAATAAACACCTCCTCTGCTTCTAAGCCTTGAAAACTAAGTAGGAAGCAGAAGCAGAAGAAATAAGAGTACCAGTAATGGCGGTGCCAAGAATCAAGCTGGGTGGTCAGGGTTTTGAAGTATCAGCACAGGGATTGGGCTGCATGGGCATGAACGCCTTCTAGATATACAATAAGTGGAGTGGTTAGTGGGTCTCTTCCCCTAATATATAAATAAGAAATAGCTGGGTCTCCTGTTCACCGGTCCTTCCGGTAGATGAGCATTTTGGTAAAAAATAATCACGACTGACCTCACCGATGACATAACTATCCTCTCACCGATGACATAACTATCCTCCCATATTAGCATTATAAATACTGAATAAACACCTCCTCTGCTTCTAAGCCTTGAAAACTAAGTAGGAAGCAGAAGCAGAAGAAATAAGAGTACCAGTAATGGCGGTGCCAAGAATCAAGCTGGGTGGTCAGGGTTTTGAAGTATCAGCACAGGGATTGGGCTGCATGGGCATGAACGCCTTCTACGGCCCTCCTAAATCTGAAGATGAAATGATTTCTCTTATTCACTATGCTGTTTCCAAAGGCATTACTTTCCTTGACACGTCTGATGTTTACGGCCCTCACACTAATGAACTTCTCCTTGGAAAGGTAAGGTACTTGACATTAAATGTACATTAATCTGGTTTTCACAAGTTTTAAAAGGACTTATCTAGGGCTAGAGTTTAATTTGGAACTTTTTGAGCTGATTTGCAGGCCCTAAAAGGAATAAGGGACAAAGTGCAGCTGGCTACTAAGTTTGGAATAAGTTTTGCAGGTGGGGTAAGGGACATTCGTGGAGATCCTGAGCATGTTCGTGCTTGCTGTGAAGGGAGTTTGAAGAGGCTTGATGTGGATTGCATTGATCTTTATTACCAACATCGAATCGATATCAGAGTACCCATTGAGGTTACTGTATGTGTTTTACTCTTCTCTGAGTCTGTACATCTATGTAGTGTGGATTTGATTACTCAATGATTGTTCTTAAAGGTTTTAGTTTATTGTAGTAACTTGATTTATAATTCCTCGTTCATCTGATTTTCAAAATCTCCTTGTTGGGTACTCTCCTGCGTAGATGCCAGATATTAGGGGTATGCGGTATATCACCCAATTTCAAGATCTCATCATATTTCGCCTGATTTCAACACCCTATCTCATCAAGATTTACACCTGCAGCCCTGGGATAAAAGTTGCAATACATTTTTAACAATTGAATTCTGCTCTTTCAACCATGTAAACTCTTATCCTGATTTTGTTAATTAGCCTATTATGTCCCAGATTAGGCCACCGCAGCTATATGGTTGTATTTTAGAGGTAAAGGTGAAGCTGGGGTTTAGGGCACAGGCTAGCCAGCAGATTCCAAAATCCTCTGTGTCACAAGCATGGGCATTTTTCAGGTTAACTGTGTTATTCATGTTTTGTATCCCTGAGGTTTTGGTCTTGTAACCAAGCCTCAAATTTATGTCGAGCATTAACAATCCTTCTACACAAGGGGTGCATGATTTGAACAATTCATTAGGCATATCCTTGGTGTCTGATTTGAAGAATTCATCAGGCATATCTGCCAGGTTAACACTATGTATGAATATTTTCTCGATTGTATGCTTTTAGCAAGTTGTTGTTACTAATAAATAATCAAATTGATGCATAATTCTAGGGTCATCATAACTCATTTTAGGTTTTTCTTTTAGTGAGCTGACTACTCTGGTACAATAACTATATCTCGTTCTGAAGCATCGGTTAAGTTGCAAATGTTCGTGTTGGACAAGGTGGAACTAATTCTTTGTCTTGGGCTAGTATCCTTTGATATGCAAGCTCTTAGTTCTTTTGATGGATTACTTTGTCCTTAGCCTCAAACATCATCCAAGTCCAGTGAATTTAGGATTTCAACTCAAGAGTTTTCTCCCCAAGAACTTAATCATTCCCCTTGGTGTGGCTAGGATGTTTCTTCAAGAAGGATGTATATGTTAATTTCATATATAATCCAGTTACAGATCAATTGCAAAATAAATCCACTGAAAGAAGCTCAATCTGATTTATAACAATCAATACTCTAGGTTAATTTATAGAAGCTAAATAGCGGAAGCAAAATAATAAAAGCAGACAATAACGTAGATATACATAGCAAACCCTAGCTTGGGGAAAAATTATGCAGCTATTGGATCTTCTATTCAGCTTAACAACAAACATTCCAGAATACAATAGAATCCAATTCAATACAAGTTTACCTCTGCAATCTTACTTGTATAGAGCCCAATTGCTTTACTTAGCTTGCAGGAAAATAAATGTTTTCTTACTTTCTTAGGCTTTAAATCATATATGAAATCACATTTTGTTTTTCTCAAACTCACAAACTAAGAAATAGTCTTTTAAAGAATAAAAGCAAAGTTGTTCCTAAATATCCAACTCAAGTTGCTTTAAAGCAACTTCACTCCACCCTCCAAACTAAACAACAAAAAACTGACACTCCATCCTAGCAAGGAAGGTATTCTACACAACACTCAGCTTATTCTTGAAGAATAAAAACTTAGTCTTCCCCAAAGCTTGTGTAATTATATCTGCTATTTGTTTGTCAATAGGAAAATATTGGAGTTTTGCTGACTAGTTCTCCACTCAATCTCTAATGAAGAAAACATACAACTGCGCAATCCAGCTTCAAGAGCAATAACAGACTATAAGATTGCTACAGCAGTTATACAGAAATAACTTCAGCTTCACAATCCTCCCTCTGCTAAGAAAACAACTCATTAAATGTGCACACAAAAACTTGTGCTGAAAATTGCCTTCGGAAGAATCTGAAACATTCACAGCTGAAAGTACAGCAATTTCTATCCACAAGAATAATTGCCTCCACTTCCCTCGCTAAAAATTTTCTTTCTCCATCTTCCCCAGCTTCTATTGGAAATCTCTTCCTCACGGGAAATCACTTGTTCTATGTCTCCAAGAAATCTCTTCCTCTCAACATATCTAGGAAATGTCTTCCTCTCAATATATCCAAATCTCTTCCTATCAACATATCGAGGAAATTTCTTTCTCTTAATATTTTGAGGAAATCTCCTCCACCTAGAAATCACTTCCCCAATGTCTCCACGCAATCCATCCTTTCTCTTTGGATCTGCACCATGCAAACCCCATGCCAAAGGATGATCACCATAGCCACCTTGCAACCTATCTTTACTAGATCACTGGTTGTCATAGCCATAAAAGAAACTGGCGACTAAGTCCTTTTTATGGTAATTTGTGTCATAGATCTTGGCTCTATATTCAGAATTTAGAGCACTGATACCATGTTAATTTCTTATAACCCAGTTACAGATCAATTGCACAATAATTCCACAAAAAGAAGCTCAATCTAATTTATAACAATTAATACTCTAGGTTAATTAACAGAAGCTAAATAGCGGAAGCAAAATAACAAAGCCAAACACACATGGACAATAACACAAATATACCTAGGAAACCCCAACTTGGGGAAAAACTTGCAATTGTTGGATCTTCTATTCAGCCTAACAGAAAACTTTCTCTTCCAGAATAAGATAGAATCCAATTCAATACAAGTTTGCTACTGCAATCTTACATATATAGAGCTCAGCTGCTTTACATAGCTTGCAAGAAAATAATGTTTTCTTGCTTTCTTAGGCTTTAAATCATATATAAAATCACTACTTGTTTTTCTCAAGCTCACAAACCAACTCAAGTTTCTTTAAAGCAACTTTACTCCAGCTGCCGAACTAAACAACAAAAAACTAACAGTATACAGACTAGTGATTACTTTCTCAAGCTTGCTTTAGAGTAGGTATGTTATTAGCCTTTACCATTGAAGGAAGCAAACACTTTTTGGAAAATCAGTTTCCTTATCCACGGTCTTCAATGTTGGGCTTTTATTTTGATTTTCTGCTGGTGAGGCTCCAGGTGCAAACGCTATCCAACTTTTGTTGGTTAGCTTTTTTAAAGAAGATAGAGAAATGAAACCCTTATTATCTTGCAAATGCTTTGTTAACCTAGGCTTGTTGGCTACTTGATCCCTCCTTGCCTTGCTTTAGAAAATACTGCACTAGTTTTGTTTGCAGCTTCTCTTTAGTCTTCTCCTCTATGACTGCTTATAATTATTGATACGATTAGAATTGAATGCTGACCTTGCCTAGCACCCTTGGTCTCGACTCTTCTTTCAACATGGCCAAGTGCATTTGTAGCTTCATCTTCAGTTTTGCCTCCTTGAATGACTGTTGTCTAGTTACCCTGATCATTTCCTTGGTTCAGTCAGTAATGTGTGGGAATTTTTTGTCTTTGCTTCTGGATTTGTGCCTCCAGCTTGAGCGGAGACTTGTAAACATAAGTAGCCACGCTGCCATAAAATTTGAGGAAAATATCCAAGAGTTCTCTACTTTGGAAGGCATCTCAGGTGTATTAGAGGTCATCTAAGTAACATAGTTTTATCTTTATTAGTCCAGGCATGGTGTTGGTGTTATCTAATAGTGTTCATATTCCAATGGTATTGGCATCGCTTTTCTGGAAAAGATCATATATTTGGTCTTTAAACAAGCTTCACTTCTAAATTATCATTCGTTTCTGGTAGAACTGTTCTCTTGTAATTGCATAAGGCACGTTGACAATTTTGAGATATATTTTAGAGGCTGGGAAAATCGGTATATTTAAGATATCATTTGTCATATGATAAGGGATTTGTTTTTCCTGACTTTAACTCTAGTTATTCTGATGTCTTCCAATTCAGCATATAACAGACACATTCTTAGTACTTACCTTGTTAATAAACCAGCAAGATCCTTCCATTCTATTTAAGATGTCCCATGGATGGGGATTTCTTTTTTTTTTTGGACGAACTACATCTCTTGATTATACTGATTATTTTTATTTGCCATGTAAACTTGATGAGCCACCATCAATGTAATTGCTTATGATGGGCAGTGCGGCTGATAATTGCGTCTATGGAGACAATGATGCATAGAGTTTCAATGCTTAGCTTAAGTATTAGATGTTGTTTCCTTTCATTGCTTGCTTATAACACCGTATATGTGTATTCAAGTGCTTCAACTTTCAGGTGGGAAACTGACCTTTTGTTTGGCTTTCCATTTTTATGCAGAATCATAAAATTAAATTTTCATACGCTAGTTATCTGTAAGATTTTGCCTCTTGCTGCCTTAACAAATTTGATTATTTAGCAATCACTTCTGTGGATTCTTATCTAAATATGGCCCCTGATGATAGATCTCAAGATATGCATTACTATTGCTTGATACTATTATTGCTTATGCAACTATTACAGATTGGAGAAATGAAGAAATTGGTTGAAGAAGGGAAAGTAAAATACATTGGACTTTCTGAAGCTTCTGCATCAACAATTCGAAGGGCGCATGCTGTTCATCCTATTACAGCAGTTCAAATAGAATGGTCCTTGTGGACTAGGGATGTAGAGGAAGAAATCATTCCAACTTGCAGGTATGTGGGTTTTCAGCATTAGAATTCTTATTTTAAATTGTCTTGTCTGAATGACTAAGACTTCATGTTTTTTTGCTTGTAGGGAGCTTGGTATAGGAATTGTGCCATATAGCCCTTTAGGCCGAGGATTTTTCTCTTCTGGAGCAAAGATTGTTGAAGGATTAACAGATAATGATTTTAGAAAGGTATTTGCATCCGTTTGAGTCTTCTTTTCATTAATGATGATTAATGAAGTATAAAAAATTTTGTTCACAAGGCCAAATTTGAAAGTTCATTTTTACCATTTCTAGCTTTATTTACAAATAGCAAGCTCTTTCAACTTCCTGGCTGTGTCAGTATTGAAGGAAAGTGAGTACCTTGTTAAAAGCACTGGTTTTGTCCTTTTGCTTTGCAGACTTTGCCCAGGTTTACAGGAGAGAACCTTGAGAAAAACAAGCTTATATTTGAGAAGATTTCAGCAGTTGCTTCAAGTAAAGGTTGCACTCCAGGGCAACTTGCACTTGCTTGGGTTCATCACCAAGGAAATGATGTTGCACCAATCCCAGGGACAACCAAAGTCAAGAATTTTGAGGAGAACGTTGGTGCTCTTTCTGTGAAGCTCACACCTGAAGAGATGAAAGAAATAGAAGCCATAGTCTCCTCTGGTGGTGTCCATGGAGATCGATATCGTGACATGGATTTTACTTGGATGATGTCAGAAACACCCCCACTCTCTTCATGGAAAGGCACATGAGTGATTTTGGTAGTGTATCATTTCATGACTACTTATATGCAAGCTAAATAAGTGTGTTCCAGTTTTTTGTAATAAGAAGAAAATATACCATTACCGACAATGTAATTAGGAACGTTTTTGCTTAAGAATTCAGAGTTCTTACTCAAAGTGCATAGCTTTTTATAATGTATGTTGATTTTACAATAATACTATTGTGTTGTGTATGATGAGCAATCGACAAAATTTGGGGTTCATTTGCAGAGTATGTGGTAAAGAAAGCTATTCTTATTTTCTAGAGATGGTCTTATATTTTTTCCCAATATATCTTGCATCTCAACGATGTAATTAAAATATAAAATTTCGAACATAAAAACTTGAAATCTATTAAGATCTATATAGTAGATCAACCTTGTCCATGTTCATGTTAGAGTAAATAATGCTTTGTAAGTTATGCCAAAGAAGCTCAATTTGAATGAGTGAAGATAAATTTTAGTAGTACAATGCCATACATTAATAGATCTATATAGTAGATCAACCTTGTCCATGTTCATGTTAGAGTAAATAATGCTTTGTAAGTTATGCCAAAGAAGCTCAATTTGAATGAGTGAAGATAAATTTTAGTAGTACAATGCCATACATTTTGGGACCACTAAAAGATTTATGAATTTGATTACAGATAAAGATAAATTTATTTTTTAAATTGATTTAAGATTATTAAATACATTATATAATGAAAAGGAATGTTGATAGTAATATATAGAAAAGTAATCTTGTATAATAATTTCTAATTTAATCTTAAATAATTGTTTTTATATATGATATAATTATTTAAATATCATATATGCTAATCTTAAGGAAATGTTAAATGTTAACTATATAAGTACAAGTAGTATTTTAAATTGAATTTGGAAAACTAATTTTAGTAGTAATTGAAATTCTAATAATAACTATAATTAAACTTTATATGCAATGCCTAAAACCTATATGTACCTCTAATAATAGTCTTAATTGAACCTTTGAAATAACTCTAATTGAATATTAGCATTTTTTGTACCCTATTCCTCTAATTGGACCCTAACTTGAACCTGAACACTATCCCTTAATACCTTTACTAACTCTTACTTCAATTGGTCCTCTCTTGAATACTTAATAGTCATAGAACCCTAATCTAAATGCTAGCCCTAACTTGATTTGATCACTAGTACTCACACTGCTCTAAGCCTTATCTTAGAATCTTGAGCCCAATTCTAAGTGAACAATGTCCCTAATTAAATTCCCACCCTAACTCTAATGAAATCTTGGCCTTGATTGAACCCTAAACCTAATCATAACCTTTATTAAACTCTAACCCAATCTTAGCCCTAGTTAAACTCTAACCCTTATTAGACTCTAAATGTAACTCTAACCACTAATTAAATCTAACCCTAATTGAAATAACTTTAATCTTAAGTGAACACTAGTCCTAGTTAAGCACTAACTCCAACTTAATTAAAGTTGTCCCATTTAATGTTGCCTTGAATTCCCCTGTGGTGGTTTGTGGTTGGTGGATAATGTTGATATCTACCAACAATGTTGTATGGTTTGCAAATTTGTTGGTTTCTAGCTATCCCTTTTTGGATTTGCACCATTTGGTTTTAAAGTCTAAGTAACAAGTTGTCTTTGGTAACATTGATATCTTTCCTTGTGCAAAAAGATTTTTTCATTGTTTTTTATTTAATTTTGAAAATAAAGGATATTTGATTTTGAGCAAGTTGTGATTGTGAAGGAATCATTCCCTCTTAGCCATACCCTAGATCATCTCTTTTAACCATTGTACTGAATTGTTTAGTATCCATCCAGTGCGGATTTGACTTCCAAATCTTCCCTTCATTTTTGGGAGAATTCTTTGTTTGAGGCCATAGGCAATCTATTGGCCAATTTTAAGTTGAATGATGCTATGACTAAGGTGAGTTATTCTATTTGAGCTCACATTTTGGTTGACCTTGACATTTGCATATCACTTCTAGGTGATGTGGTTCTTATGGTTAGGATAGGATATAAACAGAAATGCTAAAATTTGAAAGCCTCTCCTTTAGATGTAGGTAGTGCTTCTCTATTGGCTTGATTACTATGCATAA
Source organism: Cupressus sempervirens (assembly GCA_028749045.1). Taxonomy (NCBI): domain Eukaryota; kingdom Viridiplantae; phylum Streptophyta; class Pinopsida; order Cupressales; family Cupressaceae; genus Cupressus; species Cupressus sempervirens. The sequence continues at coordinate 191,034,319 of CM053783.1, read as the reverse complement.
GGGTTTTGCCACTTGGTAGAACTACTGTTGTTAGTCATTGAAATTCTAAATGTTAACTATATAAGTAGTATTCAAAATTGAAACTGTAAGACTAATCTTAATAGTAATTAAAATTGTAACTCTAATAATAATCATGATTAAACTTTATATTTATTAGGATTAACCAAGAACATAAATAACAATTACATGCAAATATAACTAATATCAGAAAATAATAAATCACACAGAAGAGAACACACGACACAAAGATATTGAAATTCTAAATGCTAACTATATAAGTAGTATTCTAAATTGAAACTATAAAACTAATCTTAATAGTAACCAAAATTGTAACTCTAATAATAATCACAATTAAACTTTATATTTATTAGGATTAATGATCAAAACTTAAATAACAATTATATGCAAATATAACCAATATTAGAAAATAATAAATCACGTAGAAGAGAATACAAGACATAAAGATTTAAGGTGGTTCACCCAATCCTTGGGCTATGTCCACCAACAAGTCTTATATTATTATTATCTAGTGATTACAATCGGCAATCCCTTATAGCTCATTACCATCGCAAGAAGTTACAATCTCATCATACAATATGAAATCCCTAACCCTAAGCCATTTTATACAAAGTTTTTGCCACTTCCAAAATTAGGGCTAGAATAAGTCGTCTAGTAGAAAAATAGCAGCCGACATTTTTTACAATCATAAAGTCATTTAAGCCTTCGAGGGCGATGCCCTTACAAACTCTCATCTTGGGGGCGCTACTTGCAAACCCTTACAGTAATAATCTAGGGAAATTGTGTCGAATAAAGAAAGAGAAATTAAACTCTACGCTTGACTAGGCTCCACATCACAATAATCTCCCACATGGAGACTAATAAGACTACACACCAATAACCTCCCACTTAGAGACTGATCATAGCACTATTAAACATGTAGCTTGTGCTGGGATATCACACCACCTGTACTATGTTGTTCTTTTATCTATTCAATCTAGAAGACCAATCAAAGTTGAAGAAGAGTTCAACTTCTCTCTTGTTATTGCATTGGTAAACATATCCGTTGGATTATAAATTTGTATGTATCTTCTCCAACTTTAAGTAACCATCATCCAAAATTGACTCAATGAAATGGTTTTGTAATTGTATGTGTTTTTTCTTTGAATATAGAGAAAAATTCTTTGCAAGATGAATGACACTCTAGCTATCTGTAAACAAATAATTGTCCATTTGAGGGTGGTCTAACTCTTTCATGAAAAATTGAAGCCATGTCATCTCCTTGGATGCCTCTATAGCAACAACACAATCTGCTTGTGTAGTAGATAAAGCATTAAACTTTTGCAACCAAGAAATCCAACTCACTGTTGTCCCACCAACAGTAAATATATAACCTGTAGTACTTTGTGTGGTATCAATATCCCCTGCCAAATATGAGTCAACATAGCCCTATTAATCAGTAGTAGAGCCCCCATAATGTAAACACTTACTAGATGTTCCTCTCAAATATGTGAGAATCCATTTAACTGCATTCCAATACTCAATCCCTGGATGACTCATATAACTGCTAACAACTCCCTCTACATGTGAAAGATCTAGCCTAGTACATACCATGACATTCATTAAGCTCCCTATAGCTGAAGCATAAGGTACATTGGACATCTTAGTATCCTCTTCTAGTGTTTTTGGACACATCTTCTTAGTCAATTTCAAATGACTAGGTAAGGGCGTGCTCACAACAATAGCATCCTCTAGAGAGAAATGTTGTAACACCTTCTCAATATAATCAACCTGAGATAATGCCATGTTGAAGTTGATGAAAGTTCAACTCCATAGCTCCCATGAATCACTTGCATGCAAACACCTATCACAGAAGAGAGAAGCAAAAAATTATTGAAGTTGAAATTGCTAGATCCATAGTTGAGACCTTCTTGATGAGCAAAAAGACAGATTGTTATTATTAAAACTGAATAAAATTGGTTAATTACAAAGAGAGATCGTCCTTATAAAGGAGATCAAAACCCTAAAAAGGGCTAACCTAGGTTGCACCATAATAATTAATAAAAGAATTAATTATTAGATGCCTAACGTTTAGCTTAAGAAAACTAAAATTAATTAGAAAATATCTAATTACTATAACACCTCCCATTAAGATAAACTTAGGGAATAGCTAAAAACCTAGAAACTGATACAGAAAGCAGATTTGGGTCCCGATAAACAAAGCCTGATGAGGTACCCAAGCACAACTAAATCTCCGAAAAGAGGAGAAATAGAGAAAACCACATGGGAAAAACTCTACTCCAAAAAGAGATGGAAAACATGTTTAAAAGAAGCTAGTGAAGGACTAAAGAAGCCTCCAAACTAAGGAATGTCTCAGAAGATAGGACCAAAAGATGATCATGAAGAGCACCACTAAAGCATGTAGAAGCTGCAAAGCTCTGTCAAAAGTAATTGTTGCTCTGAAGATCCTCCATTGAATTTAACGTGACCTGGTAGAGAAGACTATTATTTGTATTGAATTAGAAGGCACACAAAGGAAAACAATTGAACATGAAGATATAGATGGTATGAAACACCAAAGCCTGAAGAGCTAATTAATCAAACATGGAAGACTGCATCCAAAGTAGGAACAAAAAGAAGAGTGTATATATGGTAGATGATCCATCTCACCAAAATGCATAGGTACCTAGCGACTGCATCCACCCAGTAAGAGGAGCAAAAAATGAATGCATAACTCACTCCATCGAACTAAGGAAGCATGAGAAACAATCGAAGAACCCCCCTAATGCAAACAAGGGCGAGGTGACAACAAACTGAAAAAATGGGCCAAAGGAACTGCATGTCAAGGAATTGCAATCAAGATGCACAAAAGAACAGATATGTGTGTACTAAGGTGATCAATCTCAAACACATCATGAGGCTAATGTCATGGAAGGGACACTCACTAGACAAAGGAAGATAGGAAAAAAAGCAAAACACCAACCCCCCATCACATTACTTGGCACATTCAATAGATGTCTATATACTCTATTTGTATATCCAGTATTTCTCCTCTCTGTGTAGTCACGAAAGCAAAGCCTATGTTGATCATTTTATCAAGAGGTCCCTCAAAGTGCCTCAAAAAGAAAAGACCCCTTAAATCTAATTTAAAAAATGCTAAATCTTAGGTCTAAAAATCAATGCCAAATCTCTCAAGAACAGAACAGGGGCATGTAGATTTGGAGCTATTAAGGAAACAAACGCAATAGACAAGGATGATCAAACCCATGTATGTAAGGTGTAACTAGAAGTCCTAGCTGATGCTCAAACGAGAAAACATTGGTATTTCATCCTGAAAATGGTTTACCTCAAAGTTTGTATCATTTCAAACTTTTATGTAAACTCTACATTGCTCGACACTTGTTGTCTCTACTACTCGACATCCTGTTGATGCTCGGTCTGTACTGTGCTCAGAACTTACTATATAACTTGACACTTATTATGCTTGAACTACTCAATAGGTGAACTCAACTTGTATAGAAAATACTCAACAACCACACACTTGCTTGGCTCCTATAGAGCTCAGTACATACAAGTTTATATACATGACTTGACCTATATAGAGTAGCTCAATCATAGTGATGACCATCTGACTCTGCCTAGTAAATTACTAAGTGTTTGACACTAATAGACAACAATAGCTAGAGATACCAACAATCTCCCCCTTTGACATTAGTGGCAAAATTATATTGTCATGATTACATTGTTACAAATACAATCTGATATGAGTACTACCCCTAAGTCTTATGACTCAATTCAATGTAGAACTTTCAAAATTGTGACTCACGCTAAATGAATAATAAATAAACAACGTATAAAAGAATACTTATCCACACAACTCTAAATAGTTTGATATCATAATGTCATATCGCGTTTTCCTCTCTGTTGCATGACAATCATTCCCCCTTGTTTTTTATACTTATGTCATGACTGCTAGGGTTGAATGGGTGGAAACAAACCATATTTATCAATGAATGCTTGATGAACTTGGGTGATCATGGAAAGTGCATGATCCCAAGGGTTTCTTGCTGCCTCCAAAATGTGATTATGCAATTGTAATGGTGCTTCTAAATCAATTAAGATATTAAGCACTGAAAGATTATGATCTTCTTTAATAAGATCCTGTGTTGATTGCATTTCCTTTTGCATGACCTCTAAATGAGGTATTAACATAGCTTGAATAAGATCAATTTGGTTCTCATGTTGTTGTCAACTGTCTGAAGCTTAGGAAATTTTCCTTGAGAATTCAACAACTTATTGTAGTGTTCAATACCGGATTCTCCTAACTGTGAAATAATGTTGCTAGGTCTTTGGATCTCAGCTTGAATCTATTAAATTTGTGCCTAGATGTCGCTTGTAAATCTTGGCACATTTGACAAAATATTGTACCCTCTGTATAAGTTCTGTCATATTTTGTATATGCTCTTGTAATTGAGCTTTCTACTCAAAAATCATTGTAGAAACATTATCCACAACCTTATTCTCAAGTCTTCTCGCTGAACAATCTATTAGCTTCTCATTGGATTATATATCACCAACATTTACTTGTTCAACACTAAATACAAGCTAGGTAAGCATTAGGGCTTTGCCATCAAAATTTTGAATATTAAAAGCTTCAACAAAAATGTTTTTAACATCATATAGCACCTTCTTTTGTTTCTGCTCTCTCCTTAGTTATTCTTCCTTCTTCACCAAAATTCCTCGTAAAAAAATTGTTTTCTCTAATGTAAGATTTATCCACTACTTTGATATTTTTTTATGGTCACTATCTCAATTCCTTTCTATGTATCTACTGCCTTAGTAGATAACCCAAAAATGCTTTTCCAAAGCAATTCATTTTATTGTGTTACAACTTCAATTTTATTTTGTAATATCTTAAACATTCTATACTTAGGAACAAATCTATTTCTGTACTTCTCCAAAAATATTTCAATCTAGTTTTGTGACAAATCAGACATGACATTGACTAGAGTGTCAGTTCTTATCTTTTCTCTTCCACTTTTGCCTACTACCACCTTCTTTCAAGAATATCATACAAATATGTGGGTATCTTCTTCTCAACTTCATTTGAAGATAACTTATAATTAGAAATCATATCTATTATAGTCTCCTCAACTTTGGTTCTATAAGTATTATCCAATGTGTCATATTTTACAAATATAAAACTGGATAATCTTGAAGATCTTCTAAGATTTGCACATACCTCATCAATAGATTTTGTTTGCCCTATGTGTGGTGCTTTGACTAGTTTCATTCTCTTTGGTTTAGATACACTAGGCTTAGTAGTATCTCCTACTATTTTGTTTTTAAATCTTCTCGGCACTAGTAGCTGCCCTAGTCCTTGGCTTGCTTGGTGGTGGAGGAGAGAGAGGTGTCACCACTGGCTTCTTTTCAGTTCTTTTAGCCTTCTTTCTTGGTGGAGTGGAAACAATTAGTGCTTTACCCTTGTCTCCTTCCTCATCCTCATCACCACTATCCTTTTCTTCATCTTCTCTAAGACCTCGTGTGATATGTAGTGGTTCCTTGCCTTTTCCTAGGGTGCTTAGCTTTGCCTCTAGGTCTTCAAGCATTCTCTTCCTTTTCTTCTCCTTAGAAGCTATCTTAATATTTACAGTTATTCTACCCATAACTTCCTCATATTTTCCAAAAGATTCAGCCTCTGTGTCTATTTCTTCTTTCAATAATAAAACAATGTTTGCATTCACTAAGTCGCTGTCATTTTCATAATCAAAACCTTGTAACCAAGCCTTTCTCAACTTTACTTCCTGTGCAAATGTATTATCTATATCCACAAGAAAATATATATCATTGTAGTACCTAGTTACCAATTCTTCAATTATTCTCATCCTCATCTTCATTATTTTCTTGAATTTGTCAAAATAAGTATCAATGACATTCTCCAAAAATTTTCCTAATTAAGTAATTTGTCTCAAAATTTTCTAAAAGGATTCACTTATTTGTCTTGTCATTGGTTTCTTTTGTTCCCAAACAATATCACAAATACCAAGAAAATATTTTTGTATATAAAAGAAAATACACATAACAAGGGATCTAAACTTACACATTGAATTCTTTTCTTTTCTGATGGATGCCAAATTTTCTACCAATTGAAGTCTTTAAAGCTCAGAAAGATCATATTCATGATCTTTCATTACTATTTTCCATGTTTATCCATTACCATACACAATACACTATTCAATATGCTTGACTCGTAAAATATGTGAGCTATAATCCTCACAACAAATTTGATTAACAGATCATAAATGTTTGTAATGGAAAAACCTCTTCCATTCCAATCGGCACTTGTGTTTGCCTCGATTTCCTCTCAACTCAAGCATCACATGGTTTTCTTCTTGTCTAGGGTTGGATAGCATGTAACCTTGTGAATCATTTTCTTCATGATCTCTATGGGTCTATTGAATTCATGAATTTTCATTACTATTTTCCATGCTTATCCACTGCCATACATGACACACTATTTAGTCTACTTGATTCGTAAAACTTGTAAGCTATAACCCTCACAACAAATTTGATTAATCAATCAAAAATGTTTGTAATGGACAAAACTCATCCATTCCACTCGACACTTGTGTTTGCCTCAATTTCCTCACGACTAAGGAATCACATGGTTTTCTTCTTGTCTAGGGTTGGATAGCTTGTAACCTTGTCAATCATTTTCTTCATGATCTCTACGAGTCCATTTTGTAACCAAAAGTTCATGCCATGAATCCTGCTTAGAATAATTTTGATCCATTCAATCTTGAAATTACTTGGGAACTCTAGGGTACAATTTGACCATTTCCATTCAACAACTTTGAATTCATCCTTCAAGATTCCTTCATTCACTACAACATTTGGGATCAAATTGTGATGATAATTTGTGACGGCAGTGTAATTTGTGGTGAATTTCATTTTATTTTCAATTTTCCCTGACGTCATCGCAATAATGACATTGGCATTGTAATTGCATGACCCACATGAGTATAAACCATTAAAAAAAAACATGATTGTAGAGAGCTACGTGAAAAAGAGTGTGGAGCACTATGAATATTTTCATGCCCTTGTGATCTCTATATTTTGTTGTCATGCCCTTGCTTTGCAATTTTGTAGTCATGCCATTTTGATCTTTGTATTTCATTGTTGTTCCCTTTCTCTACAATTTCATTTCTATACCCTTGCTCTACGATCTCATTGTTGTGTCGTGCTCTTGTGATCTTCATGCCCTTGCTCTACAATTTCATTGTTGTGTTGTGCCCTTGCTCTATGACTTTGTTGTTGTGTCATGCCCTTGCTCTACGATTTTCTTCAAGGGCTATGCAAATGCTCTTTCCTTTTCCTTCTAAACAAGTATCTCTTTATGTTTTCTTCTAAACGTGTATATCTTAGAGTTCTTTTTTAAGGTGCTTATTACATTTTAGTACAATAGAAAAATTGATCCAGTTGCATACATATTCTAGAATCTAAATAATAAAACAATAAAACTCACTCAACCCATGCTAAGTGACTTACCTCAAAATCCTGCACAAAAATAATGCAAACCAGGAAAATGGGAAGAGCTCGCAACAAATTTTACAAAAACATATCGTTGCAAATATTTTTAGAAAGAAACTAGCCATAACCCAGTTAAATGGGTCTAGTTTATGATTAGTTGGGTTGATTACAAATTCCTATAGAACCATCACCATATTAGTTACAATAAAATGAACAATCCATTGTTCCCAGCTAGTAGAATCGAATACTATTTTCCAATGTGATAAAATTGCATAAGCAGATCCACTACTTGCATGCCAGGCATGAAGCACATTCCCCAATTTATAATGAATGGTTCGACATAAAGACACCATATGCTGACCCAAAAATGGAAGCCAAGGATGTAACCATGTATGTATTGGCACACTTTCCCTGCGAAGATCACAAGTATCTATTGTTGTTGTTAATTTGGGAAACACTATATGATCCAGAATGTTATGAAGTACTGAAGCTGGTAGTAACTTATCCCATGTCTCTAGAAAACGTAGCATAGGTTCAGGGTCCCTTGTCTCCCAGGAATTTGTAACAACTATTCTCATTGCTGGAAGAATAAATTCAATGAAGAGTTGAGTGTAAGGAGTTGAAGAAGCAAGTTCTTCTTCGATGTAAATGCCATAATCACGAGGCTCACTCCCTTGCAGAAGCCTCTTCCAAAATGACATTACCTATAAACCATGCAAAGGATGTTGAATTGGTTCCCAACCTTGAAACACTCTTATAAGAAATTGATACTTGGGATCATCGTAGGGAGACTACGACAATGCTTGAAACACTCTTATAAGCAAATGCAAATGTAATACATGACAAATCGCACAACTTGTAGTCCTCCCGATATTTGGACCATAAATTCTCAAGGACACTTTCAAGTGATTCCAATTTCATAGCACCTATCGCAACACTTTCCTAGATTCTATCTAGTGGCTCCCATAATATCCTTTATGTTGTCTAGCTATTGTTTCTGCCATGGAGTCTCTTTCCAAAGTCGCTCCTTCTCCTTCTCTTTCTAAAACCACTCCTTCTCCTTCGCTTTCTAAAGCCACTCCTTCTCCTTCTCTCCCATGCCTTAAATTTTGATTATCAAACTTCTAAATATCTTCCTCTACCATATCTAAAATCAACTTCACATTGTGTTGTAACTCTAGCATAGGTGTTTGATCATCGATTGATTTCATTTCAGCATTCAAATTTTCAAGATTGGTCAACACCCTCACTTGCGGACCTCTCATGTCAAGCACTTTCTATATCTATTTCAAATCCATGTTCTTGCTTCTGAGCTAACAGTTCTTCAGATGCATTTTCTTGTATAGCATTAATTTTGTTGAACAATTGTAAACTCTTAGAAAGTGCATTGTTTTTTTCATGTGTATATGTATGTATGTCTATACATGTATGTATGCATGTATATATGTATGTGTATATGTTTGTATGTATGTATGTATATGTGTGTATGTATGCATATATATACACACACACACATACATACACACATATCGGTGTGTGTGTGTGTTTGTGTGTGTGTGTGTGTGTGTTTGTGTGTGTGTGTGTGTGTGTGTGTGTGTGTGTGCGCGCAAAGAGATCTTGTGCATTGTGGATTATGGATTATAAACAAACAAAAAAAACCATGGCATTAATCATTCTCCATTTATTTTGATTGATTGCGTAGAGTTGCATGCAAAAGAGGGTGGAGAGCTTTGAATGAGGGTGGGGAGCTCTGAACATTGGTGGAGATCAATGGAGATCTAGGATTTTGTTGTCGTTCCCTTGTGATCGTTGCATTTCGTTGGCATGTTGTGCCCTTGTGATCTCCATGCCCTTGCTCTATGATTTTCTTCAAAGGGAGAAGAGGCACCTATGTAAATGTTTTCTCTTTCTTTTTCCTTCTAAACATGTATCTCTTGTTGACATATAATAGCTTTTGTCAGATTCAAGGAACACTAATTATGATGATTGTATGCATGTATATCAATTCACCATGTGAACTGCTTTGCATGCATACATATACACTTACATAATACTTGTGCTAAATTAAATTAATCATTCATGTCTTGAATTCACACAAGCAATTATCCTTGCATTCAATCAAAACTATTCATACCAAATTAAGTATGTAGAAATTTGTACTTACAGATTATATTATCTCTTGGTGATTGAGTAAAGATCTCGTACATAATATCGTCCAAGTAATGATCGGATGCATTCACATTTAGTCATAATAGGATCGCATAGATGATTTATTTATGTTTATATATATCAACGATTTAATATAAATCATGTTTGGTTAAGCATTAACTAAATTAATTATTATCAAGTTAATAATTATTTATATCAATAGTCATGTCATGAGTGGTGGTTCAGAGCACCAAGGAACTATTGTGGATTTTGGTTTAATGTTTTTGTTTCTCACCTAATCAAGCTAGGACAAATAAGTCTTGGATGAAAAATCCATGGCTGTAAAAGTTGCTAAAAAATGCAACTTTGTTGAAAAGGAGTTGTAACTATTCAAAAAGTAGTTATAACCATTGGGATGGATATAGGAAGGATATATACCTCATTTGTGAGGTCACAAAGGGAAGATTGTACGGATTGGGAGAAGTTGCAATAAGATATTTTTCAATTTTGAAGCAATTTTACCGGTTTCTTGCACTTTGTCCATACTGCATGGATTGGAAGGTTTGATCAGATGATTTTTTGAAGAAGAGTTTTGTCTTACCTTTACATTTCTTTTGGTTTCATCATTTTGCATGGAGTTTTGTTTAAGTTATTCAATTTTTCGTATAGGAAGGTTTGTAGGATAACAATTTTGTGCAAGCTTCAAAGATGGGCCCATAGCTGTGACTCCCACAGTTGGTTTTTAATGGTCTCTAAGGGAATGATAGTTAGATGGTTCCTCTCCATGATTCCAAGGTTTCAAGACTAGGCAATGTGTTAAATGCTATTTTTCCTAACTAGCCCTAGGTTAAGTGCCTTTGAGGATTTGATCTTGTGAATGTGTTGTTTGAAGTATAATAGGAGAAGGAGACCTTTCGAAGGGCTGAGTGTTTGAAAGGAATTTGGAGGATGGTGAATAGACATTCCCGAGTGTTGGATGTGTTTCCATGACCCTACTTTCCCATTGTTGCTACGTAAACCAAGCCTAATTAGGCCAATAAGGACTATGTTTCTTAGTGAAGGAAAGAGAGTGTTGGAGTGGAACTGTGGCCTAGTGCTTTGGGATTGGATATAACTCTGAAAAGGGGATTTGGGACCCTGATTTTTTTTAAGTTTTGTCTAGGACTTTTGGAAGTTAAACACCAAAAACCTCTTAAGGAGGTTGATGAAACACAAGGTTTAATACTACCCATATCCTTTCCTTATCAAGGATTCACTAAAGCTTATCACTAGCCTATTAGGGCTTCATAATTACCCCAATCCCTAGAGGATCTTTACTCTATCCTCCAATCCCACTACAACCTAGTTACACCAATATTTTGGTTTGTTTCCACACACAAATGCTCCTTTATACCTGATTGTTGATCTTGCTATTATGATCTCTTGTCCAAACCTCCCGACCAGGTAGCATGATAACTTCTTTCCATGGTCTTGGAATCTCCTTGGTAGTCCAGACACCATTCTTTCAAGTTGGAGCCAAGATCCTTACCTACAAGTCAAATTTTCTCAAAACAAGGCTACTAGAATTAATCGTTCAAATTGAGCTTTTGGACTTTATCTCCAATTTGTTCCAAAGGAGGGGACAAAAAACAAGATATTTAGATACCCTTTTGTGAAACCTTAAATATTTTGTGGGTATTTGTTCCCTAAAGTGTTCATGCACCCAAAAACACAATTTAAGCCTACTTTCAAGGGTTTCAAAATAATCTAGACGGTCCTGGCTAGGGTATGGTATTTCACCAACCAAAACTGATCTTAAAAACTTTTTCTTTAGTAGGATTTAACCTTACACATACCTCCTCCTTCTACATTATTGTGGTTTCACAACACATGCCCCATTTCACCTAAGAATGGGGACCCCCTACTTTATTTTTTAGCTTTCCCGATCCCTAGTCTGGGGTGTGAATCTTTTTTAGGGTTTTGCCTAGTGTTTTTAGCTCATCTGGGTCTTTGCTTGAAAACCCAGATTCCAGAAACCATGTTGCCAAGGGACAAGGTTAATTTTTTTCAATTTTAGAGGTGCATTAGCACACATAGTACACCTCACTAGGTGCGCTAGCGCGCTAGCAATTAGAGGAAAGCACATTCCACTTGGAAGTGCACACGTGTAGCTGCGCACCTCCAAGCACAAGCCTATAAAGCATGGGACCTCCCACCCCTCTCCTCACCAACTTCATTTCTCTCTTCCAGCTACCACCTCCTACACCTCTAAAGCTCTTGTGGCATGCTACTCCGCTCACTTTTCTCTCCCTCACCTGCACACAACATACACCAAATATTAAACAAACACCTAAGATAAAGGTACACACCTTGCACGCCTCTTGAGGTGTGCAAAGAGCACACGTTTTCCATTAACTAAAAAAGAACTTAAAAAACCCTAAACTAATGCAAGATTCACCTAGTATGAGGTGCGCAAGTGTGCACCTATCCAAGGTGCACACATGCACAAATTTACTAATTTTGAAGCATCACCAAGGTAGTAAATGGACCCTTCTCTTATTGGCTTACCTTTGTGAAGAAGGTGCGCACCTAGCGCACCCCACAACATGCGCAAGGTGCACACCCTTATTTTTTGAAAGCTTTCCTAAGAGAAAAGTGCACCTAGCGCACCTCCGAGGTGCGCAAAGTGCACTCTTTTTTCTTTTGTAGAGGTTTTTAATAGGGTTTTATACACTTTTGGCAAATTAGGGTTTTTGGGTTATTTTTTGTTGTCATTAGGGTTTGTCTTAATTAAGTTTTTTGATTTTTCAGACTAATTAATATTTATTTTTGATAGATTAAAAGACTTCCTAATCATCCCACCTCACTCCAAAAATGGCTCCAAAATTAGTGGTCTTTAAATTTCAAGTTGTTCCGACAAAATCACAATTCCAAGATGAATATTCAGAGATCTGGGACACAACTTGGCCATATCAACTAGAATACGTTCTTAGTTCTATGCAACAAACCTATTATGAGATCTCCAATGATATCTGCTCTTATCATATCAGGGCTAGTCAATGCAACATCACACTCGGTATCAGTACAGTCTTCATAATTGATCATGGCATTGGCGGAGAACTATGTCTCAAAAGAAAGGGTTGTGAAAAGTATAACTGGAGAGATCATGTTAGATCTGAGACCTAAGAACATAGAGAAGGTATTCCATCTTGTGAGAGAAGATTAGTATATAATATTAACATATGATTAAGCAAAAAGGTGGTACAGAGAATATGGAGAGGAAGCATTTGAATTAATCCAATCCTCGTATCTCATCAAGAAGACTCCTCTTGGATGCAAAGCAAGCAAAGTGGACATGACAAGGGGCTATATGAAAGATGATATCAGATATTCTATAATACTTTTGAGTAGAGTCATGAGACAATCGACATCACGACACTTGAATATATGGATGGTACACTTCATTGAGACCATCAAAACAACAAAGATGCCAATTGATTGGGTTTCGATTCTCAGTGAGAATTTAAATGAATAATTGGTGATAGTCAAGAACAATCATAAGTTCTATATGACATCTTATTTGGTGTACTTGCTAGCTGCAAGAGCAATAGACTATCTGGGATTATTCAAAAGGGGCAACATGCAAGATGCAAATGCATGGCCTTATATAGTATACCCCCACTTGTTGAAGAAAAAGCTTTTAGAGTATAGTAAGGAGTATAAAATAGTGAATGATGCCTTCATTTTTGCAATCATTTAGTTCATTGAAGGGGATTATGCGAAAAGGATGTCAGATGAGGCAGTGACAAAGATTACAGAAATTGACACCTATTACATCCAATATAAGCCATTCACTTATTTGAGGGTAGCACGTACGACTGTTCATCCTAAGAAGATCCCGAGGTATCCATGTGACAAGCTCATATTGTTGGAGATTACACGATAACTCTTGTCTGCATATGACAGAGTGAGAAAGCAACACAAGAAAACCTAGGTATGGCCCATCACTATAGGCCCATTTAGTGTTGTCCGAAAATAGGACATTCCAACTTTTGTGTCTGAGTGGGATCGGTATCCCTTGGAGGAATATAAATCTCCTCGTCCCTATTTTGATAACATTGGAAGAGTGTAGTAGCTGGTAGGGAAATAGTTCCAACATGAAGATGCCATAGAGGACCATTGGATGAATGTAGCAGATGACTACGAAATCCGTATAAGGGATTATTGTAGGATGACTCTCTATTTCATAGGCAATGCCTTGAAGATAAAGGTCCCATTAAAGATAGTTCAACAAGATACTAAAGAGATCCTATATCCATTATATAATAGAGATAAGATTTTTTATCAACCTATCATGAATGCAGAGATCGATAAAGAGGAAAATTCAAATATTAATCATAGCATGAGGCATGTCATCCAATTGACCAAGGATTTGATCAAAAGACCTTTCAAGTTGGATACAATTCCTCAAACTATAGTTTTCCAAGCTACAACCCACCCAATGAAAGGAATAGGAGCAAAGGTGACAGTGCCCACTTTCATAGCGCAATCCCCAATGAGGCCAAAAATAGTGCACCAACTTAGAACTTCCCCCCAACAAGCTAAGCTTGGAGAAGAGACAACGCAAGCACCAAAACAACATGGGGTAGAGAATGTACAAGGAGTAGAGAATGTAGATGTCACGCAGACTCAAGATTAATCCTCAAGTCCTCGTACCAGAACAAGGGAAAGAAGGAGCTGAAACATAAATACAAGAAGTGTCTCCACCTGAACAAGAGGTACAAGCCCCCCCGTCGGCTCCTAAGAGAAGAAAGATCAAAACTCCAGTTAAAAGGAAACAAAAGGTAATAAGAAAGGTTGTTCCTTTTCCATCAGTCTCGAAAGTTACTCCAGAAGAAGAAGAAGATGATGATGAAGATGAGGAAGATAACCTTCCCATGAGTCAGAGGACTCATCTTGCTAGGGCTATAGAGTTAGAATGGAGAAGAAGCTTAACTATTACACCACCATCCATTCCCACACAACCTATTCAATCTATAACTTCCAAGGATGAATTACAACAATAGATTAATGATCAAGTGAATGAAGAGGCTGATGTCTTTCAGATGTCTGATTTTGATTTCATGCCAGTAGTAACTAAGTTGGTAGGTGATAAAATAAGGGATACTCCAACTAATCAACCCCAACAAGAGGATTGGAGTCAATTGCCGCCTTAGCAACAAGGACCCAAAATAGCTCCACCATCACCAAATTTAGATTTATTTTGCGTGGATAAAGTTTCAGTTACTCCTTTCCCTTCGGGTAATGAAGAATAGGTGCAACCTGAATAGGAAAAAGAGCAACAACAAGTACCCACCGATGAAGTGTTAGAGGAAGGGCAGATAAATGGGGAACCTCAATAGACTTCCCAAGATATAAAGGAGAAGAATGTGGGTTCGACAGACATAGAGATGCCCGATGTGGATATCTCACAAAAGGTGAGGACTTCGAAGAGGAGTGATAAGGGAAAAGGTATAGTAGTACAAGCTCCACCTTCATCTAAGGATAAATCTTCGATGGAGCATGCTCCAAGATGGGCGAGGAAAGAGGTAATGATTAGAAACAAAAGGCAACAATATTCTACTAAGGAAGAGGGAATGGGAGAATTAATTGAAGCCCTCAAGAAGCCTAAATCACCTATTGGTGATTTACAAACATTGGCCTTTATCATGAGTGATCAAAATCACTCATGTTACTATCTCTCCTCCACATGTAGATATTGAGGAATTGACCCAAAAGATTATCAAATCAGGGAAGTCGTGCTTGGAAAACCCACTATAGATACTGCCAAATTAATGGTTACAACAAGAATCAAATAAGTGTTTAGGCACATAGAATAGGATGAGACCGAACTGATAAACCTTCAGAAGTAGAATGAGATCCTTAGGGGATATCTGAACGAAGTAGTTGGTCCATTAGATCCTGAAATCCTAAAGAGACTTTAAATGCAACACTTGAGAAGAGGGATAAAAAGAGTATACAACTTGATCCATTTTTTAGTCTTGTTAGTGATGGTGAGAAAGTTTTGAAGAGAAAGGTGTGCAGATTATACTAGGAAATCTTAAAGTGCTACAGCATATGTAGAACAATGCAGATAAGTCTGTTGCTATATTGAACCAGGATTTTGGGTTAATGGATGAAGTACATACCGGGGGTAAAACCTACAAGCGTTATAGTCCATAAAGGGTCAAAGGTATTGGATGTCGATGGATGTATATACAGCAGATGAGTTGGATAAGATAGATGACTGGATAGAGAAAATTGCAAATGGTAATAAAGTAATGGAAACATTACATACAGAGATTCATAAGCTCAAGGATCAAACCCAAGAGAAAATTTTGGAGGCAGAGAGACATCATAGTGATGCTTGCTTAGACATTTTTGAAGATGATTCAAGGGATAAACTGCAGTTGTTGAATAGTTTTGGAAGACTTTTGAAGAAGCTTCCATTGATGATGATATTAGACAAGCATTTAAGACTAAAGAGGCATTGCTAGATTTGGATGTGAAATTGTCAGATTTTGCGAAGACTTGCATCAAGGTGGGCAAATATAAGCGAAAAGTGAAGGACAAATATGAAGCTTTAGATTTTTCGGATGCAACCCAAGTCACTAAGATGATAGAGAAATTCAAGAGAAAATACCCAGACATAGCTTTGGGATGAAGGGCAACAAAACCCAGAAGCTAGAATTTCAGTTTTGACACTTGGTAAAAAAATTTCAATTTTCAAATTTTTAGACCTGCTTCTGAGGTGTGCAAGCTTCTGATGTGCACAAGCTTCTAAGGTGTACCGGGTGCATAATGTGTGCTACTTCTAAGGTGTGCAAAAAGTTTTTGAAGAATTTAGAGGTGTGTCGGCAGTTAACTGCCAGTTCTAAACTTAGGGCTTTCCATGCACTCTAATTGTATAAATGGGAAGTTGTGTTTTAAGAACTGAACTTATAATTGTTTCCTCCTCGATATCTCCTCTAGAAGCTTTGATTGCACTAACACTTGCTTTAACTCTTTCAACATATTTTGCAATGTTTTCATCTTCTCTCATCCTCATTTGATCAAATTGACCTCGCAAATTTTCTACTTTGGCTCTTCTCACATTATAATCACCTTCGTAGATATCTTTTAGCTTGTTTCACATTCTAAAAGTAGTTTTGCAATCCTTGATATCATCAAATTCTTCATAACTTAGGGTAGATGCAATATCTATCATCATGTTGTTGTGACTCTTCTTTTTAGCAATATCATTGACAGATAATGTGCCAGTAGGTTCTACATATTCTGCATCAAGGTACTTCAACCCTATATCACCAATAGAAGCTAGATGAAGTCTCATTAGTCCCTGCCATGCTGAGAAGTTGTCCCTGTTAAGTCTTGGAATTTCCCTCTTGTAAGTCATCCTGATCTTTAGCTTAGATCCTTGAAATCTTTTCATGCAAGCACCAAAATCTCTTATACCAATTTTTGGAATTATAGATAGAGTAACTAGGTGGGGGGGGGTGAATCAGTTACCATAAAAACAAATCCAGATCCCTTAATTGTCTCAAATAACTAGTTAGTGCTAATACTCAGTAGCCACATAGAAAAATGTTGTAACTCAGTAGATTAACTTGTTTAACCATTCACAATTATTAACATGCATGCAAAAGTAAATAACATGAACATAAGAGACACCAGATTTAACATGGAAACCCCATATGGGAAAAACCACCAAGTAACTAGCTACCAATTTTCACTCTTCTAAAGCGAGCCCTGTTAGGAGTCAACTCTGTTAAAGGTTTAAAAAACATACCGTTAGGTGTGACCCTGTTAGAGGATTTATTCACCCTGTTAGGAGTGGCCTTGTTAGAGGTCTTTAGAACAATTCAACTAAACTATCACCTTGTTAGAGGATTTGCAAAATGGCTATTAAACCAACTCTCTTAAGAGATTTTGGAATCACTGCTACAATGGTTAGAAAGTAACAATGAAATGACCTAAATAAGATGCAACTAAATTTGCTAATTACCGATCTCTATTCTACACCATTAGATCCTCCTTGATTAAATATAGCTTTGCTACTCCTTAATGATCTCTAATCATCCTTCAAAATTCACTCTCACAATAATCAGTCCACCTTCACATTCATATCACATCAAATTCATCACACTTAAAATTTGCAACCTGACCTCTCATATATACCATTCAGATTATCAAGTTGGCTCAATTACAAGTTATAATCACCTATAATCATTACAATAGTCAGTTGGAAATAATACTTAAAAAAATAAAGCATTAAATCATAAATTAAATAATTCCTTTACTGGCAGACTCTGCTCGGTAAACATTGCTTCAAAAACAATTTCCTGAGTTAGCCATCTCAACTAGGTTAACATTGCAAATTTTTCAAAATCCTTTGGCTGCCAAGTGAATTCGGTAAGAATTGAATTTCCTTCGCTGACCATGAGAGCTCAGTAAGAACTATTTTCTACCACATTTTTCTTTGATGACCGAGTAAGCTCGGTAGACACTAAATTTCCTTTGCTAACCTTGAAAGCTCGATAACAACTGTCTGCACAAGGTAAAGTCTGAGAACGCTCAGTAGACACTTTAAATCTTCTTGCAAACCAACTAAGCTCAATAAGTGATAACAGATGACTTGTATGACATTTGTGTAACATCAAAGACAACACACAATTGGATAATTGTATCCAACATAGGCCATATATGATTCCTCATATTATCACTCAGCTTTTCCCTAGGCCTATCCTGAGGCATCCCTCTACCAACCCCCTAAAGTGATCTACTATCAAAATAATTGAGTTTCAAAACCAATTCAAATCAAGCCCATAGCTTCCTAAGGAAGTACATGAGCACCTCTTGATTTGCATGTGGTCGATGGTCAAATATCATCCACCAGTGCTACCAAAAGTGTGTTGATATACGTGGATGCTTGCACTATCTAATAAAAATTTGAGGCTTCTTCTCACTAATATCAAGACTCATCTTAAGGTTTATAAAATATCTTGTAAAATGTCTTATATATTTTGAGCTTATGGACATATTTTGAGCTTATGGACCTCTCTATAGGATAGGCCATCAGAATAAAAAGCACGCACGTTTTTCCTCCATAATCTAATGCTATCGATATCACAATCCAAATGCTTGATAGAGTGAACAATGCCTTGCTATTATCTGTAAGGAAATGTAAGTGAGGTGGAGTGGGGGTGGGCCTCATGCTTAATGGTTTCAATATCATGCATGAGGTCGTGAAGGTTATGCCTGATGCTCTCCCTCAGATCATCTATAGTAGGTGTTGGAGGAGGACTAGGTGGTCATGGAGGTGGGGTTGGAGGTGGAGATAGAGGGGGCAGAGTGGTGTGTGGGGGACGGTGATGGCGTGGGGGTGGGTCCATAAAATATAATTTGCATATACATATACATATACATATATATATATATATATATAAACACAAAAAATCACAAAATTACTATTTGATAAAATAATGTAAAATATCAATTATATAAATGCACGGATCTTTAAAACCATATCAAATAAATAAACAAAATTTAAACACTTAAGTAAACTTTAATGTTAAGGCTAATTGAACATTATACCAAATTTAAGCCTAATCATAAAATAATACTCTAGAAAACTTTATTAATAAATCAACTTAAATGTGAATTCTAAAAATATAATATATAAATATGTTTATGATTATGCCTTAGAAAATTTGTATAATTAAGGTTCAATGTTAAAACAATTAGGATTAAACATATAAATAAGATTGTGGTTTGGGTTAAGATTTAGGGTTAGTAATTACCATTATGATTGAGGGACAAAATAAGATTTAGGATTAGAATTATGATTGGGGCTACTCTTTTGGGGTTAAAATGTAGGATTTTCCTTAATGCTAAGTATGTGCATCTTGAATGAGATTCCCTTATCACTGCTAATTCTATGTAATATAATATCACACATAATTATTGTTTTAGAAAATGGTTAAGACCAATCACACAGATAATAATAAAATGTAAATATATAATTTGCATTTTCCATATATACCAAAAGGTAATGAGAGTGGAAATGTCCTAGAAAAAGGGTTGCAAAAAGAGTCATAAGAAACAACATGGACTAAGAAAGCATGGCATACCATCTCAGAAATCTAGATGGTGATCAATATAATTTCTCAAAAGTGGAGTTAATATGGTGATACCACTAAATGGAAGAGGAAGTATTATGACATTTGATTTCCCTTAGTGGCCATATCCAAAAGTCGAATGACAGTATGCATTGGTAATATAGAGATGGAAATGACAATTTCATTTTGTTTATTGTTATGGAAAACATGGCTTTATTAAAAAAGTATAGTTTTTCCTTCCCATTCCATTAGTGACACTCTACACCTAAGGTGCTATCATA
This sequence comes from Cupressus sempervirens, assembly GCA_028749045.1. Taxonomy (NCBI): domain Eukaryota; kingdom Viridiplantae; phylum Streptophyta; class Pinopsida; order Cupressales; family Cupressaceae; genus Cupressus; species Cupressus sempervirens. Next base: position 191,014,230 of record CM053783.1, on the reverse strand, counting down.
TCGATATGTTGATTACAATTACAGTTACTTCCATCTACTCAATGTTGAGCATTTGATGGAAACAACATCTTTCTTCTTTCGTGGAATCTTACATTCTTCCTCTCGTGAACTAATCACCATGATTGTCTTTTACATCTTTTTCCTTCACTTCTTTTTCTTCATCCCACTCTTTTGGATGGGTTACAATAGCTTTTGGATGGTTTGGCCTCCTTTTGTGATTCTTAGCAGTTGGTGGTCAACTTGGTTAAGACCCAAGTTATGGTTTTCAATAGCTTGAAAACCTCAGATCGTTGATTCTTTTTCAATGGAACCGAGATCGAGAGGAGCCCCATCTACACCTATTTGGGCATTTTTTTTTCAAGACCATGTTTCAATTGGAAACCAGCCATGACACCGCAGGTAAACAAGTGGTTGGGTTCATTGGCCTTGCTTGAGCGACAGTACTTCAGACATCATTTCTAGGATACTACGTCTAGGATGTCCATATTAGACTCCCTGGTTAGACCTACTATCTTTTATGGTTCCACCGTCTGGGAGCCGTCCCTCCTAACCACCGACTAGGCTTCGATGGAGAGAGTTCAAACTCTCCTTTTGTTGTGCCTCATCTATTGTCAGCCAACTACTCCTACCAATATTATCTTAGCCAAGTTCGGTGGTCATCCCTTCAGACTCTGCACAATATTTGATCTAGTTTGGTTACTTTGCAGACTCAAGATTTTTGCTACCTTTGTTGATGGTAGATATCATTATTCTTACTTAGCTTACTATTCTTCAACTTTGATTATTGCCTCAGAACCAATTGGTCATGCTCATTGTTGGTATGCCCAAGTTTCTAGGCTCCTCAACACTGTTGGTATTGATATTGATCACCTTCCCCCTTTTTAGTATTCGTTGGATGCTCCCGCTCATCTCCTTCCCCCTCGGTCAGAGTTGAACAAGATTACCAAGATGGACATCTACAGGAGGTATATCCAAGTGACTTGGGTCAACCCGTCTGGGGGTCTCCTTCCTCATATAGCCTTCTCTGTGCAACATTTTATTGACATCTAGGATGATATCATTGTTTGTCCCTACTAGTCTTCCTGCCGATGGCCCCATTCCCTACACATCCAATTGGGTTCTTTTAGAGCGGATTCTCACTGGCTCTATATTTAGACAAATCATCAGACCAGTAGAGTTGAGAGGATTTGTCACTATTGTGACATGGATGCGACTGAAAACGAGATACAGCTTATATTCTATTGTCCCATATACTATAAAATTAGAGGGATGTTACATTTCTTATTCAGAGAGTGCAAGTCCTTGTCCTCCTTTTTCAAGTATGATGACCAACGATGTCTTGCTCTTTCTCTACAGGAGGCCCTCTGTCTTCGGGATTTCACCCTTCAAGAGTTGTCAGCTACTAGGTTTGCATCTCTCCATCTTATCACTTCCTTCTTCACCTCGATTACCTCTCCTAGGGAAACCAAGCGACCTCAGTACCTGTCCACGAATACTCACACCAAATCGAGGAGACTATGCAAAGACCACTTGCACCACCACCAACAGTACACCTCCTATACCCAACATCAAGCTCATATGTCTCTACATACAGCTAGTTATCCTTCTATTTTGAGCTACTTTTCCACGGTTACAAACCACTACTTTTGTGGTTTTGTAAACCCCCTTTTGTTGTTATTCCTCTTTCTTTTCTTCTTGTTTTCCTTGTTTTCATTTTATTTTGTTGTACTCGGACACCGTTTGCTGGTCTAGCTACCTTCTGGCCCCTGTTTGTACTCTTAATCCCTTAAACTAGCTTGTGGTCTCCTGTTGGACATTAATAAATTATCTTATCTTATCTTACGTCATCATGTGTATGTGAAACAATATTCTTGGTAACGTTACAAAAACCCAAAAAACATAAATGTGACCTCATTCTTACGAATGCCAAAATCTATATTTTACTCTCAAATGCAATGTCCAATATATTAGCATCCTCTAGAGGGCTCTTAGGCATGGTTGCATTTTCATCTTCCTTATCTCACTTCATTTGATTATCACCCAAAAGCTTTGGAACAAATGTGAATGACATAAATGTTTTTTCAAAAAATAAAAAAATAAACAAGTTCAATTCATCTTCAATTTCTTCTTCCCAATTTTCCAAAAAAATTTAAGTGTGTTAATTTACTTCCATTTGTATCATGTATGTATTTAAATATTCATTATAAACATCTTGTATGTTGAGTTTCCACAGCTTTCACTATAGTAAATGACATTCATATATAGGCATCATATCACACCTAATCTCATATTTGTAAATACTATTTTGGAATCTTGCATTCCACTTTCTTCTTAATGAACTTCTTGGTTGATCCCATTCTATTTCATCCTCTGCATCTTTCAAACGATAGGCTCTTCCCACTGAGTAGTCTTCTATTCCTCTAAAAAACACTTCTTTCCCAAGCCCTCTAGTGTGTTTCTGTGAGATGCGCTTCATTTCTCTTCCTTACTCTAATAACTTTTCACCATTGTTAGAGTCTCCTCTTGCTTGTGAAAATCTATCTCTACCTTGGGATGTACTTTGTTGTCTCCTTGAAACTTTCTCTTCTTCCTTCAATGCATATTGATATGCACATCCATATATCATGATTTTTTTCTCACTATTGTCTTTTGCACACAATGCCAAGTGTTTAATTTTCAAACCTATTTTGTGTACACTTCTAGGATCTTATTTCTTTGCATCATGTTTTGCAACTTTTGTAATAAATGTGTTAGCAAATATTCATACATTCAATTTTCATTCACGTTTTCTACCATATACTCCTATGCTTTTGCTTTGTCCTTGCATATACTTTTCATGTTAGTTTTTGAATGATCCCATCATTAGGATCAGCATTGGTTCAAATTTTAAAAACTTCATTGTTTTTGGGTCTTCAATTGACTTTTAGTCAAGATAATTCTCCATCATTGACATTGGGTTCAACTTTCCACTATACTGAGGAAGATCAAATCATTGTTTATTCCTAACATTTGTCATTCCCTTGAAATTCTTATATGTTCTTTAGCTTTACTTCATATTCCATGTTGATTTTGGGTGGCACTACTTTATTACAATAATCACTGATGCCCTCCATTTCTACTACTCTATGTCATTCTCATCACATCAAACATGCATGTGATGTTTCTCAATGTCTCCATAACCATCTAGTTTTAACACTAATTTGAAACCAAAGTTTAACAAATTACAAAAACAATTGTCTGTAGCTCACCAAATGAGGTGTTCATCTAATCAATTTTCCAATTTCAAATCAACTTGCAACAAACTGCAACGCTGAAATTTCAGTAGCATTTCAGCAGATAGTTGACTGCTTGACATTACTAGAGAAGGATAATGCAGCTCTGAAATTCACAACTCTTTCTCTTTCTACAGTTTCCCAAGGTCTCTTAGTATAGTTACAAAAGTTTGAATTCCTGAACCTAACTCTCCAAGCCACTATTCACTCCCTATCTGAGACATTAAATGACTTGAACCAGCAAGTTGTGGTTAATTCTTCACACATCCAAGAACTCTCTGAAACTTTTACCACCCAAACAGCAAGTATTACAAAAGATATCAGCTCCATTATTGAAGACTTCAGAGATATCGAAAACCTCAAGGACAAGTAGACTGAGCTTGTTAATAAACAAACAACTCTCTTGACTGAAACAGGGCAGCATATTAAATCTTGGGCTTCCACTTGCAATAACTCTAGCACTACACCTCTGCTAGAGGTCGGAAAAATTGTCCAAGACAAGTTGGAAAAAGACCAAGTTAGGCGCTTCCAGGAACTCAACCTTCACTTTAGAGGTCTTCCTGGGTTCTCTATTGACCCTCTCCCTACAGGATGCTCATTTCTTAGCAAGAAACTGGATATTTCATATATTACATTAGACAAAGCATCATTTGGACATGATGGCACACTTTTTCTTAGGTTTCTCTCACCGATCGATCGATTACAAGCTCTCAAGGCAAAGAAGAAGCTCTTCCCTCTTCCCACAAAGATATTTATTGATGAGGACCTCACAAAATCACAGGTAGCTAAACTAAAGCACTCTAGGAGTCTCGTGGTAGAGGCAATGAGTAGCGGAAAATGAGCAGTAATAAGGAATCTAAAAGCAATTATCCGTAACTCACCTCCCAATGGTTGGCAAGCGAGACATACCCAAGCCAAATGATAGTCTAAGCACCAACAGTTGGGCAGGTCTAAGCCCCCCATTGGCTCTCTGCTTGTCAACTGTTGGAATGGCATTGGCTCCCTATGGTCTTCGAAGGGCTTACTTTACGATGCAATTGGGTCTACTTATTTTTTGGTTTTTACTAAGACTCATCAGAGTCCTACACGTCCCCTTCCAGGTTACACAGGGTATCTGTGGCTTTCAATTTGTAGAGAGGAGGTCTACGCTTCTGGTAGTGTGTGTGGTTCTGGTGGGGTTGATGTTTGATTAGAGATGATCTATTCAGTACTACCACACTAGTTCTTTCTAACACTTATGCCAGATTTATGTGGATCTGTGTTGGAGACACCAGCCACTATCAGAGAGATATCTTCATTGTCGTTTGCTACTTTATGTTGGCTTCCTCACCTTACCCCATGCATAGTGTTGAGGACGTTAACCCTTTCAGAGACCTATACGAGAGCATCTCCATGTTTGGGACTATGGGTGACATCATCATCTTAGGAGATTTTCATGCTTGGACTAGAGATCTCCAGACACCCCAGTATGACCGTGGGTCTAACTTGATTTGTACTACAAAGAGGGGTCCTACTAGTATGGGGCTTCAATGATTGCCTAAGGACCACAGTGGGCCACTCTCTTGCTATGGTCGCCACTTTCTCCAACTCTGTGAGTCCTCCGACCTGGTGATTCTGAATGGCCTCTCTTACTTCCCAAGTTTTGAGCTTTTTACGTGATGGTCTCATAATGGGGTTGCAAGCGTGGTTGATTATATCCTCATTGTTGCTTCTTTCCTCCCCTCCATCCACAACTTTATTATCTCTCATCTTCCCTTGGCTAATCATGCCCTCCTTAGCCTTTTGGTTTTTGTTTCTTCCCACCCTCTACCACCCATTTCTAGTCACCTTGCTCAGATCTACCCCCATACCCATTTATGTTTCGATGGAAGTGATCAAGACCTCTTCATCTTTCATTTGAGAAGTTTCCTCTGTCTCACTAACTTCAAAGATCATAGTCAGGTGTCCACCATGTTTCACTCATTGGCCACTGTGATTTGGGAGTTGGCTCTCCTCTCTATCCCCCACTGCTCCATTCCTAGCACCCCCGTATCTGCTCAACAGAATACTTGCCCCATGAACCAGTGGTTTGATGATACCTGTAAAACATTCCACCGATCCTTGTGCTTGGCTTTCGATGCTCATTCCCTCGCTTTCACCAACATACAACTCTCTTACAAACACTTTCTTTGCCATAAGAAGCAATTATCTATTGCTTTACAAGGCAAATCCCTCCGTGACACACTTATTTAGTGTCCCAAGATGTTTTGGCACATCATGTTCCCCCAACATTGAAAACCCTTGTCCACCCTCACCTTCGCCTCCTTGCCTCCCATGTCTCCATGTTGTACGACATCCCAAGTCAACTCGCTCCCCTTCCCATCCCACCCCCTCATTATCACTTGTTCTCCACCTCTAGCATTTACGAGGCCATCAAACTTATGAGATGCAACAGGGTGGCTGACGAGGAGGGTTTTCAGGCTAAGCTCTTCAAGCTCGGTACCACGATCCTGAGCCCTTATCTCTCTACACTCTTTAATAGAATGGTTTGTTTTGGTTTTCTAGACTCATCGTCGAGACATGTTATTCAATGGATCCATAAGTTTGAGTTGGCTTCCGATCTCGAAAACTATAGGACCATCATGATTAGAAATACATTTGCCAAACTTTATGCCACAATGTTGAATACTATTGTATCCACTGAGCTTGACAAGAGAAATTGATGGGCTAAGGGCTAAGCAAGATTTAGGGCAAACCATGGATCATATCTTGACACTAAGGGCTATTATTGAGGAGGCTCGGCACCAATTGAAGAAAGTATATTGTTGTTTTGTGGATTTTCATAGGGCTTTTGATTCCATACCTAGAGCGGCCCTTTTTCAAAGGCTTAGAGATATTGGTATTTCTGAGATCTTATTAATGGCTATCATGAGGTTATGTGAGATAATGATTGGTAGACTCAGGACCACCAAGGGCCTCTCCAACCCTATCCAGAGTACCATTGGGGTGAAGTAAGGTTGCCCTCTCTCAGCCACCTTGTTCAAGATGTACATTGATGAGCTTGAGGCCTTTCTTAGGGACTCCTTGCTTTTGGGTGATGGTTGTCATCTACAGCAGGTATTGATCTCCATCCTTCTCTTTGTTGACGATGTGGTTCTTCTTCCTTCTCCTGAGGGTCTTCAAAGGCTTCTAGATAGACTTGTGTTTTTTTATGACATGAGACAACTAGTCGTGAACCTAGAGAAGACTCGTGTTATGGTCTTCAACGGTATGAAGACCTCACATCTCCATTTTCACTTCCAGGGTCGAGAAGTTGAGATTACATCATCTTACACATACCTCGGGGTTAAGTTTTCTAGATCTCGTTTCAGCTTGAGATCAACCATTCAACCTTGGATCAATAAAGGGTTGGGTTCCCTTGCCATACTCGAGAGACAGTGCTTTAAACACCACTTTTAGGATATATCGTCTAAGATATCCCACATCGATTCCTTAGTAAGACCCACAGTGCTCTATGGTTTGATGGTATGGGGTCCTTCCCTTTTGGCTCAAAACAACTCCTATTACAATACCACTAGCATCACAGTCTACTTGAAACACCTTATTAAAATATGGAAGTGCTAAAACAAGTTGCTCTAATATCTTTTTATTTTAACAGATTAAAACTCTTCTTTGCTCCTACAGTCCACTTAAACTCTTTCATATCCCCTCTTATTGTTTCAATCAAGGGTCCACAAATACTGCTAAAACCTATTATGACCTTTCTATAAAAACTAGTCAGTCCATGAAAATATCTTACCTTAGTGGCACTCTTTGGAGTAGGTCATTCCAGGATAGTCTTCACTTTCTTCAAGTCCATTTTCAGAGTTTTAGTTGAGACTAAAAATCCTAGTTACACTAATTCCTTCTTCACAAAACTGCACTTCTTTAGGTTTATCAGGAACTTTTCTCCCCTCAACTTATCAAACACCTTCCAGATATGCATAAAATGCTCCTCCAATGTCTTACTAAAGATCAAAATATCATCTAAGTAAACAATGACAAACTTACCCAGAAACTCTTTCAGTACCTCATTCATGAGCCGCATGAAAGTCATTAGTGCATTGGTTAGCCCAAAAGTGATGCAGGGGACTCCCCTTAATACCATAAACTCATAACAAAAACAAAGAAAAAATAGCAAATGAGAGAAACAAAATATGCACTTTTTAATATCGCTGCAAATGCAAAATTACAGAATTCTCAATTACAATATGCTAACCCAAATAGGGGCCTTCATTATGGTAATTTGCAAGATAGTGCTGCAAAGTATCACCTAGAGTTGCTCTAGACAATGTTTGGGTATTTCTTAAATAGATAGTTTTATGCTGCCCGGGAAGGTTCTAGACGCTCAAACTTAATACGTAGGCTGACAAACCCTAACAATACACAGAGTCGGCCAAATACATCTTTGACAAAAGATTTTAGAAATTTTGGTAGCCCAACTTCTAAAGGCCATAACTCACGAACCGTTGCTTCGATTGGCTATTATAACCATTTTTCAAAAACAACAGCTCCTAATCTATAGGCTTAGAAACCGCGCTAGTGCCCTTCCATCAAGTTTTCAGACCTCATTTTACCTATCATTCTATCTCATCTGGTGATTTTGTCCTGTCCCTTTCTATTTCACTCCAACTAAACCTCTTGCCACCAGATCTTTGCATGTCCCTTCAGGTCTTCCTTCGCAAACTTGACCCTATCCGAATCCTCAATATCTTCATACTCAAAGTACTCCTCTAATTGATTGATCCAATTGATCAGCTCTTCTGAGTTGAGATTTCTTGAAAATGTGGGAACCTCAAACTTAGATCTTTTTCCAATCTTGGAGATGGCCCTAAAAAGCCTCTCTTCCTTTGGATTTAGAACTGCCTCTGCTTCAGCATTTTCGTCTACTTTGTCCTCGTCCTCGCTTTCATCTCTTACAGGAAGATTTATTCCTCTTTGCATTTGTTCTTCCAACGCTTGCATTTGCCTTTGGAGGGCTCAAAAACCCTCAAGTGTAACACCTACAACTCTTCCGCCATGCTCTCTTCATGGAAGCATTTTCGTGTTTCCATTGAACCCCTAGTGCAAACTACCTCACAATCGGCGATCTATCTACATGCTCAGACCAAACCACGGTCCTAGTGCAAACTGCCTCACAATTGGTGATCTATCCACACACTCATGAACTCTAGCTCTGATACCAATTGATGCAAGGAACTCCCCTTAATACCATAAACTCGTAACAAAAACAAAGAAACAACAACAAATTCAAGAAACAAAGTATGGACTTTTTATTATCACCGCAAATGCGGAATTATAGAATTCTCAATGACAATACGCTAACCCAAATGGGTGCCTTCATTAAGGTAATCTACAAGAAAGTGCTGCGAACTATCACCCAAAGCTGCTCTAAACAATGTTTGGGCCTTTCTTAAACAGGCAGTTTTATGCCATTCGGGAAGGTTCTAGATGCTCAAACTTAATACCTAGGGCCGGCAGACCCTAACAATACACATAGAGTCAACCAAATACATCTTTGACAAATTATTTTAGAAATTTCGGTAGCCCAACTTTTGAAGGTCATAAATGAGGAATTGTTGCTCTGATTGGCTATTATAACCACTTTTCGAAAATGCCAGCTCCTGATCCATAGGCGTAGAACTATGCTAGTGCCCTTTTGTTGAGTTTTTGGACCAAATCCGAACACTCTAAGGCCTCCAACAGTGAGCTTGAAGATTTTTCTGCAAATTTTTTCACTAAAAATATGCAATAACTTCTCTGATACTTATGCTGGAGCAATGAGATTTTTATGTTAGACTTATAACTCTAAAATGAACCTTCTTGTAAAAAATGAGAACATTCCGAGCTCGTATGACAAACTTACTAAAAATAGCAATTTCCCATAAATAATAACCACCCAGTCTACTAGTCCTTATTAAAATAGAAAAGGCTAAAAATAAAATATTTTTGGGTGATGCAAGATTGCTCTTACACCCAGGATGCTTCTGCATCAAAAAGGCATGACTAACCACTCATTTAATCCTTCCCTTGTCTTGAAAGTAGTCTTCCACTCATCACATTCTCTTGTACGAATCTAATGGTATCCACTCTTTAGCTCTATCTTTGTGAAATACTCAGCCCCACTCAAACAATTCATAATGTCATCCATCCTTGGCAATGGAAATATGTACTTTATTGTGCTCTTGTTAATAGCGCAAGAATCTGTGCACATCCTCCATTCTCCATTCTTCTTTGGTTTAATACTTTTAGTACAACACATCGACTTAGAATCTCTTGAATTAACCCCTTCTACAACAAATCATGAACTTGCATGTTCAACTCTTCATTTTTTTTTGGTGTCATTTCGTGCGTTGACTTGTTTGGAAAATTGGCTCCTAGAAACAAATCCATCTAGTGAAAGATCTTCCTCATTAGGTGTAATCCATCAGGTACATTATCTGACACAATATCATAAAACTCTCCCAACATATATGCAACTTCTACAAGTACTTCCTCTACGTCTTCTTTACTATCTTTTGGAATTATAGCAAAACACATATGCTCATGTTTCGTACATTGGAGAAACTCTTTTCCATCAACAAAACATATTCTGGCAATACTACATACCTTTTCTTCTTTCTCCTTCAATGGCTTCAACTTATCCTTCACTCCATCCTTGGTCAGAGTGTAGGTTTTTGCTCACCCATCATGTACAACATGCTTGTCAAATTGCCACAACCTACCCAGCAACATATGACATATGTCCATACGTATGATATCACAAAGTACCTCATCTTGGTAGCTTCCAATATTGAACTTCACTAAGCATTGCTCACTAACCATGATGTTGTGGTCATCTTGAACCCAAGCAATACAATATGGACATGGGTGTTTCTGTCTCTTCAAATTCAACTTTGTGACCATCATTTCTAACACCAAATTGTCAATACTTCCACCATCAATGATCATATTACAATACTTATCTGTTAGCATGAATAATGATGATACTACATTGGGGGATTATCCTAAGCATTGAAGAATATTGACATGTTACATTCATGATTGTGTTTCTCATTGATGTCAACATAGCAATGTTTCTATAAAGATTGGCTAAGTAGCAAACAGGGATCTTAATGGTACAGACAATGGTTTGATTGTTTGGTGATGCATAGTTATGGACATGTTCAACACAATGTCCTAATGATGTAGTTAAGTGCGCAGAGTCTAAGTTGAAGACATACATAAGATGTAACTAATTTAGTAAGAGTAGTTTAGAGACATAGTAATGGGAAAGCAATTTCTGATGTTTGTTTGCTAGAGTACATCTAAGATGCAATGAGAAGATGCGCAGTCAGGCAGTGACAAAGGACAATTAATTGATGACATCAGCGAGTGCACAAGCCCTTGTATCGCACGTGGGATTTTTGTATAGACTGTGAGCCGACAATGCTATTGTAATTATAATTTATTAATTATCTTATTATAATTAATTGGGAAAGCTTCAAGGCTAACTCAAGGAATTATTATGAAGATATGGTATAAAGGAAAGATGTTTTCCATGTTTGCAAGTGTATCCATTGTTGCCAAAAGTGAAAAGTGTAAAAAGAAGCAAAGTACTCACTCAATGCGTGTAAACAATCCAAGGAATTATTGGATATGAGAATTGTGATCTGGTTACAAGATTAAAAGAAGCAGAAGCCCAATTGACAGGATAGAGAAAGAGGAAGGAATAGTACTATATAGTTTTACTATTCTACAAGGAATAATATAGAGATCATTTGGACAATGGGTTCATTGGTCTTTCCCTTGAAGTTATTTGGGCAATGGGTCCAACTATCTTCCACAACTCCTAACAAGCTTGGCACAACTCCTAACAATGTTGGAATCTCCTAATAGGGATTCAAAGTCTCCTAACAGGGACTCATATGTAATGAATGTTGTAACAAACTCCTAACAGGGTCTATCCTCTAACAAGGAATATTTATATTAGTACATCTTCTTGTGGGTACCATCCCCATTGGAGTTTTCCCTGTGATCAAGGGTTTCCCTAGTTAACATATATGGTGTTATTGTGTATGAGTATCTTGTTGTGGTTTCAGCTTATAGTACTCATATGGTTAAGTTTGTTTAAGGTTGATAATTGTGATAATAGTTAGATAATTGATTCACCGCCCCCCCCACCCCCACCCCTCTAAGTTATATATCAATGGACTATATATTCTAACATTATCTTCACATCTGCACCTTGTGTGAAACAAGCTCCTTCTTTGATCAAGTTCATTTTCACCACTCAGCAAGACTCTTCTGTTAACTAGAACTTCTCCTCTTTTTAACATCTTCAGAATGTGATAATCTAGCATCTTCATCGACATGTGCAACTTTGGCCTGACCTTCTGTTCTTCGATTCGTCCTTCCCTGGCACTGGGAACATTCAAATGCTCTATGCCCTTCTTCTCCGCAGTGAAAACATTTCCCATGGAAGCCTCCTCTTCCAAATCCTTGTCCTCTGCATCTTCCTCTTTGATCTCTATTGTTCTAATCATGGAAACGATTGGAATTGTTTCCCCTATGGTTCTAGCCTCCTCCTTATTCTTCTGATCATCATTTCAGCCTCCATAAGATCGTCCGCCATATCTTCCACTGCAACCTCTTCCACTATTCTTTTTATCAACCTTTTTTCTTAGTTTCTCCTCAACTCTTAAGGTTTGCTTGGCAACGAGAATATGAGTGGAATAGGCATATGTAAATTCTTAAAATTTCAAATTCTCTATTTGGCTGCACCAAATCAGAATTGCAAATAGGAATACGTATTCCAACTTTGGCCAAAAATGAGCATTTGCAATTCCACCTGAATTGGAACACGAATTCCTATTCCAATTTTATTTATTTTAGAAAACATAAATGTTTGGATTCATTAATTCCCCATCAAATTCTGAATCAAACAAACAAGAATAGGAATGTGTATTCTTATTTTCTATTCTAGAATAACAATTCCAGAATACATATTCCTATTCCCACATTCTTATTCCCGCAACCAAATGGACCAATATGCCTCCTCAATATTGGTCATTTGAACCACACTCATTTCTTCCTAAATGATTGGCCTTAACCCATTAAGATAATGGGCCACTTTCTTCTTATCAATTTATGCATGGTCAATTCTAATGAGAACTTGGTAAAACTCTGTGATATACTCTTGAACAAATTTTCCCGCTTGCTTCAACCCTTGGATTTTCTTAAATCGATCAAGCTCATAATCCACAAGAATGAATTGTCGCTTCATTTTAGGTACCATCTAATCCCATCTGGTGATTTTTTCATTCCTCTTTTATTTCGATCGAATTGGATCTCCTGCCACCAAATCTTTGCACAAACCTTCAGTTTGGCCTTTGCAAACTTGACCCTATCGAAATCTTCAATATCTTCATATTCAAAGTACTCTTCTAGTTCATTGATCCAATCAATCAATTCCTTTGGGTTGAGATTTCCTAGAAATCTAGAAACGTCAAACTTAGGTCTTTTTCCAATACTAGAAATGGCCTTAAAAAGCTTTGCCTCCTCTAGGTTAAGAACTTCCTCTATTGTGTCTAGGTTTGTGTTTCCTTCTTCTCTTTTATCCTCGCTTTCATCATCTCCCATGGCAAGATTCATTCCTCTGCGCATCGCTTGCATTTGCCTCTAGAGGGTTCTAAAATCCTTAGGTGTAATAGCTTCGACTCTTCCACCACGCTCTCTTCATAGAGGCAATTTTTCATTTCCACTAAAACCCTAGTGCAAACTGCCTCACAATAGGCAATATGTCTACATGCTTAGCCCAAACCACAATCTTGGTGCGAACTGCCTCACGGTCAGTGATTTGTCCACACACTTAGGAACTCTAACTTTGATACCACTTGATGAAGAGGTACTCCCCTTAATACCATAAACACAACATAAACAAAGAAACAACAGTAATTCCGAGAACGAAATAGGGGCTTATTTTTATCGCCACAAATGCGGAATTACAGAATTCACAATTACAATATGTTAACCCATATGGGCACCTTCATTACAATAATCTGCAAGACAAGCTGCTAACTATCACCCAAAGTTGTCTTAGACAATGTTCGGGCATTTCTTAAATAGGCAATTTTATGTCGTCCGAGAAGGTTCTAGACATTCAAACTTAATACCTAGGGCCGACAGACCCTAACAATACATATAAAGTCGACCAAATACATTTTTTACATTTATTTTGGACGTGTTAGACGACCCAACTTCAGAAGACCATAACTCTTGAACTGATGCTCTAATTGGCTATTATAACCACTTTTTAGAAACCCTAGCTCTTGATCTACAAACTCGGATCCGCGCAAGCACCCATCCATCGAGTTTTCAAACCTCATTCGAGAAGTCTATGTCCTCCAATGGTGAGCCTAAAGTTTATTTACCAAAATTGCAAACCAAAAATCTGCAATAAATCCATGAATATGCATGATATAGCACTAAGCCTCGATTGGTAGGTTGATATATCCAAGATGAATATCCACCTCTAAAATTAGGACATTCCAAGCTCATATGAAAAACTTACTAAAAATAGTAAGTTCCCAGAAATAGTAACCCCCTTGTCTACTAGTCCTTATTAAAATAGAAAATGTTGAAAATAAAAATATTTTTCAATGATGCAAGGTTGACCTCACAACTAGGATGTTCTTGCATCATCCATCCTCAACATTTAATTCAAATTTCCACTCTACTTAGGAAGATCAAATTGTGGTTTGCTCGCATATTTTCCCATTGCCTTGAAATTCTTATCTCTTCATTATTTTGCCTTCATCTTCCCTGTTGATTTTGGGTGTTACTTCTTCATTATAATAATCACCAATGTCCATCGTTTTAGCTACTGTGTGTCATTTTGATTGCATTGAACCTACTTGTGCTAAGTCTCAACATCTCCATAACCATTAGGTGTGTAACTCTTGGTGACCCACCTTCAACATTCATCTTCTATTTTATCATTACCATGCAAGCTTTTGTAGTTACCAGTTTGTGATCTCACTTCTTTACCCACATTTTTGCCTTCAACTTTGGAACCATACTCTCCTAAAGTTTGTGTTTCTCTTCGACTCTATGTTGCCAATCAATTTTTGCATGATACGAACATCAAAATGGATGTCCTTAAAATTTATGTTTTCTACCTTCATCTTAGGTCTTCAATCAACTCATAGTCGAAATACGTCTATGTCCTTGATTTTCGTTGCATAAATTCTTTTGGATTATAATTTTCATTATAATTAGGAGGTTCAAATCGAGGCTTTCTCTTAAATGGTTCCTTTAAATAAAAAGAAATCTTCTCCATTTTCCAATCTATTATTGGTTCTTACTTTTTCACTATCATTGTTCAAGTCCACTATTGGCACTCCTTTAATTTGTGTCATTTACATCACATCACACCTCATCATGATGCCTCTCAACATTTATGAAAGTACAAGGTTTGCATCTATTGGTGCCAAATATCTAGGACCACATCCTATGTGTGTAATCTTACTCTCCCAAATGACCCTCTTCCATTGTGAGTGTAATTTTGTCTTCATCTAGAGAAGTCTCATTTTCCCTTATCTTCTAGGGTGCGTGTGTAAGACATCCTTTCTTTCTGGAGATGGTTGTCCATTCAATGTTTTTACTCGCAAATTTCACACTCTTTGTGTCCTCATTTGACTCGTACACAAAATACTTCTCATTCTTTGATATCCATTCCATAAGTTGTTTAATATTTGAGTTTTAAGTAGATCTAATGAGTCCAAAGAACAATGAAAGTGATAATAATGGTTGGCAAAGTAGACAACAATTTTTTTTGTATCCTTAGATGTCTAAATCATCCACTGATTTCATGTAAATTAAAATTTTGCATCTCATCTATATTACAATTCAATAATTTATAATTAAATAAATATTATTTTCATCTTCACTATAATAATGAAAATAAAAACAAAATTATCTTCGCTAAAAAACCATATACATTTCCTTGCTTCATTTCTTCTTTCTACCCATTCTTTCACCAAACTCAATTGAAACTAAAAATTTATTAAACTCAATTGAAACATCTAAATTCATCATTTCAAGTGGAAATCAATTAAAACTCAAGTTGAGATGAAGTTTCGACAAAACTCAATTAATTCTCAAAGTTCACGAAACTCCCAAAAAAACAATCAATATCAACATCAAAATCAAAATCCACCTACCTAATTGGAAATTGAGTAAAACGAGCAACATTCTTAAAATTTAAATGAAACTTTAACCAAAGTATAAAATTTCTCAACGTTAGCAAATGTCAATCAAAAATCAAAGTCCATAAACCCAATTTAAAATCTATGGTCCCCAAACACAATAAAAAAATGCTTGTCAAATTCAATTGAGGATAAAACTTTTCTATATCCATTTAAAATCAAAGTTTGAAAACAAAGTATATCATATGAATATACGATCAAAGCAACATTTATCCCTAATAGCATTGCGGACAATAAAATGATCTTTACAAATCGAAGTTTCCCAATATTCTATTTACAAAAATTTGACCAATTTTTTGTCATCCCTAATAGCTTTGGGTATAATATAATTATCTCTCTCTAGAAAATTAGAGAGTATATGTTAATATCATCACAAGAAATCTTGTTACAACAATCGAGATAGTTAAGTATATTCAATATGAATCAGATAGGTGTTAAGCTTCACATAGCATAACATTGTGATCTCTCATTATGACATTGGCATTGAATATCTTCTTACTTATCACAATGTTATGATATGTGAAGGTTAAGACCTATCTCATTTATATTGAATATATTTCAACTTTCTCAATTTTAGTTGTTGTAACAACATTTTCGCTAATGACATTAACATATACTCTCTTATTTACCAGAGAAATCTTATCTTGTTGTAATAGTAATATGTTTAGTGTTGGATTATGTCGATTTCCTGATGATTTTAGTATAGTGTTTTGACTTCTAATATTTTGTCAATGACTTTTAATTTTGATATCTACCATATCTATTTCAATTATCACATAATATCATTATAGTTACATGTCTACAATGTTGGTTCGATCTTCTAATTTGCATTGGAATAAGATAATCTAACAATAGATCTCCCTAGAAATTGTAAAGGCCTTTATATTTATTTCTTTTAATATTTGTGTAACTTCAAATTTATACTTGTCGGTCATTCATAACATCAATAAAAATAAATATGTTATATGAATATTGTAGTATCTATGGCAAATTAAAATTCAGACTTAATAGTTTTCAATAATGTTGATGTCAAATCTCTTACTCTTAGTTGTGTGACAACTTCATAATTAAAGATTCTAGGTCAAATGTTTGTTGCAAACTTAATAATTCTTCAATTATAAAAATGCTCTCATAATTTATTAGATTCTCTATTGGCTTTTTCATACAAATTCTAGTTTAAAATGTCAATTATAGATCAACAGTGACAAGTTGTATGCTCTAAACTTAAAAATAAATCAAAATGTATATTCAATGTAGAGGAGTTTCAACATCTACAAAACCTATAATTTAGGAATAGAATCAATCAGAACCTATAATTTAGGAATAGAATCAATCAAAACCTATAATTTAAAAAAAAGCAAAAACATTTTTTCAATTTGTTGTGTACAACTAATTCTTTTAGTTAATATACTTATTAAGTATTGAACAAATATAATAGATCAAGGAATCACAAAATATTTAAAAGAAAATAATCATATAAACATTAATTGTTAAACCTCAAATTATTTGAAAATCTAAATTTAAATAAAAGTTTAATCTAGAGTTAAATTAAAAAACATAAAATTATTTGAAAATTAAAAATTGAAGAAAAACTTAATCTAGATAAACGTAACTTACATGTTTAAAAATGCTAAACACAACTGAAATTTGGCATGCTTCCTTCATGCATTCTTCACCTAAGTTGCATAATTATGTCCAAATGGGAAACATGAATCATATTTAATACATTATATTCCACCAAAATAGTAAATTCATTAAGTTCTAAAAACAATTATAAATCCACATTTCATTCATATAAAGTAAAATATAATAGAGACAAATGTAGAAGATTTTATTGTTAATCTCTCTTTCTATTTTATAAGTTCAAAGTCATTAACAATTGTTAACATCAAAAGGATACTTAATTCATGTGAGAGATTGGCAAAATGGTACATTTAGCCACTATATAAAGTATTACTTAATAATGCAAATTGTTTTAGTACAAGCAATTTAGGGTAATGGAAGACAATAAGACTACTTACAGATAGAAATATCTACCCAAAAAAAAATCTATTAAGTTATTTATAATTAACTAGTTGCTCAAAGAAAGTGACAACAAATCAAATGCAATCAAAAAATTAAGTATTCTATTCTCCAAATAAGTACACTAAAAATGCAAAGAAGATGCATTTATAATTATACACATGAAAGAGAATAGAAGAGACCTCTTTGGAAACTTTGAATTCCAACTAACAAGGTTACACTTACTAAGAGTAGAACTACATCTCTAAGTTACAAGATGACGCCTCACTCTCCAAAAAGGAGAGACAAAACAAGAGGAATATTTTTCCACAAAGGAGAGCCAACAAATCTAGAATGATTTGTTGTAGATTTGTTACAAGTCCCATCAATTAAAGGCTAATGACTTCTAAAGCAATGGAAAAAAATGAAATTTTGCAATAATTGACACAACTTATAGTCCAGACCTGTTTTTTTTTTTGTTTTTTTTTTTTTTTTCCATCTATTTGTTACATCTTAAATATTGAAGGTGTCATATAGCCAAATTCATTGATGTTAGGAATAGAGGTCCATAAAAGTTGAGATGAAATAGATTTGTTGGAGTTCTCGTGGATCTATTATCTGCATCCTTACTAACTTTTAGAGGAAAATGTATAATCTAACCAAAGTTATTGAATTTAATATTTTTAGTTCTGGGTGACATATTCTAGAAGCGTTCAATTGATTTTCTTAATTTTAGCTGAGCATTACAGAAGATAAATAACTAATTTTTATTTTCTTACAAACATTTTCCATTCTAAAAGCTTGGGAACAAAAAAAAGTCCCTAAATTAAAAAAACAAATAGTTATTGGAATTTATTTTAAAATACCTAAGGAATGGTGCAACATGATACGTGGCACTTGAATTGTAGAAATTGTTAGTTTTTAATGTGCAAATCTTGTATGGGAAAGTAAGGTCAAATTCTTGAGGTTTTAAACAATGAAAAGGACAAATTAAAGAAAATGGATGATACAACTTTCTTGCTTGAAGTAGATAGCAACCGAATTTTCAATTTATTTGTAGTAGATTTTGTTAAGAAATAGTGGAGACAAAATGAATAGAGCACAGAGAAAACATAGCATATAAAATTCATACAACAACCATAGCCTCAAAATACACATAGACCCCACTTACAAAATGGTTAAGTTTTATTAATCAATCACTAATAATTATCTATAGCTTCAACAACATTAGATTCAACCTCACTACCAATAATACATTGAATGTATAGAAAACATGAGTAATGAAACATGGCACCAAAACCCCAAACTGAAAGACAAAATTGGGTGCCAACATCTAGAAGCTTTCCAAAGTCAAACTAGATAATAAATGCTTCAACTACTCATGGGCAAATTTTTAGCATGTGGTTTACACAATACATTGGGTGTGTTGATCTTATTTCAGCTCAATGGTCCATATTGATTTCAGAAGACATATAAGAAGGCAGTTCATGTAAACCCACAAAACCTCGAAATGTTGCCACGTGTCTAGGGTTAACAATACGTGTTATCCCATCCTGATGAGTTGTTTTTTCTTATGGCTTCATTTACTTCACACATATAACATTCTCCCACTTGAAGTAAATGAAGTAGGATTAAACAAAAGTAGTGATCAAATCACCTAGGCCTATTAAGTCTCTGCACAACTCATGCTTTGCTTTTGGCAAGATTTTTGTGAGCATATCAACACAATTCTCATCTATATGAATCTTTTCCAAATGTAATTGTCCTTCCTCTAGCACTTGCCTAATCCAATGGTACCTCAAGTCAATGTGCTTGGTACATGAATGAAATATTAGATTTTTTCCCAAATGAATGGCACACTAGTTGTCCGAGTACAAGACATATTTGTCTTGTTTTACTCCTAACTTTCCAAGGAATTGTTGTGTCCATAACATATATTTGCAAGCTTTTGCAACTACATTGATACAGGAGCATCCTGGGTGTAAGAGCAATCTTGCATAAACCCAAAATATTTCATTTCAGTTGTTTGAATAAGGATTATCTTAATGCAGAGTTGTTGTCTGTAGACACTTGCTACTTAGTAAGTCAGTCATGCGAGCTCAGAATGTCCTAATTTTAGAGGCGTATATTCATCTTGGATATATCAACCTACCAATTGAGGCCCAGTGCCATATCATGAGTCTCTATGGATTTATTGTGGATTTTTGGTTTCCAATTTTGGTATAAAAACTCCAGGCTCACTATTGAAGTCCTAAATGTGCCTGAAAGAGACCTGGAAACTCGACGGATGGGCGCTTGCACAGCTCCAAGCCTATAGATCAAGAGCTAAGGTTTTTGAAAAGTGGTCATAATAGCCAATTGGAGCAACTATTTGAGATTTATAGCCTTCCGAAGATGGGCTGACCAAAACGTCCAAAATAAATGTCAAAGGTGTATTTGTCGACTCTATATGTACTGTTAGAGTTTGTCATCCATAGGTATTAAGTTTGAGCATCTAGAACCTTCCCGAGCAGCATAAAATTTCCTATTTAAAAAATGCCCAAACATTATCTACGACAAATCTAAGTGATAGTTCATAGCTTTGTCTTGCAAATTACTATAATGAAGGCACCCATGTGGGTTAGCATATTGTAATTTTGAATTTTGTCATTCTACATTTGCGGAGATAATAAGAAGCCCATATTTTGTTCTTGCAAAGTATAGTTTTTTTTTTTTTCTTTCATTTAGGAAAGATGTTCATTGTGTTTTTTTTTTTTTTTTTCAACTCAAATTGAAAATCAACAACTAGTTGAAGCATATAACACTTTAATAGCTTTCTACTTGTATAAGCTCTCTTCCTTTCACTTGTGAAAACTCATCATTTAAAATGATTCCCATATGATTATCTGTTGTATTTTATATGAAGAAGATTTATAAATTGAATTCTTATAAAAGTTTTGGTGACAAGAATTTAGGGATTCATTTGTGGAGGTATCATGATACCATTACTATAAAGGGAAAATCAAATCATGAATCTCCCTGATAAATTTGGTTCTGGGTTTGCAATTGTTATGATTGGTAAAGGAATAGAAAAATTTACAAGTAATTGTAAAAAGTAATTGAATATATCAAATAGAAACACTCTTAATGGCCACTATGATTTGTTAAAACATGGACCAGAGGAAAAACACACAAAGTAGCTCTGCTGAATACAAGTTATTAACACTCAATTTATAAGAAATACACCATAGAGTTAGCTATAATATTTATGCTAGGTAGTCGAGATAAAGTTGGCCGTGATGGTAAGAATGATGAAAGTTATTGCTTGGTCAGTTGGACATGGTGTGAGAGGCCTTGTTGTTTGTTTGTGCTAACAGGAAAATTAATTAATTATTTCAATTAATTGCTTTCCTATAACCCCCCATAATATAGAAGCGATGAGTCCCGACTTGGAGTATTTTTAGGTCCCCATTTACAAACCTCAATCAAGCTATCCTTGACTGGGCTTTAGTCTATTGCTTCATTTTTCTCACATTCCCTCATCATAATCACCTTGGGTTTTCGTAATATATCCCCAATCAATACACTTCCCAAATGGTTTCTCATTGACCACAAAGTACACAAATGGTTTCTAGCTAATAATAAACTTTGCACTCGAATGTTCTTAGCAAACTGCAAACCCTAAATATAGGTGGTTTTGGCTAACCAAAAACCTCTCCAAAAATGGTTTTACATTACCACAAACCTCACACGGTGGGGAAACTAACTTATAATGCACACACTTTCTCATCATGATTTTGGGTGTTCTTCTTGATTTTAAGTGCTTCTTCTTTTCTACTTTCAATGATTACTGAGTCTGTACAAAATGGGATCCATATACCAAGATACATGGGTATATGGTTCATCCACATGTTAAATTATCTTGTAAATGTTACATAGGTCCTTCACAAATTGAGATTAAATTCTCTCTTGTTCCCCCCTCAATCAAAGATTCAAATTCTTTGTTCCACCATCAAGATTACATTTCTCCACAACTTGATGCCACATCCTCACAAAGAACAAGAGGATACGAGCTACATGATCATCACACTAATCATTGTAGGCTTGACTCAATAGGGCTTGCAAAACACATAGGAACTTTAAACTTGCCTTTAGCTAAGATCTAAATCTTTGGACCTAAAACTCTTAGTGTATTGGGTACAACCAATCATGCACCCCAACAAAAAGTAGGTACAACACATACTTTGATTTTGCCTTTTATCTAAGGTGACTTGCACTCAATTACAAGCACTAAAATACAATTCCACTACTTGAGCTCATTTATATCTCAATACTATGCATATTCTCTCATCTCCAATCCAAACAATCAGCAATTTTTCATTATTAAACTAAGATTCTTTCCTGTCCTAATTACTTCAAACAACAAACTCATCCCATGACCTACCTGCCTTATCTTCTTTGACAGCTAATTTAGTGATCTCCTTCATTCTTGACAAGATCTCTCCTGCTGTGGTATTGACTCCTATAACCTCTATTTGTCTTTAGGCTCAATGACTTCACTTTGCACAGTGACTTAATAGAACTCAAACAAACAAAAAAACCACTAATATATTGCACTGGATCACATGATCTATGTCCATCTCTTCCACTTCCCCTAGTGATGACAAATAGCAAAAATGTTCTTTTCCTCTAAACCCTTTTTTTTTATGTGCTCCAGCAAACATCTCTTCTGCCTTAATATGCTTGGTGCTTTCTTCAAACAACAGATTTCTTCGTTATCTTTGGTTGTGATCTTCCACGTTCTCTAATTCTCCTTGGCAGTTGCATTGCAAACTTCTACAAGCAGCTTTGACATCTGTAGCTTTTCTTCAAGCGATCTACATCTCAGCTTAACCAGGAACCTCCTACAATCATTCTGGTCCTTTTCTACTTCAACTCTCCTTTCATCTTCTGCAAACAACTTCGATGCTTACACACACCATTTAAATGTTTTTGTTATAGCAGTGAATAACCAAATAGAAAAAACTATTTTTTTTTACAGTTACAGCTCTTCCTCCAAACAAGCCTCACTGATCCTCTTTTGACTAACAGCTTCGGATTTTCAAGTAGCAACAATATTCATGGCCTCTCAGCTGACTGATTCAAAACTACTCTAGATTCCTTTGCAATTTTCACTACCTTCTTAGAACAATGAATATTTGCCTAAGCACAACAGAATGTGATGACGTATAATGGGAGTGGCAGATTTCTTTAGCACGGCTATTACTTTGCTATCATCTCCTCCTTTTAGCAAGGCAACTCAAAATACAGGGGAAAAATACAGTGATAATTGAAGCTCTGGACCTTTGTCAGTTGCCAGAACAGTTTCAGACCAGAGCCAAAA
The DNA here is from genome assembly GCA_028749045.1 of Cupressus sempervirens. Lineage (NCBI taxonomy): Eukaryota > Viridiplantae > Streptophyta > Pinopsida > Cupressales > Cupressaceae > Cupressus > Cupressus sempervirens. Next base: position 190,991,329 of record CM053783.1, on the reverse strand, counting down.
TTATTAAATCTTTTTTCCACTCCCAAGGGTCTTTAGTAAAGAACGCTACCAATTCTTTCCCTTTGAAAAGAAACACAAATGACGGAGTAACAAAGAGAAACTAAACAGAGCAACAGCAAATGAGAAACAAGAGAAACAATACAGGAAAGAAATCCAAAAACTGGATCACTCTCCAGTCTTATCTTTAAGCTCTGATACCATGTTAAAAACATGGATCAAAGGAGAAACTCAAAAAGCAGCAGCTGAATACAGGCTGTTAGTATTCAATAAATAATAAATGACAGAAATCGAGTTAGCTATGATATTTACGCTGGGCAGTTGAGATAAGGGTGGCCTTAAAGGTGTGGATGACAGAAGTTATTGCTTGGTCAGCTGGGCACAGTGTGAGGGACCTTATTGTATGTGTATGCTGACATGACTAATTTACCATTCCAACTAACTTCACTTGCATTCCCAAGCTAAAGGACTTCTAATCAGTCTCAATCACACAAATGATGCATACTGTTTACTAAAAATGTGAATTCATAAAACCCATAATGTAAAACCACTAACAAAATCAAATGCTACACTTTAAACAATACAAACAAAAAGTTTAGCATCCCAAAGAATCAAATTAAGAAGTATTCACCTCAACTGAGATGAAGCAATTTTAAAACAGTTTTAGTTGGTTACCCAGAAAGAGAAAGAAATATGACAAATAGATCAAATACTAAGCAATATATGCATATGAGAGTATATTCTTATATTAAATGTTAGTATTGCATTCTATGGTACAAATACAATCCAAAGATCCTATCAAAAGCTAGAGCGATAATTATGGTAGTTACCACCATATAAACAAAAGCCACTATATTGCCAACTATATTATCCCAATAAGTTAAAATCAACTCTAAATCATAGATTTGGCCAAATTTTGCACTATTGATATCATTGTTCATTAATCGATCTGATTGACACGTATAATTGAAGTACATGCATATGAGTCATTAGTAATTGCAATAATAACTAATTAATTGTCACATTTAACTAGTTTTGATTATTTCAAGCAATTTTTAACATAAAGACTCTTTTCTTTGTTATTCTTCTCATTTGTAAGGGATTTTCTATGGACAAGATTCATTGCTTCAACAGTGTTCTTAATTAGCCTATGGCTATGAGACACGATTGCCTGGAGGGAAACCTGGATATTCATGGCATCCTCTTCAACATTAGTAATCCTAGCCCCATAATTTTCCTTCTGCTTCTCAATGGCCTCTAAGGTTCTCTTGAGGCAATCAGCAACTGAGATGTTTTCAGCCTCTATCCACTGTGAAACACCAGCTAGTTGGTGGAGCAAAAGGGACCTCCCCAACATTCTTACCCTACACTGAGGACTCCGTCACTTCTTACTTCTCAAATCTTTCTGTTTAACCTGCAATTCCTTCAGCTTGTGAAAAAAATCATTTATAAATACTAAAAGAGTCTAAGGCAATATCTCAGGCCATCCCAAGGACATCAAACAATTTCTCACACTCCACACGAAAGAGATTGACATTAAGGTTCTCCAGGGACTTAGCTCTAGCCTCACCCACATCCCCCGAAAGATGCTTTCTAGAAGCAGGGGAAGGGGTGGGAATTTGATGACCAGGGCTAGGATGGGGATGCACAACAATTTCAAGACTCTTTTGAGACTCTGGAAGGAGGGGGAGAAAGGGAAGGTATGGGAAGGCTGACACCCATATCCTCAATATCAGCAACAGTAAAACTGGAGAATACCACATTTTTCCTCTTATCCTTCCCTTTAGTTACAGGGCGTTTAACAGCCTGCTTAGATTTAACCTCCCTCTTAGGTTTTTTAGAGGGGATAAACTCTTCTTCCAAACTGTCCTCTATGTTCCACATAAGACTCCCACTGCTGATGACACCTTTGCTGGCATGGTATTCAACAACCATGTTGGCCTCTCTATAAGCATGGGAGGTGAAACATTTAAAAATGAAGCTATTTATCTCCTTGGACCTACAAATCTAATTTTCTATAGTTCATGAGGGCTTATCCTTACCCTTAAGACATTGAATTATATTCTTTGAATCCGCCTCCAGCCATGCATATTTGAAATTATTTAATTATATTGTCAGGCCAAATTAAGACCCTGGAAGATACATATGGCTTTGGCCACATGATTGGTATGGCTACCCAAGGGGAGTGCAACAGCCAAAGCTGACTTGCCATTTTCATCCCTAATCACTCCCCCACACCCTGCAGGCCCATTATTACCCTTGGCCGCCCAATCAAAGTTAATTTTAACCCATCCTACAGGAGTACAGAGACGAGCACTACTTTTCTTCATCCTGTACAAAGCAGTTATGATATCCAAGTGGACTGTCCATGCCTCCACATCCTGTAGTCATAATCCTTACAATTAATCTTCCCCTTATTTCCCACAGGAATATTCAAAATATTAAGATATTCCTTTATAGCTGTAAAAATAAATCCTAAAGATTATCTCAGGTACGAGAAACTTAGCTCTGAAAATATGATTGTTGTGTTCTTTCCATATCCCCAGGTCACATATGGGATATGTTTTTCAGAGGGTAATCTCCACTGAAGAAATAAGTCCATAACTGCTTCAGAAATCACCCAAGTGAAGGTCCATAATTGGAAATATTGACTCCAAATATCTAAAGAAAAAGGACAATTAAGGAAGAGATGATTAACTGATTCTGCATCAGCAAGGCAAAAAAAATTCCTGGTGGCGATAGCTGACTCTAGTAAAATATATATATATATATATATATATATATATATATATATATATATATATATATATATATATATATATATATATATATGCTTTTCCTGAAAAAATGTCAAACATTTCTTGAACAATTTCGCATAATGTCTAATATTAGAATCTAAAGCTATAGAAATTTCCTCACTAAAATTGGTGGTTGTGTTCAATACAAGATACAAATGCTTGACCAGATTGAGTATCTTAAAAGGTTGTCCCACAATAAAACTACACTATAAAAAGCACAAAATGATATTCAACAACCACTCACTACCTCTCATTCATTATATTCATTAACTAACAAAAATTTCCTAATTCCAACAAAACTTGCCTAGATTACAAATAATGAACTCAAGAACTAAAATGACTGAAATAAAAATTGGTGTATTCATAATTTATGAATGTAAGATTACTGAGAAAAATGGAATGCGTGAACGACATAGTCATATAATAATAGAAATGGTACATGGCATATTTAAAATTCTCACTTGGGTCATGCATATTGGGTAGAAGCTCTTCTTACAACGCTTTAACTTTTGAATCGCGCACCAATCAAAGTAGTTGACAACATCACACTAGAAGAAGCCTAAATAGGGGTAAGAGCATCTATCTCTAGTCTTCTTTCCTTTGGATGCACAACATTCATGCACATTCCTAAGGGGAATAAATAAAGAAGCTTAATAAAGGAATATGAAATGTATTCTTCTTGGTTATAATAATGATTCTAAGGCATATCATTTTATTGATTCTAATAGAAAGAAGATATACATCAATAGAGATGTCATTTTTATAAGAAGAGTGCGTTAGTTTCTCCTCCCACATCATCACTTGCTATGGTGATCTCATTTTCAACATGGATGAAAAAGTTAAAAGTCAATCTAATTCAACACTTACAAATGTCGCATAGAAACATATTGCCGAACTAGACTAATTATGTCGATATCATTTTAAAACAATTTACTATGTGTGAGACATTTGAAATATGCTCCAAGTGTAAATCCATTGGTGAAGAAACTTTCCAACCATGTTAGCAATGGCTCTAAAGATTGTGATATCCTATCAGTGGTCAAAATAGTGGTCAGTGACGATTCCAATGGCTTAGGTAACAAGAAAGCTTTACTTGCACTTAGTGAAGTTGTTTGGTTTGAAGACTATAATGACTATGACTAATGTGGCTACCACATGCTCTAACACTGTGATACTTTTTGGGTCACCCCCTAAGAATCCCTTATATTGGTCCTCCTCTTGTTCCTAAAACAACGTGGACTTCTCCCAAGGTAACATTCAAATTATGACTATTGAGGAGGGAGCCAAAAATAAAATCATAGTTGGAACTCTTAACACATCACTAGCCAAGATGGAAATTGTTTGGCCAAGAGATTCTCTGAAAGGAGCCCCCAGTTATTTAATTGGTTCAAAAATGGGTTGCCACCCATTTGGCTATCAAAGGTAATGTGTAAATCTCAGCATTTCCAACAAGTTTATTTAGTTTCTCCTTCTCCCTTTCTAAATATTGCCTTAATATTGTGACTGTTGGCCTTAAGTTTTTGGAAAGAAAAGTATAGTGTTGTGTAAATGGCTCCTTGGGTTTGACCCCATTTTTGTTATTCCTACCTAGGTTTCGCTCTCAAGTCTGCCTCTAGATTTTTGTGATGAAAAGATTATTGAGGTTATCTAGAATTCCCATTGCAATTCCCTCACCTTGGATAATGTTACCACCACAATATCCAAGTTTGTGTGTGCCTAATTCAATGTCAGGCATAGAGCCTTACAAGATCTATCCTACCTCTGTCTTTTTTAGAGTTCAAACTTGCTGACTAGTGTCAATCAAACAAGTATGATAATGTAATCTAGCCCTCTAATTTTTGCTCTTCCCTAGGGAACACCTCCAGTTCCTGCCCCACGGAGTTGATAAGTCCCAACCCCCTTCCTCTCTTGCAAAGGGTAGGTCCTTAGTGGTGGTGCAACATGTTCATGTGGTCCCTTGGTGTAGACTTCCCCTTTCCACCCCCTCTTCTCTACAAGTTATGCTCCTCATCTCTTCTCTGCTCCCACCTCTCCCCTTGCCTTTGTTTTTCTTCACGTTGCACCCTCGATGGTGCCTACTTATTTAGTGATTCAACTAGTCCTCCTAGAATTAGCTCACCCTCACTTCCCCAACTCGTTTCCTTGTCATCTCTACTTCCTTTAGATTATACCCTCCCTAATCTGATCCTCCCTCCCTCCTTAATTCCTCCTCTTGTTCCTCTTCCAAGCACTATCTCTATGGTCTTCCCCCCTCTTTGTTTCTAGGGCCTCCTCCCCTCACTCTCCACCTCCCCAAGTTTTTTGTAGGACCAATAACTATGCTAAGGTTGGTGTTATCTCCATGTGTGAGGAAATCAATAGGGAGGATTGGAGAATTATTTTCCTAGAGATGTTGATAATGGAAGCCAAGGTGCACTCAAGAAATTATGCTCGTGCAAGAGATTAAAAGGACCATTAAAGCCTCAAAAAAGAAAATCAGTTTCTTTGGTCGTCTTATTCAATGCAACTTTACTTAGGACATCACACTGAAGAGTGTTGGTCATTTCATGTTGAATTGGGTATGACCAAGAGATATTAAGAGCACATATGAGACTTAGTAGATCCCTTCTCACACCACAAACTATTGAAGTCAAGAAGATGGTCATTTTCGACTTAGTTTGGGAGGTCTAGAAGGAATGTAATGGCCAATTGTTTAGGAATAAATATGCCAGGGGTATATTCTTGTGGAGTTAATAGCTAATACCATCAAGAGAATATCAAAAAAGATAACTTAAAAGAATATCAAATTGCAAGAAACTAGGATATCTCAAATTTACTGATTATGTGGACAACACTATAGACTCCATTGAGGCTAGAACTCCCTAATCCCTCCTATTGTTAGCTAACTTAAACTCAATTTTGATGGCTCCTCAACCAAAAATCAAGGGAGGGTAGGAGGGGATGTTTCTATAAGTGACCCTAAAAGGAAACAACTCTTGTTCAAAACCTTGTTGAGGTGGTGGTAGCTTTCTATGGTATATGCATCACTAACAATAAAGGCTTAAACAATATCATCATTAAAGGGGATTCAATTAATGTGATCAACGTGCTAGCTGATAAGGCCAAGCCTAGTTGGCCCATAGATGACATAATAGCAACAAACAGTCAAAATATTGCCTCTTTCCATATTCACATGCCCAAGCATGTGTTTATGGAAGGAAACTAATTGGTTGACCTTTTTGTTTATCTAGTAACTTAGAGTAAGACAATTTTTTATTTTATTTCAATTAACTACAATGATATCAATTATACATCAACAATTAAAAGCACAAGAACACAAGACTTCCATGGAAACCCTTTTGAAAGAAAACCATGACACCAAATTTGCTTTTATAAGTAGTTCTCTTACAAATTTTGTAGGAACCAACCTACTCGAGACACCAATCCTTGCTTATATTTTGTAAGCAGCAATGTACTGGTGACACTAATCCAAAATCACAAACTTAGTAAGAGACACCAACGTCTTCTATGGAGAGGCACCAAACTCTAACAACAAAGTCTTAATTTCTTGAAAATAAAACTCCTTCAAATCTGCCTTAAATCTACCATAAATCACCTTCAAGATCTGCTAAAAATCTTCTTTGGACATCTTCTCCGAATCATTTTGAAGGTCTGCTCTAATTCTCCTATAAATTGCCTTTAACTCTGTCATGAAGTCTCATTTTAATTGCTTCAGTCGGCTGCTCAAAACATTTTTTTGCTCTTCAATTATATTTGTTCTTGAAAGATGCAACTTGTCTTCAACACATACTTGTTATATCTTCTGAAAGAGGTGACATACCAAGGAAGGCAACATTTTATTTATATGCAACCATTCATGAATGCGACCACTTGCAGAATGGATCGGCCTCATTAACTAAAACCATTTCATTTATTTTTAATATTAACCAAACAATTATTTATTTTGGGTGCTAGATATCGGTCGGCCCATTTTAAAAAGAAATTTTAATTAATTTGAACAATTTCTCAAGGCACAATCTCAATGAGGGTTTGGCAGCATTAAGGAAAAATCATCCATCAACAACTATAATCTAAGTTACCATATTCGCCCCTCAATATGCAAATTCGACATTCAATTCGTAGCTAATTCGAAGTCGGTTCCGATTCTTGTCAAATTTGTCATTTGTCTAATGAATCCCCTATGGATTCTCTTTTTCAGACCATAGACAAATTTGGGCTAATGTCAAGCAAATTTTGTAGTTGACAGAAGAGCCTAGGAGGAATTTGGAGCAAATTTGAGTGTGCAGCCAAAAAAGTTTGACTTTTTAATGTTTTTATTATTTTGAAAAGGCATTTTTTTGGTTTAAATAATCTGATTTATTATCCAGCCAACCCAATCCTAAAACACGCCCGCACTTCATATAGTGGTGTATGGTATGAACTTATTTGCTGCAGCATAATTTTACAAATATATAAAACAAATAAAAAATAAAAAATTCTTGCACAAACAAACTCAAAATGAACCCGAACCCAGCCCCAAAAACTTTTGATCGAATTTCCGACACGAACGTTGAACCCACATCCAAACCAGAATCCAAACCGGCAACTTAGACTATAATCAATTAGTGGCCTTTGACCTTTTGTGTGCTTCAACAATATGATCAAATCTTCCTCGCAAACATTTCCTTTGACATCAATGACAATAATTTTAATGAACCCCCCCCTTTCTCATTGCTGGCGACCTCTCTTAATCTATGAATTTGCAATGCTCCCCCTATCTCTCCTTCTAGACCTTTGACATTATCAGAAAAGGAATCCTCAGAACTATAAGCTTACACAACAATGAGGTCCCCTTGAATAGTGTATCTCCTCAATCAAAAGATGAGAGGATATCACCCTCGATTTCTGTCTTAAGTACTCAAAAGTCTTGCTTGATTTTGGCTTTGTGAAGATGTCTTCTATACAATCCTATGTAGTAGCATACTCTAGCTTCACCTATTGGTTTTCCACTTGCTCCCTTAAAAAAGGGTATTTGATTGGAATGTGTTTAGTTCTGGACTGCGCCAAAAGATTCTTCAATATATTGACCATACCTTTGTTCCATAAAATATGGATATTGGATGGTCATGCTCTATCATGATTTCCCTCAAAGTGTGCTTCATACAAAGCATATGACAGCAATAGGCAGTTAAGGCTATATACCCGCCTCTGTTGTGGGTAAATCCAGGAGATTTGCTTCTCATTTTGCATTTTTTTCTGCCCTTCCTTATACTTTTACTTTGAGCCCTCAAAGTATGCTTCATACAAAGCACATGACTGCAATAGGCAGTCATGGCTATATACATGCCTCTGTTGTGGGTAAGTCCATAGAGGTTTGTTTCTCATTTTGTCATATTTTCTGCACTTCCTTATGCTTCTTCTTGATCCTCAAGCCTTTATAGTCTAAACAAGGCATATGAAAAGAAAAACTTTCTACAACAAATAATTGACAAAATCAAGTTTGGGTGGGGCCGTACTTGTTAGTTTTTGAGAGAAGCTCAGAGAACAAGAAGAACACACATAGCAACTAAAAAGGCACAAATATACAACAGGAAAGTGCTTTGTTTAAATAACAGCAAACACAATAAAGGACTGCTCTGATCTTGAGACACCCAGATTAAAATTCTATATGAAACTATTTTTATTGCAGCTTATTTTTAGACAAAATATATCTACAGCTTTAAGTCTACACCTTTGTAGATTTCTTCATGCATGAAACATGGTTTAAAACTGACAGATTAATTCCCTGAGGGCCTAAATAGACTCACTAAACTCCAACAACACATATGATGAGATTACAATAGATTAACTCTCCTAAACAAAACTCTGGAAAAGCTACGCATGTACAACATGCTATATTAGAAATAACGAGCAATAATTGATGTGAATTATGCATGTAGGTTTACATGCTTGTTCCTCAATGCATACAACTGAAACTAACAGACAACTAAGCCACAGAATTATGGATATACTAAGAACGACTAAATAAAGCATCAAAAAAATTCTATGAAATACGCGTGCTGATCCCTGGAGGTGCAACTGAAAGCTAACATCAGTTGTCAAAAATATTCTGCAAAATTAGCCTCTAGTGTTTTACACATCAACTTTTTAAATTTTGTAAAATTACTCTGATTTGATTTATATATTACATAAGAACGTGATGTATCTAGTGGTTCTTAGCATCTATATTTTCACATGTAACCTGATTATCATGTAAGCTCTAATTCATATAGTATCTATGAATGTTACTTGCAAATCTTTATTAGGTGCTTGCATTCTTGCCAGCATATTAGCCTTTTCTATATTATGCTTATACGAAAATTCAGAGAAGAAACCCAAGCTTTTGTCGCATAAAATTCCGTCAATGCTTTGAGTTGAATAAGGATCCCCAGATCGTTCCTTCCCTGTATTTTCCCTCTCATCATCTAGAAAAATCAAATCTCTGGTTTTATGTATATGTGCATTCAACAATCCTGCAATTTCTTGGTGTCATCCATATTCTCTGGTTCTACAAATTTTCTTGCACCGTTCTCCATTTCTTGCCCAGCAGTCTATGAATGCATATCCTTAAGCAGATGCAAGGAAAGATAATTGCGGAATGGTATTTTGCTCATCCCTAAAATTATGCCAGGGTTTTGAGAAAAGGAACAAAGAAGAGCAGAAGTCACAGATTCAAACTTTCTGTAAATAAATTTAGTTTTTGAATATTTATATATGCGAATAGGATATCTGTACAGTATTTTGTGTATATATGTATCAAGGCCACATTATTACGATAACAGATTGATTTAAATCATAGATTTGTCATGGACAACACTTGAATGACTGAATGCACAATTGTTTGTAGATGTAACGTCCCATTTTTCGTGAGTGACATCTTTCAGAAGGTTAGCCTATTCCCTAACTCTTATATGTAATGAAGCTGTTCAGAGGATCCATTTGGTAGAGTTGTTGGCCAATTATTTATAATAAGAGTCCATTTTGGGTAAGCCAAGGATTCTATCTTTAGCAGGGTACCTAGACAGTTTGCTTGAACTATGGAGTTGTGCTTAAATTGATAGAACTTCCAATTTGGAACTTACCATTCGTAGTAGGTCAAATTATGGTGAGAGTTATTGTCGATAGGGGCACCTGAACTTATGGTATGCATAGTGATTGACTCATTTGTCAGTTAGTTTAGTTTGAGGGACTTACTATTTATAATAATTCAATTATGCCCATGTTGCTAGTTTTGGCAGTACACCTAGACTTAGCAAGTCGGTGGATGTTAGAGAGAAACCCTTGCCATGTTTAGCAAGGCAGTTGGATGCACAATAGATACAATGCTTAACTCCCATGTTACTTTATGTGAATCCCCACTTAATGACTTAAAAGTCATTTAAAAGAGTGCATCGCAATGATATAATATAATTTTATGGTTTAAGTCCACTTTATTTAAAATAAAGATATAAATATTTAATAGAGTATACTTTATAGCGTGCACCAAAAGGAGGGGTATAATTGAATTGCAACAAAAGCAAATGGTATCAAGTATCAAAATCTAACAACTTTTTAAGTTATGAGAAATGTATTGTGAAGATACAAAACTATTTCTCTTAAAGAATTGTAAAAAGCCAAGGCAAGAGAAAATCAATTCATTCATGACTTGTGTATTTGTTTGTGTTTGTGTGGAGAAGAAATTGAAACAAGGGTTTCAGATTTTGAGCTTGAAGAATTGTAAATTCTTTCAAGTTTTTTCAGCATAGTGAATTGGTGAAACACCCAATGAATTGTGCAATTAGAATGGCTTCAACCAAGAGTCGTCAATGAGCTTTTGGATGAGATTGGTGTGGCATTACATCATATTTGTGTTGTTCATCAGCAGCAACAGATTATTGATTAACAAATACCCAGCATTAGGAGACATGGCTCATAGTGGCTGTAGTTAGCATTCCAATTCGCAACCATACCTGAATTATACCAGCTGCAGGTTATTTTTCATTTCCATGAGGGTTTCAGGAAGTGCTGTGAGCAATAAAGGGAATTTGTTTGGATTTGGGGTTTCTAATATCTTCAGTTGTGTGCATTGGAAGGGATTGTTATTTGTATGGAGACAATACTATGAATGTTAACACAATAAAACATCCCATGCTTACAAGATTTTTATATTATTTTCTTGATAGTTTGAAGTCTCCATAAATTGCAAATTGACTCATGATAAATAGTTTGGGAATTGAAAGGATGTATGCCAAGTGTTTGTGAAAATGTCCATTGGCTGTAGATGCATATTTTACATGTAGAAATCATATGCATGCATTCAGAAGGACAAAAAGGGTTATGTTTGCATTTTAGTTCTTTGCCTAGATATCTTAGTAATCATTTGTGAGCATTTAAAACCATTCCAAGCAAGCAAAAGCAATCTGCAAATAGAAGACAGCAAGATAGAGCTTGCATGCAAAGCGCTTGACAACATGTCAAACATCTGAAAAGTAAAGCAATTCGGTGGTTGTCATAGTTAGAACCTATTGGGGTTCTTACAATTTTAGAAACAAATGAAAACATTAATGTCTTTTAAGCAAGTTCTTGTCAAAAATCTAAAATGTACCTATTTGTTGGGCTTGAAAACAAGTCTAGAAGTCTATGAACTGAGGGTCATCACTGAAAAGGCATGTTGGCAGAATTAATGTTTTGGTTTAGTGATGGGCATAGTATTTTCATACCCAACATAGGTAGTGTATTCCACAGCGGTCCCAAGCCCACCACCTCAGCGAGCCAATTGATGGCGATGATTTTTTGGGTGGTGCCTTCACTTTCACTGTTTCTTATATTTACATTTATTAAATGGAGCAAGCATTTAACGTTTGCATTTATTGAAACATTTCCAATATATCAGTCATAGGGGCAGTGGAAGCCAAGTCAAGAAGAGTTTGATTCTATCATTCCAACAAGTTTTGGAAGCTTTGAATTTTCTCAACAAACAGAAAAAAAAAAATACGTATAAGATATCATTGTTTCCCAGTGGGAAGCTCTCTGCATAACTAGCCAATGGGCTAATCATACAACATTATATTAGAAGTGTTATAATAATCTATCATTCTTGCAATTAAGTAGTAGCATTAATTATCATCATTCTAAATGTTATTAGAATCTTTTGGAAAGAAGTCTCTTGCAATTAGTTTTTTTTTTGGCTTATAGTCCCTATTTTCTAAGTATTAATTTAAGGGGGCATTAGAAATGGTATCGCTGATGGGCATACCTGCCAATGGGAAACATTTCAGAAGAGCAGGACATGAGGATAATTATAGGGTTGGTATAAAATCAATAATAAAATAGGAACAATCAAGTGATATTGAAGAAATTTGCATACTCAGAGATATATCAAGAGCAGCAAGACACCGAATGGATATAAGCGACAGAAACAGATTGAAGCATATTTCTCAGTGCTATATCAGAGATAGCTATCAATAACATTGATTGCGCATTTCATATTGTTTACGAGAACTGCAAATCAGATATATAGATCACAAATGGATATTTCATATTGCTAGCAGAAGTGCTTGACGAATATTTTACACATAACTCATTGACAAGAATCTTAAATGTTACAATAGTATTATGATTGATTTAGTTGTTAACTCTTACGCAAAGATCCAAGGAAATAGCGCACATCTTAGATTTGATTTAAGTGCTATTATATTATGTAAAATAGAGGTTAAAAATAGCACAGAAATTGGATTGAACATAGGGGTTGGAGAGAAGAATGCTGCAAAGCTGCAAAGAATGCACAAGAGGCTATTTCTGTGCTATTTTTAATCTGTGTCCCTAGCCTCTTGTGCATGCCTGTTCCTTTTTATTGTTTGGTGCTGGATTTGACAGTGAAAGTTTGGGTTTTCAGTTATTGGCAAACTCTTACAGTCATTGCTGTTGTTGTGACTTTTGTTGCTGGGTTTTCATTTTTGTCGACATTTGTTGCGGCTGTTGGATTGAGGTTTTTTGATTGTTCACATGGCAAGGCCTGGGATTTCTTCTGCGTTGGTGAGGAAAGATGGTTCTTCTCCGACCATGCATGCAACGAGATCTGAATCGTTTTATTTAGGGGTGAGCTCCAAGATGAAAAAAGTTAATGGTTGTTTTCTGCGCAACCAATATCGCCCTATTTTGGTTATTCCTCCAGCAGTGGTGATGGAGGGCATTGATTACTAGACTAAGCGTGCTTTGATATGCAAATTTCTTGGAATCCGGATTTCCTTATCAGCTCTTGAGGCATGCATTCATCATTCATGGCAGGTGGAAGGAGATATGGAGATCATGTTGGCTGGGAATAGCTTTCTTTTTTTTTGTATTCTCATGCATGTGTGATTGTGAATGTGTTTTTGAAGGAGGGCCTTATTTCTACAACCCTGTGGGGTTATTTGTCAAACCCTGGCATTTAGGATTTAATTCTATTGAGGATCTCCCTTCAACAGTGCCAGTGTGGGTTCGCTTGCCTCGCCTTCCCCTGGAATTCTAGCGAGAAGACATTCTCCATCAAATTGCTTCTTTGCTAGGAAAGCCAACTTCGATTGCTCATCAATCTCTCAATAAAAAGGTTATTTCTTTTGCTAGAATTTGTGTTAAAATTGATTTGAATAACCCATTACTAAATTCTGTGGAAATTTGTCTTGGGTCTTCTTCTTGGGTGTAGCAATTAGATTATGAATCCCTCCCTTTCCGATGTCAGAGAGGTCATGAGTATGGTCATTTACAGCGTCAATGTCCTTGAAACTTGACTTCCAAAGAAGTGGATGGTTTTGTGGCCAGCAATGGAGGTGGTTTAGCAGATACTATAGGAAAAGGACAAGCTCAGATGGATAATACAGCTAAGGGGATAACTCAACCAAATAATACAGGAAAAGGAAATGCTCAAATGAAAGATAAGGATGGATTTACCCCTACTTGCCCACGAGCTAAGGGGCATGGTCAAAAGAGGCCTTTAAAAGATTGACACTCTGATTCTAGTTGTAATCGTTTTGAGGTGTTGGATAGTATGGTTTTAGAGGAGGGTATTCCTCCTAGTATCTCTTCTAATCCAGTTTGCTCAAATGAGGGAGTTTCACCTCATGACACTTGTGGGGCATCCTAGGTTGTGGTACACCAGAAGAATGAGGTCCCTATAATCTAGTAAGGGTAAGGGGTCTCCTCTCCCTTTCGGTTTGATGCAAAGACCCTTTAAGCAAGTCTCCTTTACTCCTTCTCTAAGGAGTGGGCGCAAAACAAACCAGGAGAAGATTAAACTTACATGATATATATTGATAGAGTCTAGGTCTGTAAAACCATTACATGCTCATTTTCCCCATTCCACTCAATGATGATTATTCTCTCATGGAATGTTAAGGGGTTGAATAACATCCCTAGACAAAAAGCTATTCAAAATCTGGTGGTTGATCATTCTCCTAATGTTTTTTGTATCCAAGAGGCCAAGCTCTCTATAGAGTCTATGGTCCTATATGCCTCTAGTATTTGGCCTCGTGGGCAATGCCAGTGTGTTGGGGCTATGGGAAGTATTGGTGGTTTGGCTATATTTTGGGATCCACAAAAATTGCTCCCCTTGGCTGGGTGTCTTCTCGCTCAACTCTTTCTATGGTGGCTTCTTCTTTGGACTCGGGTGAGGTGATCATGATTACTAATGTGTATGCACCTATTGCTTTTGTGGGAAAGGAGGAACTTTGGAGGCATATTCAGTATGTTAGAAATTTTCACCATTTTCATCCTTGGGTGTTAGCAAGACACTTCAATTCAGTTTTAAGTCTGGAGAAGCAGTGTGATTTCGCTCGATTAGGGCCTTCTTCTACTCTTCTTCGTCAGCACATAGCTCTTTTGCACCTCTCTAATGTTAAGCCTTCTAACGGTCTCTCAATAGAAGGACTAAGGTTGATGCTTTCACTAAACGTCTAGACAGATTTCTTGTTTCTTGTTTCTAGGTTAGTGGTACCCTTACTCTTTCTTCGGAAATTCTACACTGGAAGGGTTCTGATCATTGGCTGGAAGGGTTCTGATCATTGGCCAATTCAATTTTCTGCTACTTGGGTTATTATTCTAAAGCGCCCACCTTTTAAGTTCCATTTGATGTGGCTTCGTGACTCTTCTCTTCATGATCTTGTATTTTGTTGGTGGAGAGATGAAGCTCCTACATATGGTATTGCTATGTTTTCATTCTCAAAAAGGCTTCAATGTGTTAAAAGGTAGCTTAGGATATGTAATAGACAATGTTTTGGGAACCTTCATGAAGAGGCTTGCGCAGGAACATCTCGACGTCATAATCAGGTAAATTAGAGATTGGGGATTTTTTGAGGATCTTGGCAAGGCTAAATCCCTTGCTTCTAGAGTTCTAGAAGAATGGGCACTTCGAGAGGAAAATTTTTAGAAGAAAAAGGTTAAAGTTGATTGGCTCCAAGAAGGAGATAGGAACATTGCTTTTTTCCAAAAAACTGTGCAATCTCGTCGAAATCAAAGCTATATTTCTTCATTGGTTAATTTTGAATGTATTCAATTGTCTTCCTTGTCAGCTTTGTTCTAGAAGGCTACTCGGTACGTTTATACCCTCTTCTCTCAGGACTCTCCTCCTGCTGATAATGAAGGGAATATTATTGTCTTGTATTCCTTCCCTTATTACCCAAAAAATGAATGATTATCTCATGCAACCAATCTCTTTGGCTGAGTTGGAGGAGGTGGACTTTGGCATGCCTAAGGGAAAAGCTCCTGGTTGTGATGGCTATCCAGTTGAATTCTTTTAGGAATTTTGGGACATCATTAATCATGATTTGTTGGAGGTGGTTAAGGAACCATATTCTAGCAAGCAGATGCTCCGGGCATTGAATTCTACTTTCCTGACTATTATTCCAAAAAGAGAGGGGGCTAATAAATTAGAGTTATTTAGACCTATTGCTCTATGTAATGTGGTTTACAAAGTCATTACTAAGTTAATTGTTGAGAGGCTTAAAAAGTGGTTCTCCACTATTATCTCAGAGCAACAAGGTGGTTTTGTTGTGGGAAGACAAATTTTGGATAGGGTGGCTATTGCTACTAAGACTATTCACTCTATGGCTAATTCAAGAGAGAGATCTATGTTTGTCAAGCTGGATATGGCTAAGGCCTACGATAAAGTTAAATGGAGTTTCCTGAGGAATATTCTTCTTACCTTTGGCTTTAGCTCTGACTGGGTGAGCTGGACTATAAGTTGTGCTACTTCTACCTCTTTTTCTATTCTTCTTAATGGTCAACGTTCCAAGCTATTTTATGCCTCTAGAGGTCTCCGCTAGGGTGATCCTTTCTCCCCCTATCTTTTCATCATTATAATTGAGGGCTTGGGCAAATTCATTAAGTGTCAGATGTCCCAAAACTCTATTTAGGGTTGGCAATGGGATAATGGTTTACCTACTCTTTCTCACCTTCAATTTGTTGATGATTCTGCTCTTGCGGGACTTGCTCAGATCAAGGAAGCTAGAGCCTTTCAACATACTTTGCATTTTTATTTGGCAGCATCAAGCCAAAAAGTTAATGAGCACAAATCTTCTATTTATTTTTTAACACTCTTGGATCTATTCAGCAAAGGATTGCTAATATACTCTGTTTTCAGATTGGGTCGCTTCCTTTGACATATCTCGAGATCCCTATTGCTGTTTCTAGGCAGCCACGACTCTTCTAGCAGAATTTGATTAACAAGCTTTAAGAAAAGGTAAATCATCAAACTCATAGATGGCTCTCTATTCCTGCTCAAGTTACCCTTCTTCAATCTATTATTCAAGCTCTTCCTACTTATAGAAGCATGGTTTAGGTTGCTCCTGTTTACTTTCTCAGCGAGTTTGATGCTCTTTTTCAGCAATTCCTTTGGAGTGGTAATTTGCGTAGCTCTAAATGGAGTTTGATTAGCTGGGAGATTGTTTGCAAGCCTAAAAAGGAGGGCGGTCTTAGTCTTCGATCAACTATCTTGAGTAGTCAAGCGTTGGTTACTAAGCTTTATTGGTGATGGTGCTCTGGACAGCATGAACTTTGGGCCTGTATTATTACTTATAAATATTTTAGAGGTATTGATCCTTGCTTTATTTCTACACTTCCTCTTGAAGGTCATGGCTCTATGGTGCAACATACTCTCAAGATTGGTGCTCATTTAGTTAAGAGGGGTCTTTTCTAGATATGTACGAGAGGCTTTGAGGCTTTGTTTGGTCCAATGCTTGGGATGGATTCCCCTCCATCTTATCTATGTACCCTCATCTTCAAACTCTCTATGATTCTTTTCTTGTTGCTGTATCAGATAAAGTGGCTCATTATAAGTCTCCTCATCAATTGGGACCTGTTGTCAGTTATATATGGAAGCACTCTTCAGATTGGCCTCCTAGAGGCATAGAGGCAGATTGTTAGGAGCTTTCTCAGATTTTGGCCTCTAGGGTGTGTTGCTCTCTGCTAGGACCAAATGTTTTGGCTTGGGGAGGTACCTTGTCTGGTAAATATTCTGTCTCTGCTGGGTATCAGGAGACAACTAAACAACTATTAGGGGATGCTGAGGTCCCTTGGTAGAGCCAAGTTTGGAATTAAAAAAATTTGGTCAAAGTGCAAATTTTTCATGTGGCTAGTGGTGGCTCACAACTGTTGTCTTACGTGGGATAATCTTTGTAAACATGGATTTCAAGGGCCTTCATCTTTTGTTTTGTGTGGTAATGGAGAGGAGTTTTTCTCCCATCTATTCTTCCATTGCTCCTTTTCTACTCAGTTATGGCACCTTTGGTGGAGTGCTTACGGTTTCTCTTGTTGGCATGCTTCCTACTTCCCTGAGTTCTAGGCCCGCTTGGGGAGTGCTCCCTCCAAGGCTTCTCCTCTCCATGCTACTTGGATTGCTGGCCCATTGTTCATTCTTTGGCATATCTAGCTAGAGAGGAATCGACAAATCTTTCAAGATGTCTGAATTGGTGTTATGCATCTTTGGTGGAAGATCTCACATTCTCTTCAAAAAACTATTCAAGCAAAGTGTGAGCTAGACGGGGATATGGATCCAGCCGATCTTGCTATATGTAATCGCCTCAATTTTCATCTTTGGGATGGGGCTGCAACTCAATGGTATCAAAGAGTGCCCAAACAGCCTCGGCAATAGGAGAAACAACGGGTGAACTAGGAGGGACATTGGACGACTCCTCATGGAGTTCTTAAAAGTAACATTGATGGTTCTTCTCGAGGGAATCCAAGACCTGCTAATATTGGGGGAGTGGCTTGTTGCAACTCTGGTGGAGTTAAATTCTTTTTCTCATTGCATAAGGGTTTCCGTACTAACAATCTCATGGAAACTCTTGTCATTTTATATGTTGTGGAACAATGTTGTTTGAGGGGATGGTGCAAGATTATCTGTGACTCTGACTCCCAAGTGGTGGTGAACTTGCTTAATTTGCAAGAGCTTGAGGATGTTAGTTGGCAATTGGCTACTGTTGTTAATTAGACTCTTCTCTTTTGTACCTTTCTTAAGTTCATTAGATTTACTTACATTCCTCGCGAATGGAATAGAGTTGCTGATTGTTTGGCCAAATGGGCTTGTGTTCATGCACCGGTTTGGTTTATTATGGATGGAAGCACCTACCCCTTGATCTGTTATGAGAATTTGATGGACTTGTTGATCAAGACTGAATTCCTTGTTGAGCTCTCCTTGTTGTAATCATGTCTGTCTTAATAAAATTTTACCCCTCTTTTCCCGAACACGAAAATTGGATTATAAACAAATTAAAAACTCGTGAAGCTCAATTTGGAAGAGAATTTCCATAATTTCAGTACTCCCATCTTCATAACACCATCTCCTTTCTGTTTTACATCTAGAGGATCCATTCTTAAGGCATTTACCACAAACGAAAGCAAGTCCATGGGCTCACAAAAGGGAGTTTCAACAATGTCTACAGAGATTTATTAAAATGTTGATGTATCAAACTGCATGAAAATAAAAAGCAATTACACAAATATCCAAAAAAACTTTGTAAATAGTAATAATGTTTCTAACAAAAACGAGTCAAGACCAATATTGGAGAGTCAAAAAAAAACATAAAATAAACAATGGAAAATAGAAGCATTAAAGAATCAAACTATATTTCCAAAGCATCCCATGAATAAGTAACTTTCTTTAAATATAGATCATGGTATAGGTCCTAGGATACCAAATGCAAAACATATAAGCTAGTCAAGGTTGAAACAGATGAATTCAAATCAGATCAGTTCTATTTATAATAAATAAATGTACTAAACAGCACTTGAAGATTAAACCCTATCTCACAGACAATCATTACAAATATGGTCACAACTACGGTCTTAAGAGTCCTACCAGCTCTCAAAATAGAAAGGTTAAAAAAAGGTTCAAATCAGGACATAGCCATATCAAAATTCAGAGTCAAAAGAGATTTTGCTGTGCAAGGAACACTTATTAATAGAAACCCCGATAGGCCACTAAACCTCCTTGTTTCTCTAGCCCAAAATGGTCACCATAAAATGACCAACCCTTTTCAACAAAACTACCAAAAAATTAAAATAAATATAACCAGCCTGTAAAGTTTTACAGTAGACGTAGGACTTCGTCACGTTACAGAGGATCCTGCAAATACGGTACTAAGTAAATAGATAATTATGTTTGTTAAGTCTTTTCAATCGCCCTTTTCATGAGTTGGTTTGCAATCAATGCCTGTGAAAGGAAATAGAAAAAGTAGAAAATCAAATGTAAAAGCTTAAAGCTCACATATCTTGCGCACATTGTATTACGTAAATGGAGAATGTTTTTCAAATTAAATCTTCTAAAACGCCCTATTCATGAATAAATATTGCTGTTCCGCACGCGATACATAAGTTAGGACTTAAAATATACAGCATTATGGAACTGGCAATTATTTTTTGCAGTTGGTTTGCAAGCAATGCCTGCGCAGGAAAATAGAAAAGGAAAAAATAAAATGCAAAAATTTCAAGCTCACCAAGATTGCCTAAGGGCTTGGCCTTGTAAAGCCTCCTGTGTCCATAACATGCAGGTGTGGCATATTGAAATGTCTCGGCCTTTAAATGTTTTCATTACGATGCTGTAACTGCAAAATAGAGATGTCCAGAGATCACTTGCACATTTCATTCAAAGAATTGAAACCGCGACGTCCTACTAAGCTTTTACATGCAAAACAAATATCAAAAAAATGTTATAGATAAAACTCGTAAATAACCTCAATAATATCCGAGATTCCAACACACGCCAAGGTTAAAAATTACAAAATCAGTCAAAAAAATCATAAAATACACAGGAAAACATTAAAATTAAAGAATCAAAATATATTTCCAAGGCATTCCATGAATAAGCAACTTTCATTAAATATAAATTATGGTGAAGAACAACAAATGCAAAACATATAACCTAGTCAAGAATGAAAAAGGTCAATTCAAATAAGAAAAGGTACTAAATAGCACCTGAAGATTTAAACCCCGCTTCATTGACAGTCATAATAAAGAGCGTACTGCTAAACTTTTACATACAAAACAATTATCCTTGTAAAATAGTAGATTAAGCTAGAAAATAACTTCAACAAAAGCTGAGGAGTAGAAAAGTATCTAGACAGAGAATCGACCACACAACCGACCTAAAAGAAGTCTGCAAATATTAACCAAATTAGAAATCAAGATTATCTCTGAGCTGGTTTCCGGCGATGAAGCGCGAGTTTTTAAAATATCTTCTAAGGCGGCGCAAAAAGCATTAGGCATATGATTTTAAGCCACGTATTAAAAAGTGGAGGCGCCATGCGCTTAGCATATGTACGGCCTTCCGTCCCTCATTAGAGATTTTAACAGACATTTGCAACTAGAAAATAAAAATTTTGTCGCACCTTTTACGTGGAACGGTGACGATGTAGTCCCGATATCCGGAACGAATCTGGGACTCGCATGTGGCAGAATTAGGAAAAAAAAATTAAAACACAAATAAGTGAAAGCCTGCTACTTTTAGTAAGATTGTTGGGCAAAGTGCACGTTGTTATTAATACTTTAATAAAATAAAATTTTGGTGTTCATGCCCTTATATCATCAGACTCGTCTTTAATACTGTCAGGCTTGCACGAGATGAGGTTCAATGGTTTAGCCATCCTCTTGTGTATATCATAATTAAAATTGGAAAAATTAATGTTTCAAATATTTATTTATTTGTTGGTAATTGTTTTTTCAGTAGATTGTGTTGAAATTTTTACTGATGATTAATCATGAAGTGTGACTTGAAATGTTGATGGTAAAAATTTCAACACAATCTAATCCAGAAGCAATTACAACAATTTTAATAGATTGCAGATCATTTCTCTAATTTATTTATTTTTTAAATAATACTTTTATATCTCAAAAATCATAGTATTGGTCTCAATTAATTGATTTCATTTCATGATTTTAATTGACTTTAATTTATCATTTGATTGCATAAAAATAATTTGTTAACCAATTTATATTATTTTATGTAAAAATTATGTGTTATATTATGTCAAAATCAGGGTTCTGTTATTTTGGATCGTTCATTTTTTTAAAAAGGTTGTTCACATAAATTATATAATTTTTACATTAAAAGTTGTAGCAATCATTATTTTTATTAAAACTTTAAAATAAAATATAATTGTTAGTATTCAATATGGTCACATTTTTAAACTTTCAGTTTCAAAGGTTGAACCTCTTTGAACCACTTCGAACAGTAGTTCTAAGTGGTTCAAAGTAGTTTGAAGTGGTTCAATTGTTCATTTCACAGGTTCAATTCAACAAGTTCAAGATTTTGTCATTTAAGCTCTGATTCTGCCAATTCAATAGTTTTGAGAAAGTGCAAAGGTATAGGTCAAGATGGAGATCAGTTCAGTGGTTTAAAAATGTAAAGTGGTTCAAAAATTTCAATATGTAGATGCGAAAACAAGTTTCAGGTTCAATGATCCAGTGCAGAGTGATTGAAGAAGCAGACATATATCTCAGGATATCTGTCATAAATGGTTCAAAGTAGATTGTCTTTCAACATAGTGATTCTCTCTCAAATTCTCAGCTTGAAATAGGATTGAAGTGGTGTATTTTGCACAGTTCAAATCTGGAGCTCCAGCTTGTCAAGTTTTGAGATCTAGATTAATGAGAACAGCGGCTCAGTTTTAGAGTCAAGCTTAGATCCAGAGTCTAAATGTAGACTCGAGCACAGTTAATTTGTGAATTTTAGATGTGAAAGAAGATTAGTTAAAAGTCCACACACATATTGAACATGGAATCATGGTTAAGATTTGAGAAAAATCAAGAGCTATCATTTGTCTATGCATTAAAACAAATCAATCCAACTCGAGGAGACTGATCTACTTGATTGAGGTGATGCTCATGTATATCATACTAAATCTTGGCTCGAGGGACATATTCTCTAAAACCTTCATCTTCTCTTGAAGCCTCTTAATCAATCTCAGCTTTAGATTAGAGGGATCATACATTGTTTTTGATAGCATGAATGCTTGTGATGTTGAAGCTATTAATGTGGACCAAGATTGGTCAAGAAATTCTGATTGGTGTTTTAAGTATATGAAATTTATGAAAATACAAACTCTAGAACTTAATAGACTACAGGATGACATACAATAACTGCTTATTACATGTGTGAAAGTTGTTGCCAGTAGTAATGTTGTGAAGATAGAAAAGTTGATTTCACATTTGAGATAAAGAGTATCAATAAAGGGTGACCCGATGCAAAGTTTGGCTCCAAAGTATCAAAATGAATAACTGCAACATCGAACACATCTTCATATGGTAGGGAGAAATGTATATGGAAAGTGTTGCATCGGGCCTTCGCTCTATGAGGATTCTGCAAGCACAGATTCCCTTCGTAATGATTGGCGTCTACGGCTTGTGGCCAGTAAGGAGACAAGACATAAACTATTCGACAAAGTGCAATGCCTTCCAGTAAAGATAAATGAAGAGCCATGTGATGTTTCATTATTTAAAGCCAATATATGGAGATGAAAGGTCAATACTCATCCAACGAAATCAAGAACCTTAGATTGATTATAATGATGCACTCGGTTGCTACAACATATAGGTTCTTATCTGGGATTGGTAATTGTTACCTGAAGAAACTTTGTTAAATATTTGAACTATGTTTATGGCTTCATCGTTGTTCCAGGTGTATTCATAAGAGATATGCCTCTCCATCAGTTTGTGATAAAGCTGCACAACCATTTGCATAATCTAGTATCAACCAACACAAGCATGTAGCCTTCGACAACATCAACAGTCCTAGGATATAAAACCCCGAGCCAGTTTAGAGCTTCATCGTGCATTTGATCTTATGTATCTAGATGGTAGCATTGGCTGGGAGCTTCTGTTGTTAATGGTGCATAATAGGGGTCGGCAACGTATAAGTACCAAAGGTTGTTGAAAATATAACACAAAATAGTCATAGCCGTGGAAGACAGAACTTTATAAAATCAGGATGAGGTGATGAAAAGGTTTTGGAGGAAAATGTTGTGAACACAAACTATGATGAAAACGTTTATCATGCATGGTTGTACATGTTTCACTGCTCCTCTCAGCCCATGGCTCCTTGTGTTAGAACTGGAACTACGTGCACCCTTGATAGAATGCCTGCAAGGTAGTTGTGTAGGTGAAGAGAGCATATCACCCCTTAACTTGATTGTGGCAATTCGAGTGTATATCAATGACACGAGCTGAGCAATATATGACTTCAAACATATATTGAACCCAGAATGCCCAATGATACATAGTGACAGGTGTCATGGATAAAAAATTAGAGAGAAGCAAATGATATTATAATGTATTATAAACATTATATCATCATTAGTGGGGAATGATATTTAAATATCTTATAAAGATAGAAAAAGGCGATGACAATCTAGCAGCGGAAGGAGGCAATTTCAAGAATTAGTTTTAGTAACTGAAAATGATTTGATCTTACGAGGATAAAAGTTGAGGAGTCATCAGAATAGAGGGGATAGGACGGGTTCTTCCGGCCACTACAGACTGTGTGCTGTGGGCAGGGGGAGATTCTTTAGTTCTGAGGGAAGGAATACAGACTTTGAAGCTATAGCAGAGCAAAGCTTTATTTGCTAGACTTTGTGTTAGTGATTAAAGGGGATTTTGATTTTGAATGTAATGTAGGAGAGATGGTTTTCATTTCCTGAAGCATGTGTAATAGGATCTTTGTAGTCTTTTACAACTTAAAGAGGGGAGGTTTGAAAGACATCTGCAGATTAAAACTTTGAGTCTTTGTAGTTTTCTTTCCACTGATGGTTATGTTGCTGTAACTTTCAGTTTTCTTTAAGTGCATCAGATTTGTTGTTTTCTATATGCATTTGATATCAGGATCTTCTGGAAGCTTTTATTCATCTTTCCTTAGGAGAATGGAGATTGTTCTTTGACTTTTATCCTTTGTAATGCAGTGTACAACAGGTTAACTTTGTGTAATCTATTTTATTCTGTTTCCTTTCTTTTTAGTTCTTAGGTTTCACATCTACTCTGTGTTTACAGGTAGATGTTAGATATCCTTTCGTGCTTTCTGGTAAAAGCACCCACATTTAATTCATTGTAAATCTTGCACGGGGAGCTGTATCCAGTAAAATTCAGAGGAAGGTTATTAATCTAATAATAACCTATCCAACTGTTGGTGTTAGTTTGTCCTTTCACTTGGGCATTCAGGGTCGGATTTCCACACATTCTCTCGAAGGACAATCTGTTCACTAACAATAATATAATGATAATTAGGGGTGATTGTCAAATTCTATGTTGCGCATGATGATTCAACCTCTTATGTACAATCAACATGTTCCTCAAACTCTAAGTTTGGAGAGGAATTATGTGTGCAAAAGGGTAATCAGTGTAACCTACACCCTGGTCATGAGTAGAGAAAGTAGAACATTCATAATTAGTGAGTTTTGCTTCAATTGCAAATCTAAGTGGTAAATCAGGATTTCAATTAAAAGCCTACCAAATGATATCATGCTTGCATTTCCATTCGCCGCAGCTTCCATGGCGATCTTTGTGTTGTATCTGTTGAGTAACTTGGATCTTTTTTGCAAATGTACTAACATTACCATTGTAATTGATGCTTTTCAAATGCAGATTTGGATCTCATATAAATATGACAAGAGGAGACATGTCTCTTCAAGACACATGTTCCTATTGTTAATCATCTTTAGTTAACTATATGTATAACTCACCTTTAAGCATATATATATATATATATATAATCAATAATATAAGACAAAAAATAATGTTTATATAAATCATGAATACAAATACTTAATGTAATGAGTATATCACTTTGACTAATGATATACTTCAAATCTCCCTCTTAGCAAAGGAGAAGTGAAAATAATATTTTATGAGATATTAGTATCAAGGATATCTATACACAACATATTATCTAACTTTAACACTCTGAAATAGCAACTTTTCAAATAACTACAATCATAATGTTATGAACACTATCATAACATATATTATGATCTCTAATTTTCTGAAATAATATCTAGAGTAATCATAATGCTTTTGTTATTAATGACTTTAGGCATATCTAGAACAAAAATCGTCATAATAACAGGCCTATCATTTGCAAGATCGTCATCTTACAAAGATTACCATATGTATGTTCGTTATCATGGTGTCCAACAAAATCTAGCCCAAAGAACCATTATAACAAGTCTACCATTTATAAGATCGTCATCTTATAATGGTTATCTTTTGCTTATATACATCATTGGGCAAATAGAATAGTGAAAAGATACCTAAATACCCATTAAAACTATGCATTTACTATTCCAAAGGATCTCTCCTTCAATTCATTCGTGTGGCACGAATTCTAAAGATCAACGGATGAATTGAAGCCCCTATATAGGTGGAAACGTAAATAGTTACAAAACTACCGCTCTTTCTTTAATTGTTATTTTGTTAAAATTGCATTACTTTTTCAAAAGGCTAGTATATGCACATTTGCTATTCATTTCATTTTCTGGATTCAAAATTCAGTTTCAAACATAATGGCAACTAGATTTGCGGGTTTCAATAAATTGAATGGAATCAAGTCTTCACTATAGAATTTCACAAACACTTCTCTTTGTTTCTATGACATGCAAGATTTCCAAAAGAGAGTGGCCTATTCATCCCATTGCCGATAAGCTCTAAGGATGTGGGCTAGTTGAAGTAGCGAGTTTTCCAATTGCAGTCCAAGCTCTGGAGTTAATATATGAATGCAAAATCTATTATAACCTAGACACTAAATAGATTGTATTGCCAAATGACACAATATTGATCTCTATTGATAGATAAACTATGGTAAATTACCTTCGAGTTCCAGAGCAGGAGGAGTTTTCAAATTTGACAATTGGCAAAGCCATTTCTAAGTTTTCCATAAAGAAAATGATTTGGAGAAAGGAAGTCATGTGATCATGGTTTTAAAAACCATGGAGCGCCAAGAGTAAGGTTCCTAAGACTCTTTTTGGTAGTAATCTCAAGCTTGAGATTGTCAACATCCTGGTTCTCTTGCATAGATTGAAAAGTGAGGTAGAAGCATTAAACTTCATTGAGCAATATTTATTTTTGGTGCAAGTAATCTGCTCTAACACCAAATTTATTGACTGGGCTAATGAGGTAAGCAATATTATGTCCAATGCTCTTAGTGCTACAAAATTCTACAACACCTTCTATATGTCCTCCTTTCTAATTTACATGTTAGCTTCTCTACAGCTATGGCTAGGTCTCCCAAGGGTAGAAAATTTCCCTGATGACATGAAGTCTTATGAGATCTACCCGCGTTTACAATTGGAAAATAGTCATGTAGAGTATATAAGAGTTAATGATGCATTTACCATGAGAATTTGTGGGGAGCTCCAAGGATGTCTAGAAAGGAGATTTAGTCTCGAAGCTATGGTGGCCATTAGTCAATTTAGGAGTTATTTTATCTAGTTCTCATCATTTTCATATTTGCATCTTGTAGTTTTTGATGGATTTCCCTTAAAGCTATCGAGATATACAAGTGATATGATTGATTTGATCGAGACCATAAGGCAAGCGATTCAAGTGAACATGCTAAGTGAGAGACTAAAGAAGAAAGATTATGATTTTTCTATGAAGATGGGAGCTTTTATTGTGAGTTTCATTCTAATGCAAAGAACATGTTAAAGTTGTTTGAGATGAAATATAAATTGGAGATGTATGAAGTTTTGAGGCCTATATTTGATCCAAATGGATATGCAAGGGAGGTGTTTCAGACTAGAAGTGTTATCAAACATATCACTACTATTAAAGACTATTGGGTTGATTGTAATGATGAATTTGAGAGTCATGAGGTGAACCCACAATACTGGGTACCACTTTTGGGGGACGAAGGAAATCACGAAATGATGAAAAATTTGCATTTAGAATTTTCCATATGCTCGCTCGAATGTACTAACAATGTTCCTATGAACATAAGTTAATTATATGTTTGCGCGAACATATTGACTTTTAATAAGGTATGTTCATGCGAACATACCTTGTTAATGTGTTTGTGTGAACATATTTGCGACGACTATTTTGTGATGAAAATTCCTCTTTTTCGATTGAGATCTTGATAAAGTTGCCCCTTTTTATGTTCGTGTGAACACAAATTATTACACATGTTCATGCAAACTACCCCTTTAAATTTCTTAGTGGCCATGAAATTTTAATGGGCATGTTCATGCGAACATGTGTTCGCACAAACATGTCTAGTATGTTCGCGCGAACACCATGTTCGGGTGAACGCGTAAAATTAGAAAAAATTTAACCCTTTTTTCTTTTTTTCTTTTTTTTTTGCTCTTTTGACTCCCATAATTGTAGGAGAATGATCTCCTACTGTAAAATAAAAAATGTCAAAATGTGCTGCTCGGAGCAAGCTTTCCAACTATTATAATTGTAATACATATTTTAGTAAATCAACCAACTTCAACACCTTGGGAAAATTAGTAAATCAAGTCAAAAAAATTTGAAAAATATGTAGGAACTAGCTTATTGAGATACCTTTCTATTCAAAAAAAAAATTTAGGTTTATGATAAATTCACTTCAAATTATCTGTGTCAAACAGAATGTATGTCTAAATTACGATTCGTGTCACTTCAAAACTTCATAAACTATACAATAATCAACCAAAATAAATCAAACCAAATGCATCCTTTAGATATTGATGTTACAAAATAACGCCGAAAGAATTACTTCATTATCATTTCTAAAAAAAAAGTTATGTGTGTCAAACGGACTATCACTCTTTAAAAATATTGAATTTTATTATGTACCACTTTTCAGAGGAGATAAAAAAATTTGACATAACTAATTTATTTTTTTAGATTAAAAAATATGGTTACAAAGTAGGAACAAAGTAATCAAAATCACTAGTTTATGTCATCTTGAAATTATTTATAGTTTTGGAGATATAGTCACTTAAACGTGATGTTTGTTACAAAAATATTGATTTCAGTGTCAAAATTGGTCAAAAAGTGGAACCCATTATTGTGGGATCACCATCTCGTGCTTTTGCTAAACTCACAGTGGATCAAATGAAAATGTATAAAGTTGATATCAATGTGGAGGGAGTAGAAGATGATGGGCAGAATATGTATTGTAATACCTATTTAACAATACTATGAAATACTCCTATCAGCTCAAAGCCTTATGAGGATACTGGAGAAGATCTAGAAGTCATGATGGCCTAAATTATTAAAAGGACCAAGAAGTGGGTTGAGTGGACTACAAGAAGAAGGAGTCAAAGTAAAAGCACACCCACTTAAGCTTCTCCAGTAGCTGCCCCTGCTTCCTCCTCACAAGGTGGCACATCAGGTGTAACCTTGGCCATAACTCAAGGACCAACTCAACCAGTATGTGGAGGTGGTCAACCTCCAAAAAAAAATATCCCTATGGCTAAGACTTGTTAGGATGGCTCCCCCCATGTGATTGGTGCCCAGCCAAAGGCTGAAAAGAAGGTGGATGAACTGAAAGATAGTGTCGTTACTCTGGTTCCCTCACCTCATAGTAGTCCAATTCCATCTACAACTGCAGTACTTCTCCTCCCAAGCAACCCTCATGTGCAAGTAGTGGACTTAGGAGATGGAGGAAGTAGTGATAGGGAGTCCACTAAATAAGATGAAGCAACCAAGAAGACTATAGAGACAGAGAAAGGCCAAGACTCCTCAAAGCTTATTTCACAAGCCCAAAAGAATTCCTTCTCTTCGACCATGAAAGTAATCACTTTGGTCAAAAGAAAAATGTTTAGTATAGAGTATCTTGGGATGGCTTCAAAGGTAATAGGTACAGATTCATGGTTGGAAGATACTCTGGATAGGAAGAGAAAGAGGGAGGATGAAGGTGCTCCCAAAAAGGATACCTTATCCCTTGTTGTCTGCTCTGGATCTACATTGACTATGGTTAAGAAACAAAAGACCTTTTCTATCCTTGGGCAAGACCCTGAAATAGTGCACTTGACAATAGAAATAGCAAAACCTACTAAAGAAGGAAGAATTGAGGACATGACTACAGATGATTTCACCATGCATTTGGTGGATCTTTGGGAAGTTAGACATGATACCAAAGTTGGCTTGTGGAAGTTCACAAATGAGGTGATCGAATGATAGTTGGATAGCCTTAAGTTG
The DNA here is from genome assembly GCA_028749045.1 of Cupressus sempervirens. NCBI lineage: Eukaryota > Viridiplantae > Streptophyta > Pinopsida > Cupressales > Cupressaceae > Cupressus > Cupressus sempervirens. Next base: position 190,961,897 of record CM053783.1, on the reverse strand, counting down.
TCAAAGGTCTGGATGAAAGTGGAAATATAGGAATTGAATGGTTTCATAAGGCAATTAGTCACCCATTTGGCAAGCATCTCTGGGATGCCCATTACTAGAGATCCCACCACTGCAAATGTCCTGGCACTTATCTCCTACATCTAGGAAGATAAGATTTTTGGGCAAATTGGTAGAGAGTGAAGTGAGAAGATCAAGAAAGAAGGACTCTCCATTATAGAGCAGATTGGTAATGCTACATTGTGAGAAGAATATTGAAGATCAAAGAGGGAGATTGTTGTTAACAGAATGTTTTCAATCATTGTTTCATCATTGATGTCAAACCTTCTATTTGTAGGAATGACAGTTGCTTATAAGATTCAAGTACTATTACTTAGTTGATTGATGAAGAGGATTTGATCAAAAATATGTAAAAAGAGCACCTAAGGGAAAGGTTGAGTTATGATGTTGTAATGAAGTGCAAGTATCAATTAAGACAATGGTTAAATGATGTATTGATAACATATTCAAAGACATAGATGTTGGTCACACTTAGAAACATTATAAGTATAAGTTGTAACAAGGTTAACTGCAAAGCTTAAACTAAGTTCATTAGTGGGTGTCAAGCAAGCTAGTTGAAGCCAAGAAAATTTTTAGTTGGAGCCGAGCAAAAGGAAAATCTAGTGTGTGCTGAGTGATCTTCAGGTGTCAAGTGAAGTTCAAGTGCCGAGCAAAGTATCAAGTACTGAGCATCAATAAAAATGTAGTTGATGTCGAGTAACATAGTATCTGTTGAGCACTAGTATTTCAATAGTGTCAAGCTCCTGCATTATTTTAAATGACAAAGATTCACCAAATCAGAGCCAACATAATTCTTACCTTGAATTTTTTGAAATAGTTGGAGGATAAGGATGATGAGCTAGTGGCACAAAATTCTATGTAAACCATTTTTGGGTGAATTCAAAAGGATTATTCAAGAAGTTTCTAGAGGAAACAAAATATGAGTTAGATACAATGAATCCTACCTAATACATACAAATTGAAATCAAAGGAAGGAAGAATTGAGCGGGAAAGGAACTCCAAGACTTCTATTTAAGGAGTCATAGACCAGGAAGAAAATGCTACTTTTTCTACTGCTAGAGAGCCAAAATTGTGAAGTGATTAGAAGGGTGTCAAGGAAAAAGCATCTAGGAGAAGGAAGAACAAAGCACAGAGCCTTTGCTTCTACAAGTGGTCAAGAAGAGATGATTGAACTGGTACATTGAACATGGAGACTCAAGAAGACTAAGCTTGAAAGGAGGGTAAGTTGTCAAGCATTGTAGAGATTAAAGGCTAGGCAATGAGAAAAGCTTAAGAGTGATCTGAGATCTACAAGTTAAGTTGTATTCTATAATTAGGTCAAAATCCCTAATTGTTGCTCTCTAGCAATTGTATCAGTTAGGATAGAAGGAAAATCCTATAGACTTAGGTTGGCCTAACAACCATTTGTAAATCCTTTAACAAGGTGGAATTCCAAGTGAATGTTCTAAAGTCCTCTAACCAGGCCCACTTCTAACAAGGTGCTTAAATCCTCTAACAAGGTCACATTTAATAGTGTGTTGTAAGCCTTTAACAGGGCAGGCCTTTCACAGGGCATCACTTCTAAAGAATGAGAATTGAGTAGCATGTTACTGGTGGTTTTTCCCAAATTGGGCTTCCATTTAAATCACTATGTTATGTGTTGATCTTTTATGTGTTATGCTTGCATGTTGATTTACAGTAACTTGCTGAATAGGAAAGTTAATGCTTGGATGAATGAATGGTTGAATGGGCTCACTACACTTAGTGAAAAAGTTTGAATAGGACATTTGGACCTTGAATAAGTGATTCACCCCCCTTCTCAATTATTCTAAAGCATTTCTAACAATATTAAGATTGGAAATAGAAAAAGATAACATATCATTGAATAGAGCAACCTTGGCTGCAAAAAAAAACCAAGAGCGATGATTATTTTTCCTTGTTGAAGATGATCATCCACATGAAGGTAAAGGAGGTTGTTGAAGCAAAGATTTTTCCTAAAGGAGATGAGCTCCTAGTTGAGTGGTTTTAGAGCATGCAGTTCAAATCTAAAGTGATCATGTCAATAGAGGAGGAACTTAAAGAAACTAAAGTCAAAGTAAAAGAGCAAGATAAAGATTATGAACTACTAAGAGGTTTGCATACAGACTCACAGTCTAGTTTGCAAAGGAAGGCAATTATTGGAGTAACTTTCATGCAGTCAAATTTCTCCAATTTCATAGATGATCTGATAGGAATGATGTCTAGTCACCAGGATAGAAGTTGTGAGCTTTAAAGGCTTGGTAGATGTGTACACATGGCCATGGAAGAATTACAAGACTAGTTGGGTGCCATTAAAGATCTAGTCTAAGAGCATTGTAAATGGCTCTTTAGATACACTAATGTGCATGTCCATAAACATGAAGAGCTAATTCCAATCATTAATGCCACCAAAGCCTATAGGGCAAGGGAAGAAAAAGGAAAGAAGGTGAGGTGATTCATATTCTACTTTTTTCATATTTTTTATATAATTATTGTAATAGACGAATTGGCTCCTTGCCATTTTTCATTTTTGAGGAGATGAACTGATTGAACTTCCATTGTAATGATCATCTCAGAACCCTATATGTATGATAATGAAAGATTAGTAAAAGGTCGGCAAATTTTTGGTGTGAAGTACTTGATGTTGCAAAGTCAATTGAATGGTATTTCTGCATCAATTATTTTCTGTTCCATTTTTGTTAATTGTTAATTGCTTGTTTTCTCTTTATTTTGGATTGAAATGAGGAATGCACAAAGCTTCATTCCCCTATTTTGAAACAATGATCCAAATCTGATAAGTACTATCATTATAGGCTTAAAAGAGATCCTTTAGATGTTTTCATTCAATATAATCTCTCTCTTGTTGCAATTTAGTTTCTAGATAGATAAGTTAGCCTTAGTACATATTAACTATGAGTTCATAAGATGTGTGACTTCATAGACTTAATCAACCCTCAAAATATCATTTCTTTCCTGAGTCAAATCCCATATAGGTTTGACTTGGTTTACCTCTCCTATTCTTTGGTTAAGAACATACCCTGTTTAGATTTAGGAGTAAACAAAATTCATTACAAATTTTGCAATAGGGAGCTGTACCTAATAATTTAGAGGAAAGTAAGTCTTTTCAAAAGTGAATTTCCAACTATTGTAATCAAATGTTGTTCACAAATTAGGGCATTCAAGAGTTAAAATTAGAAAGAACTATATGTTTACCAATAGATTTTTGGCGACTCTGCTAGGGATACAAAAAGTTGCTTGACTAAATGAAACGTTAACATTAGGGAAAATGGTACTACCTCATGAAAACATATTTCTAGTACTCCAACCTAATCTTGGGTTTCAAAATGATCAAGAAGATATAATCTCATACATTAATACATTTGTTTGGAGAAATTAGAGGAACACTGAGTGTTACAAGAATGCTAATTGAATATTGGAAGAAGAAGAATCTAGGGCTAAAGGATTAGAAAGAGTTGTTTAGAGAGAAATATGAAGGGCAAAAAGATGGTTAGGACATGAAGCTCAAAGACAAAATTAATCTAACACCCTAGAAAAAACAAAGTTCCTTAGAAGTACTAAAGAATAGGGTGGGCAAGACCCTATTTTTGACAAGCTTACAGAACTTGGTTTTCCCATCCTAGATATTCCTAAGCAAAAAGGTGAAAAGAAAAGTTAGAGTAGATTGCCTTCACCTATTAGAAATCAAAACTTTTTACATACTACTTGCCAAGTATTGGCCTTGCACAGAGTTACTGCTTCTCTAGTTGTCAATTTTCTCCCATACCTTGGTAGAACAATTATGGCTAAGGCTTGGGCTACAGTAATATGTCCATTAGCACTGATGGCTTATCACCCACTCCCATATGGTTCAAGGAAGAATTTCCCTAAATTTTCAGGTGATAGGAAGATTACAATAGATGAGCATATTAAGGCCTTCTTCACTACCACTCACATCTTAGGGGTTATTTATGAAGATGTTGTTGTAAGACTATTTGTAGAAACCTTGATAGAAAATGCAATAGACTGGTTTTATCATCTGGATGATGGCTCAATCACTAATTGTGATACAATGAGAACAACCTTTGAAACAAGGTTCAATACTATAGAAGACAAGCATGTCTTGTTAACACAATTTATATCCATTAAAAAAAAACCCACCATGAGTATGAGGGACGTCGTTGCAACTTTTAGTAAGATCACTAGCAATATCTTGATACCTAATAGACCTATTGCTAGCAATTTGAAAACATTCTTTATAAGTGCAATGCCATCAAATATCAATTATGATTTAAGAAGGTCTCATCCCACAGATTTAGCAGATGCACAAAAGAAAGCAGTCCAATTTGAAGATGATCTGATCTCCATTGGGAAGTGGAAAAGGGAACTCCAAACCAAGGGAAGTTCTAGCAATACCACCTAATCTGAGGAATTATTTTAGAAGTTATCAAACGAATTGGTGGCAATGAAGAGATAATTACCTAGGTTTAGTAACTCTTACCAACAGAACTATCAAAACCCACTGGGAAAAAATAATGATGGAAAATTTCCATAACTCATAGGATCACAACCAAGATTGATGATTGAAGCGGCACTGAAGAAAGGAAACATGTGCATGTTTCATTTGGCAGCAGATTATGATAGTGAAATTTTCCTAGAAACTACTCGTATGATGTAGTTTATCCACTAATGAGTTAAGCATCAAAACCCCTTGCCTTGAATCAAATTCATACTCAAATGGTGACTCTAGAAACTTATTCTTGGAATATGAATCCGATTCTAAGCCAAAGGGAAAATGCTATGTGACTATTGATGGAACTTCATACACAGAACTAACCCGAGGTCAAAAATTCAAAAATCCATAATCCAATCATGCTCCAGGAAATGACCCCAACTCTTCATAAAATAATATTCACATTGATCAAGGAGCATCATTGTCTCAAATAGGTAAGAAAAAGACCCCTTTTGATTTCATCTAATTTTGTGAAGAGTCAAAAATTTGAATCTCCCCTATATATTGTCTAAAATATCATCCCACTGAGTTGAAAAGATTGGTAGATCATTGTAAAGGAAATGCTTTAGATTTGAATCATAATGTGACCATTTAGGAGGAAGATCAATCTTTGACATCTAACCTATTTAATCAAGAAGATTCCACCATCCTAGCAACCTCTCTCGAGAAAAAACCTGACCCATTCTACATCTCATTATATATCAACAGATGCAAATTAAGTAACTATATAATAGACTTAGGCACATCAGACAATGTGATGCCTTATTCTGTAGCTAAAGCCTTGGGTCTCACCCTTAAAAAAGTTCATGGAAGGTGTTATTCTATGGATGCTAAGAAAGTCCCCTTGTTTGGACAAATTAAAGATGCTCAAGTAGCCCTAGCTTCTCATCTAGAAAAGAAACTATTATTGACTATCCTAGTTGTAGATATTTCGGCAAGCTATGGCCTTCTCTTAAGTAGGAGCTTTTTCTGAGATTTGGGAGGAGAAATAAAAATTGAATGGTCTCAAGTAGTTATTCCCATAGGGAGCAAGATATTTAAGTTGGAACTTGAGGAAAAGGAGAAATTTATTGTCTTAAAGTCAGATGACCCTAAAGCACAGGTCCTCTATTAAGAACTAGAGTTTGACAATTACATGCTATTTAGTAAAGATACCATGAATGAGCAAGAAATCAAATATTTGGAACCAAAAATCCTTCATGAAGAAAATGAGTCTTTGTCCATATGGACATTAGAATTTGATGGACTCATCAGGATCTAACATAGGTTAGTGTTAATACCTCCCGAAGGAGAGCCTGAACCCATTGCTTTTAAATTGGAGTTTGTAAACACTAATAACACTACAGAGGATGAAGCCTTACTCCTTGGGATAATAGCTACAAAGGAAAAAGGAACAAAGATCCTGAAAGATCAAGGTGATGCAAAACTTATAGTGAGACAAATTAAAGGGCAATACTCTGTGAAGAACATAAGTTGAAAAACTATAGAAACACAGTTTGGGACAAAATAGAAGGCCTTGATGCTCTTTCCATTGAATCAATAACAAGGGAGATGAATACGAAAGCTAATTTCATAGTTGTTCCCACTTCCTTGTTTCTACCTCATCCTGAATTCAAGGATAAGAAATACCAGGTTGAGATTGTGTATCAAGCATCTGTTCCAGAAAATATAGAATACTTGCAAGTATTTGAAGATAACAAGAGTTTATAATTGTTCTTAGAAAATAAAAAAGCTACTTCTAAACACTCATCAAAGGAAGAAATCCACGGAGGCCTCAAACATAGGCAAAGGGAAGATAACATTGATGAAGTCCAATTGTGAGGTAATATCATCCCCCCATATTTTGTATCTTTGGAAAGATTGTTTAATAGACACAATGCCTACATCAAGCGAAAGAGAATGGAAAAAGGTCCTACTATAGGTGAGCATGAAGGAGTGAGTATTAGAGATACTCATAGTCCCAAAATGATTAAAAATGGAAAGTGTTGTTCACCTGAAGAGAAAGAAGTCACTAGACAACCTTTCATAGAAGACCAAGATGTATTCGCCTAGAGCTACGAGGATTTGAAAAGTTATATTGGTGGGAAGATAAAACATCAAATTCCCCTGAAACTTGACATAGTTCCTTTCTAATAGAAATAGAGGAATTATAATCCTAAAGTAGTTGATGCTATATTCAAGGAAATGGACAAGATCTCAAAAGCAAGAATTATCTATCTCATTCATCAATCCACCTAGGTAGCCAATATAGTGCTAGTTAGGAAGAATAATGGAGAAATAAGGATCTGTGTTTACTTCCAAAATTTAAACCAGGCATCCTTGAAAGACAATTTTTCTCTTCCCAACATGGATTACCTATTACAAATAGTAGCTTGGGTTGAAATGATGTCCACGATCAACAATTTCTTAGGGTGCAATCAAATAGAAGTGGAGAAGAAAGATCAATAAAAAATGACTTCCACTACTCCATGGGGTATGTTTACATATCATAGAATGCCTTTTAGACTCATTAATGTTAGTGCCACATTTCAAAGATGTATGAGAAAAACATTTGCCAATTTAGAAGACCATATTATTGTTATATACTTGGATAATCTCACTATGTTTTCAAAGAAAAGAAAGAATCACATAGAAGATTTGAAGAAGGTATTGCAAAGGTGTCGGGAACATGGAATCTCCCTAAATCCAAAAAAATCTATTTTCTGTGTTATAGAAGGAAAGCTTTTGGATCATGTAGATTCCCAGGAAGGTATCATAATTGACCTAGAGCGAGTTGAGGCCATTCAATGGTTAAGCCTGCTGGTAAATAAAATAGAAGTTAAGTCATTCTTTAGATGTGTAAATTTCCTTAGAAGATTTGTCCTAGATTTTCTAGAGACTACTTAATGCGTTATAGATATGATGAAAGAAAATTCAAATTTTAAATGGAAAGAGGTTGGAAAACAAGCTTTCCAAAACATAAAGACTGCTATCGCTAATGCTCTGGTACTATGTCATCTAGATTATAAATTAGATTTCATCATTTACTGTTATGCCTTTGAACACACTTTATCAACAATCTTGATGCAAGACAAAAAAGAAGGGATACTGTTGAAAATAGAGATGGAGTAACTGAGAGGGGAGGGGTGAATCAGTTACCACAAAAATAAATCTACAGATCCTTGGATGTCTTAAAATAAAATTGCTGCCGACACTCGGTAACCATACAAATAAATGCTGAAACTAGATAGATGTTCTGTTAACTTGTTAAGCATTTAAAGTGGTTAACATGCATGCATAAAGAAATAATCATGAACACAAGAGACACCAGATTTAACGTGGAAACCCAATTTGGGAAAAACCACCAAGTGACTAGTTACCAATTTTTACTCTTTTGAAGTGAGCCCTGTTAGGAGCCAACCCTGTTAAAAGTTACAAAACACACTGTTAGGTGTGACCCTGTTAGAGGATTTAATCACCCTGTTAGAAGTGGCCTTGTCAGAGGTCTTTAAAACAATTCAACTGAATTGTCACCTTGTTAGAGGATTTACAAAATGGCTATCAAACCAACTTTGTTAAGAGGTTTTGAATCACTGTTACAATGATTAGAAAGCAACAATGAAGTGATCTGAAATATATGCAACTTATCTTTGCTGAATACAGATCTCTGTTCTGCTTCACTAGATCCTTACTGATCGAACACAATTTTGTAGCTTCATAAGGATATCTAATCCTTCCTCAACATTCACTCATATATCCTCTTATTCATACATTCGCACTCTTATGCATCCACACACTTGCATCTATTGAATTCACAACTTGACCTTTCATATATACCTTTCAGATTGTCAAGTCGGCTCAATTACAAGTTACAACAACTGAAAAACATTAAATCAATCAACTTCACAAGACAATTAAACTTAATTGTTTAGAACAATAAAATTCTTTGCTGCCCGACCCAGTTCAGTGACCATTGCTCTAGAATGGTATTCCCAGTGTTAACCAAGTGAAGCTCGGTAAACATTGCAAACCTTGCAACTTTCTTTGGAGACCGAGTTAACTCGGTAAAAACTGACCTTCCTTCGTTTACTGAGTGAGCTCAGTAAAAGCTAACTTTCCTTCGCTTACCGAGTGATCTCGATAAAAGCTAACTTTCTCTTTGATGACCGAGTGAACTCGATAGAGATTGAAATTTCCCTTTGTTAACCTTGGGAGCTCGATTAACATTAACTTTCTGCTACAAGATCCTTTGATGCCTGAGTGAGCTTGGTAAGAGCTAACTTTACTATGTAATGTACAAGAACGTTCGGTCAACACTGTAAATTTCTTTGCCAACCGTCTGAGCTCAGTAGACTCTATCAGATGGCTGATATGACATTTTTGTAACATCAAAGACAATACACAATTAACAATTGTATCCAACAATCTCCCTCTTTGGCATTGATGGCAACACAACATTTCATAGCAGAAATGAAATTTGAAGGCAAGTCTTTCTCTTATATGGCAACACAACATGTCAACATAACAATTCTCCCTCTAAGATAGAAAACTCTCCTTGTTACAGTAATCTCCCTCTGTGAAGGAATTACATAACAAATTCTTTATATTTTGAACAAATTTCAGAGAGATATGATAGTAAAACTCTCCCTCTTTGACAACACATGCCAAAGATAACTCAACTCAAATGAATTTTAGTGTACCTTTAGTACTGATTCATATGCAGTATTTTCTAGTTACACTACATCAACTGATAGATCTTCAATCTGGTATAAGTTGATGCATCACTAAAACTTTATTTTAGTGAACTTCAGATAGGGGAGTGACCCCTAACTTACCTCTTAGATACAAGAATGCATCCTTAGGTAATGGTTTAGTGAATATGTTAGCAATTTGTTCCTTTGTATGAACATATTCCAATATGATCTCCTTATCTTGCACCAATTCTCTGACAAAATGATATTTTATTGCAATGTGCTTGGTTTTGGAATGCATCACTGGATTCTTAGATATGTTGATTGCACTTGTATTATCATAGAACATAACAACTGGTTCTTTGATTTCTATCTTCATGCCTTCCAACAATTGTTTAAACCAAACAATATTAGAATAGTTTACTGCTGCAGCAACATACTCTGCCTCTGTTGTAGATTGAGATGTACAATTCTGCTTTTTGCTTGTCCAAGAAACCAACCTCTTTCCAAGAAAGAATGCACCTCCACTTGTACTTTTTCTATCATCAAGGTTTCCTGCCCAATCAGCATTAGTAAATACTTTCAAATCCAAATTTCCTCCAAACTTATACCATAAACCATACTCTTTAGTTCCTTTCAAATATCTCATTATTCTTTTGATTGCCATCATCTGATTTTCTCTTGGTTTTGCTGAAAATCTTGCTACAATACCAACTGCAAGGGCAATATCTAGCCTAGTATGAACTACATACTGCAACTTTCCAATCATAGATCTATACACTGTTTGATCTACTTCTTTTGATTCATCTTCTTTGGTAAGTTTTAATCTGGTACACATAGGAGTCCCGACTGGTTTACAATCTTCCATTCCAAACTTTTTCAATATCTCTTTGATGTATTTTGATTGAGTAATGTAGATACCATTTATATTCTATTGAATTTGAAGACCAACAAAAAATTTGATCTCACTAAACATAGACATTTCAAATTCCTTGTTCATTTGTTCTGAAAATTCTTTGCACAGATCATCATTCCCTGTGTAAACAGTATCATTTACAAATATTTCTGCCAAGACAATCTTATTATCTGGTCCTTCCTTAATATACAAGCTACTATTATCATTAGTTCTTTGAAAACCAATCTGAATAAGATAGTTATGCAATCTTTCATACCATGCTCTAGGGGTTTGTTTCAGACCATACAATGCCTTGTGTAATTTGCAGACCATGTTCTTCTTATCTAGATCAACAAAACCTTTAGGTTGTTCAATGTAAACCTCTTCATCCAGTATACCATTGAGGAACGCTGACTTGACATCCATCTGATAAACTTTAAATCCTTTGTGAGCAGCATATGCTAGTAAGGTTCTAACTCCTTCCAGTCTTGCAACAGGAGCAAACGTTTCTCCATAGTCTATTCCTTCTTCTTGAGCATATCCTTTGCATACTAGTCTAGCTTTGTTTCTTGATACCTTACCATCTTTATCCAACTTGTTTCTGAATACCCACTTAGTTCTAATCACATTTTTGTCTTTAGGTCTGGGTACAAGTGTCCATGTCTTGTTTTTCTCTATCTACACTATCTCTTCATTCATAGCCTCAATCCAACTATCATTTTCCAATGCATCTTTGACATTTCTAGGTTCAAAGTCAGCAAGTAAACAAGTACCTTTCAACTTATTTCTTGTCATAGTTCCTTCAGATTTATCTCCAATGATCTGATCTGCTGAATGATGTCTCCTGATATACTTAGCTAATATAGGTTCCTTTCCTTTTGAATGGATTTCATTATTATCTTCTTGCATTTCAACTTCAGGTTCTGTCTGTTCTAGATCGGTAGATATTTGCTCGAGTTTTTCAAACTCGGTAGACACTTGCTCGGTATGCTATGGCTCGGTTTGAACTTCCTGTAACTTGGTTACAGATGACTCAGGAGTAGAAGATTCCTGATTCTTTGATGTAACTGATACTGTATCAGGTTCACTGAAGACAAACCTTTTATAATCTTCTGGTTCCCTTTTGCTTTCTTCTTCAATCCTTTCTGCAAACTCATCAACTTTCACATGTGCACTTTCTATGACTTTGTGAGTAGATAAGTTCAAACACCTATATGCCTTACTTTTGCATGAGTATCCAAAGAATATACCTTCATCACCTTTCATATCAAATTTGCCTTTTCTAGATTCTTTCAAAATGTAACATTTACTTCCAAATACTTTAAGGTAACTTACATTAGGTTTATAGCCATACCATAATTCATAGGGGGTTTTGAATGAGTCTTTCTTCAGCTGTACTCGGTTCAAGGTATAAACTGTAGTGCTGATAGCTTCCTTCCAGTATTTGATAGCAATGTTCTTTTCAATCATTAAAGTTCTTGCACAATCCATGATGGATCTATTTCTTCTTTCAACTATTCCATTTTGTTGGGGTGTTCCAGGGGCTAATACCTGTCTTTTGATTCCTCTTTCAATGCAAAAGTTATTAAACTCATGTGAAATGAATTCTCCACCTCTGTCTGACCTCAAGCATTTTAATCTTTTCCCTATTTCTTTTTCTACTTTGGCCAAATACCATTTGAAATTTTCAAATGCTTCTGATTTGTTTCTTAGATACATGACTATCATCATTCTTGAGTAATCATCAACAAAAAGAATGAAGAATTTTTCTCCAGTATAGCTTTCAATTCCAATGGGTCCACATAGATCAGTATGCACAATTTCTAATATATCTTCAGACTGATAGTTTTTGCTTTTAAAACTAGTCTTTCCCATCTTTCCAATATGACAATTTTTGCATAGACCGACCTCAGGTTTCTTTATGTTAGGAATGCCTCTAACTTTCTTGAATTTTCTTATCTTTACCAGATTATCAAAGTTTACATGACACAACCTTTTATGCAATAACCAACTTTCTTCAACTTGAGCAATGAGACATGAATATTCACCTAGTTCAAGGTAGAACAAGTTACCTTTAGTTTGAGTACCTGATACAATCAGCTTTCCTTTTCCATCCAGCAGTTTTGCTTTACCATGCATGAATTCTACTTTGAATCCATTATTGAGTAGTTGTGCCACACTTAACAAATTATGCTTTAGTCCTTTTACCCAATAGGCATTATCACATATAAGTTCCTTGGTTAGAGAGATTCTTCCTCTCCCTTTTATACAACAAGGTTCATTGTTACCAAATCTCACACTACCACTATTGTAGTCTTCAAAGTATTCAAACTTAGTTTTGTCACCAGTCATGTGATGAGAACAACCACTATCTATGATCCATGTATCATTTTTTCTCATATGAGAAATGAGTGCCATTTCCTCATCATTATTAGATTCATCTTTTACAACAATGTAGACAATTTCATCTTCTTCTTCATCATTATAATCATTAGAATCTTTAGCCATAAAACATGTTTTGTTACCTTTATCCTTGAACGATTTGAAATCTTTCTTGCCATTCCATTTGTGATCTTTTTCTTCATCTTTATTCTACTTGTTTGGACACCTAGCAGCAATATGACCAACTTCTTCACATGAAAAATAGATTAGAGGTACTTTACCTTTGTATTTTCCTCTGCCTCTAGAAAATTTTCTTGCTAGAAGGGCTTCAATTACTTCAAGATCATTGTCTGAACTTTGGTTTGATTCATCTTCACTTTCTGACTGAGATTTCTTTTTGCCTTTCTCCTTGAGTGAAAGTTTGGCTTCAAATGCTGATTCAATGTTCTTGGAAGTTGGAACATAGTTATCAAAGTTGTCCAGTTCAAATGCAGTCAATCTTCCAACTATAGCCTCTAGATTTATCTTGTGATTTGCTTCGCATCTTCTTTCTTGAATTGTAGAAACTCTGATTGCATAAATGGGAAGTAGAGTTCTGAGAACTCTACTTATAACTGTCTCTTCACTGATATCTCCTCCAGAAGCTTTGATTGCACTGACACATGCTTTAACTCTTTCAACATATTTTGCAATGTTTTTATCCTCTCTCATCCTCATTTGATCAAATTTTCCTCTCAAACTTTCTACTTTAGCTCTTCTAACATTATCATCTCCTCCATAGATCTCTTTCAGTTTTTTCCACATTTCAAAGGTAGATTTGCAGTCCTTGATATCATCGAATTCTTCATAACTCAGAGCAGATGCTATATCTATCATCATAATGTTGTGAGTCTTCTTTTCAGCAATATCATTGACAGATAGTGTACCAGCTGGTTCTGCATATTTTTCATCAAGGTATTTTAGTCCTGTATCTCCAATAGAAGCTAGATGAAGTCTCATCAACCCTTGCCATGCTGAGAAGTTATTCCTATTAAGCCTTGGAATTTCCTCTTATAAGACATCCTGATATTTGGCTTAGATCCTTGAAATCTTTCCTGCAAGCACCAAAAGCTCTGATACCAATTGTTGAAAATAGAGATGGAGTAACTGAGAGGGGAGGGGTGAATCAGTTACCACAAAAATAAATCTTCAGATCCTTGGATGTCTTAAAATAAAATTGCTGCTGACACTCGGTAACCATACAAATAAATGTTGAAACTAGATAGATGTTCTGTTAACTTGTTAAGCATTTAAAGTGGTTAGCATGCATGCATAAAGAAATAATCATGAACATAGGAGACACCAGATTTAACGTGGAAACCCAGTTTGGGAAAAACCACCAAGTAACTAGTTACCAATTTTCACTCTTCTGAAGTGAGCCCTGTTAGGAGCCAACCCTGTTAAAGGTTAAAAAAACACACTGTTAGGTGTGACCCTGTTAGAGGATTTAATCACCCTATTAGAAGTGGCCTTGTCAGAGGTCTTTAAAACAATTCAACTAAATTGTCACCTTGTTAGAGGATTTACAAAATGACTGTCAAACCAACTCTGTTAAGAATTTTTGAATCACTGTTACAATGATTAGAAAGCAACAATGAAGTGATCTAAAATATATGCAACTTATGTTTGCTGAATATAGATCTCTGTTCTGCTTCACTAGATCCTTACTGATCGAACACAATTTTGCAGCTTCATAAGGATATCTAATCCTTCCTCAACATTCACTCATATATCCTCTTATTCATACATTCACACTCTTATGCATCCACACACTTGAAACAACTGAAAAACATTAAATCAATCGGCTTCACAAGACAATTAAACTTAATTGTTTAGAACAATAAAATTCTTTGCTGCCCGACCCAGCTCGGTGACCATTGCTCCAGAATGGTATTCCTAGTGTTAACCAAGTGAAGCTCGGTAAACATTGCAAACCTTGCAAATTTTTTCAAAGACCGAGTTAACTCGGTAAACACTGACCTTCCTTCATTGACCGAGTGAGCTTGGTAAAAGCTAACTTTCCTTCGCTTACCGAGTGAGCTCGGTAAAAGCTAACTTTCTCTTTGATGACCAAGTGAACTCGGTAGACATTGAACTTTCCCTTTGTTAACCTTGGGAGCTCAGTTAACATTAACTTTTTGCTACAAGATCCTTTGATGCTCGAGTGAGCTCGGTAAGAGCTAACTTTACTGTGTAATGTACAAGAATGTTCGACAGACACTGTAAATTGCTTTGTCGACCGTCTGAGCTCGGTAGACTCTGTCTGATGGTTGATATGACATTTGTGTAACATCAAAGACAATACACAATTAACAATTGTATCCAACAGATACAAGCCCCTATAGCCTACATGAGTATACCTCTGAAAAACCATGAGTTGAAATAATCACAAATTGAGAAACATGCCTTTCCAGTATTTAAGGTACTAAAGAATTTTAGGTTTTATATCTTGCACTTGCATTCTATTGTCTACGTACCAAACATGGCAGTAAAAAGTGTGTTGACACAATAGGGTGTAGGGTGTAATGCTAAAGGAATGTGGATAGTGAAAATGCAAGAGTATGACATTGAAATCAAGCCTACTAAGTTAGTGAGAGGTAATGCCTTGTGTAAAGCAATTGCAAAAAATAGAATTGTTGAAGAAATAGAGGGACCAGGAGAGAAGTAGCTAGTACCAACAGTTCGTATGCAAGATTCTTAGTTCAAGAATATTACTTACTTACTGACATACAAAGAATGTCCAGAAGGCATGATAGAAAAATAGAGAAGAGATATCAAGTTGAAAGTGGATAAATATGTAATATAGGATGACAAATTGTTTAAAAAAACTATAGACAATACTTTCCTCTGATGCATCAACAAGCAACAACAATAAAAGTTGTTGAGAACCTTCCATGATGAAGCATGTGGTGGACATTTCTCATCCTCAGCAATGGCTTTCAAAATATTGAGATAGTGTTACTATTGACTAGGAATGTTAAAGGATGCTTACTCCTAGGTGAAAAAATGTGAGAAATGTATAATGTTCACCAAACAACCTCAATTAGCCGATCTCCCTCTTAGACTTGTTATCATTGAAGGTCCTTTCCAAGAATGGGGTCTTGATTTCATTGGGCCTATCAGCCTAGCATCTAGTGCTGGTCACCAATACATTATAACTATGACTGATTACTTCACCAAGTGGGTAGAAGACAAAGTAACAAAAAAAAATAGTTCTAAAGTGGTGTGTGAATTTGTTAAAGAAAACATCCTAGTTAGTTTTGGTGTCTCCATCAAACTAGTGATGGCTAATGCAAAGTATTTTTCTTCAGTTGAGATCACCAATTTTTATTTCAAGCATGGTATCATAGTCAACCATTCATCTGATTATTTCCTACAATGAAATGGTCAAGCTAAATCTAGTAACAAAAATTTGATGAATATTGTGAAGAAATTGGTGTCATATAATCAAAAGAATTTGCACAATAAAATTCACAAGGCACTATGAGTAGATAGGGTGACACCTAAAAGGGCAATCGATGTATCTCCTTTTGAATTGGTCTATGAGATTGAAGCTAATCTTCCATTACACTTAGAATTAGCTACAAATAAATTGAGGACAGTGATTGAAGATGATATCTATAGGGATGGTTTAGAAAAGAGAATTTTGTACTTGAGAAAACTCAAAGAGGAAAGAGAAGAAATCATAGATCATATCACACAACACTAGATGTGTGTGAAGAGCCTATTTGATAAAAGGGCGAGACCACAAAAATCATGATAGGAGACAGTGTGTTACTATGGGATAAGTGAAGAGCACCAAAAGGTATGGATAAGAAATTTGATACCTTGTGGAAAGGCCCATTCGCTATTCATCAGGCATTTGAGAACAACTCATTTAAATTGTCATATCCAGATGGTGAGGTACTACTCCTGACATACAATGGTTAGGATTTGAAACTTTATCAAATTTCAAATTGAGAATAGGTAACCCTTGTATTGTACTATAGTTACGTCTAGTTCTTATTTGTGTTTTCCTAGTCAGGTTTCCCTTGCTTTCTCCTTTTCCTTATTTTTCCTTGCTTTAATTTTTTTTGTGGAGCAACCTTTAAATTTTGGGAAACCAGAGATTTTGGATTCCTTGCTTAGGTATAGCTTATCCAAGTCCCCAGTCAAAGCTAGCTATTGCCCCACTTTTCATTTTCTAACCAATCTTTAAAGTGGAAATTTGTTCTTTAGTACTTGGTCCTAGGTGTATTCAAGTCTAAGTCCCCTTAGGTGTAAGGAATCTTCATTGGATTATTCATGTTCCCCTTCTCTTCATTTGATAGCCCGATGATTTTTCCTTTGTGTCAAGGGATGTTCTGGGTAGCTTAGTACCTAATATGATGGAGATTCATGAAACATGCATAGGTTATTTGCAAGAGTTATATTTTCTTGTAGCTCATCATTTTCTCCATGAGAATGGAAGCTTGCAAAAATTCAGACTTTGTCTTCTCCTCGATAGGTTTTGAACCCATGAAGACGATTTTTTGCAAAGAGCACCAAAAAATGCATATAGGTCAAAATAAGAGGATAATAAAGTACCCTATGAAAAATTAATGTTCCTTTTACAATTATCTATCTCAATAAGTATTCAACATTTGTTTCAACTCTAATAATCATTCTAGGCAAAAAAATAGAAACTGACTTCTCCTCGATGGGTTTTCAACCCATGAAGTTTGTTTCCCACAAAAGGTAATTCTAAGAGAAAATAAAAAAATGGTGGGCCCCTAATGATTTTGGGCACTACTTTTCTACATTTCCAAACTCAAGGGAAAAAATAATTAAAAGATAAAGTAAAAAGTGAAGCCTGGGCAGAGAAATGGAAATTGTCTTCTCCTTGGTGGGTTTTCAACCCATTAGGACAATTTTTTAGATTTTAAAGAAAATCAAGTTGGTAAGCAGATTGAACCCATATTTCATGTGCAAAATTTCTCAAGATGATAATGGAAATAATCTAATCATTGTGAGAAAGATCTATTAAGAAGAATTTGGTTTAGTAGATACTTTCTTGCGAAGTACTCTATTCGTAACTTCCCAAAACTTACTAGGAAATGGGAAAGTAAATATGAGAGATAGAAAGTTGTCATTGGGCCAATGGAATAGTGAAAATGCACCTAAATACCTATTAAAACTATGCATTTACTATTCCAATAGATATCTCCTTCAATTCATTCATGTGGCATGAATTTTGAAGATCAACAAGTGAATTGAAGTCCCTATATAGATGGAAACATGAAAAGTTACAAAACTACCACTCCTTCTTGAACTATTATTCTATTAAAATTTCATTACTTTTTAAAAAGGCTAGTATACGCACATTTGATATTCCTTTCATTTTCTAGATTCAAAATTTAGTTTCAAATAGAATGGCAACTAGATTTGCAGGTTTCGACGGATTGCATGGAATCAAGTCTTCACTGTAGAATTTCACAAACACTTCTCTTCATTTATATGACATGCAATATTTCTAGAAGAGAGTGAGATTAGAGCCTATTCATCCCATTACTGAGAAGCTCCAAGGATGCGGGTTAGTTGAAGCATTAGGTTTTCCAGTTGCAGTCCAAGCTCTGGAGTTGATATATGAATGCATAAATCATTATAACCCAAACACTAAACAAATTGTATTGCCAAATGACATAGTATTCATATCCATTGATAGAAAAACTATGGTAAATTGCCTTTGAGTTCCAGAGTGAGAGGATTTTTCAAATTTGACAATTGGCATAGCCATGTCTAAGTTTTCCATGAAGAAAATGATTTGGAGAATGGAAATCATGCAATCATGGTTTCAAAAACCACGGAGTTCCAAGAGTAAGGTTCTTGAGACTCTTTTTGGTACTAATCCCAAGCCTGATATTGTCAACATCTTGGTTCTCTTGTATAGATTGAAAGGTGAGGTAGAAGCTTTAAACTTCATTGAGTAATATTTATTTTTGGTACAAGTAATCTGCTCTGACACCTAATATATTGATTAGGCTCATGAGGTAAGTGAGATTTTGTCCAATGCTCTCAGTGCTAAAAAATTCTACAACACCTTCTATATATCCTCCTTTTTTATTTACATGTTAGCTTCTCTACAATTATGGCTAGGTCTCCCAATGATAGAAAATTTCCCTGACGATGTGAAGTCTTATGAGTTCTACCCATGTTTACAATTAGAAAATAGTTATGAAGAGTATATAAGAGTTAATGATGTATGAACTATGAGAATTTGGAGGGAGCTCCAAGGATGCCCAAAAAGGAGATTTGGTCCCAAAGCTATGGTGGCCATTAGTTAGTTCGAGAGTTATTTTATCTAGTTCTCATCATTTTCATATTTGCATCTTGAAGCTTTTGATGGATTCCCCTTGAAGTTGTTGAGATATTCAAGTGATATGATCATGTTGATCAAGATCATGAGGCAAGCAATTCAAGTGAACATACTATGCGGGAGTCAAAAGAAGAAAGGTTATGAGCTTCCTATGAAGGTGGGAGATTTTAGTTGTGAGTCACATTTTGATGCAAAAAACATGTTAAAGGTGTTCAAGATGAAATATAAATTGGAGATGTATGAAGTTTTGATGCCTATGTTTGATCCAAATGGATATGAAAGGGAGGTGTTGCATATTGGAAGTGTTATCAAACATATCACCACTATTGAAGACTATTGGGCTGATTGCAAGGATGAATTTGAGAACCATGATCATTCTTTCACCAGACTCATAGTAGATCAACTGAAAATGTATAAATTTATATCAATGTGGAGGGAGTGGAAGATGACAAGAAAAATATGTATAGTAATACCTATTTAACAAAGCTAAGAAACACTCCTATGAACTTAGAGCCTTATGAAGATACTGGAGAAGATCTAGATGTCATGATGGCTTGAATTATTAAAAGGATCGACAAGTAGGTCGAATGGACTACAGTAGGAAGGACTGAAACTAAAAGGGCACCCACTCAAACATCTCTAGCAGTTGCCCCTGCTTCCTCCTGACTGTATGCACCCTAAAATGGACACCTTGACTATGTGCCCTAGTTTCATAATTTATCTCAAGCTTGAATCGATATTTACATCACCATTTCCTTTGATCATATTAAATTATGTGAATTATTCAATTTATTTGAATTATTTAATTAATCATTATTATTTTACATCAATTTCCTTCATTAAATTGGAGTTAATTTATTTAATTAATTTCAAATAAATGGTTGGATCATCTTGACTTTTGTATTATTTAATTAAAGGAATTTTCTCCCTTTTAATTAAATAAAACCTCTCCTCACTTAATTTTATGTGCAACAATTATTATTTTAAAAGAAATAATTAAATGTCACACACTTTATTTTATAAGAAAAGGGATTATTTTACATTTAAATTAAATAAAAACACCCCTCATCTTATAATTTTTATAGAGTTTTATGCTCCACATCTCTTAATTAAATGCTAATTGCACATTGTCTTAAGTGGGTCATGCCTTTTCATTTAATTTTCATTTCCCCTCCAATTTGGGAATGCCTCTTAGCTTTGGTATATAAGGAGACTTCCTTCCTTCATTTTGGAGGAGGCAATTTTATTATCACCATTATTTGGAGCTTTCATGCAATTTCCTTGAGGACTTGGAGCATTCTTATGAGAAGATCATGACTTCTTATGCTACCATTATGATAGACATTTTTTGAAGCTTTCTTGGAGACTTGGCGATATCTTGCATGTTCATGATCATTTGAATTTTTGATTCATTAGATGTACCTATGAAGACCAAGGCTAATGTTCATATGGGAGCCACCACTACAAACCTTTGAAGGTCTTTGCACATTGATGATAGTAATCTATGGGTTGATTCTTGAGATCTTGTGCTTTCATGGTGTTATTTTGAAGGATTTCAAGTATAAGGCAACACATTAGGTGTAACCTTGGCCATGAACCAAGGATCAACTCAACCAGCAAGTGGAGGTGATCAACCCCTAGACAAAAATATACCAATGGGAAAGACTTTTCAACATGGCTCCTTATAGTTATTGGTGCCTAGCCAGAGGCTGAGAAGAAGGTGGATGAACCAAAAGATAATGTTGCTACTCTAGTTTCCTCCCCTCATAGTAGTCCAGTTCCATTTACAAGTGTTGCACTTCTCCTCCCAAGCAGCCCCCATGTACAAGTAGTGGACTTACGAGATGGAGGAAGCAGTGATAGAGAGTCTACTGAATCAGATGAAGCAACCAAGAAGACGACAGAGAAAGAGAAAGGCCAAGAGTCCTCAAAGCTTATTTCAAAAGCACAAAAGAATCCCTTCTCTTTAACCGTGAAAGCAATCACTCTGGTGAAAATGAAAATATTTAGCATAGAGTCTCTTAGGATGGCTACAAAGGTAATAGGCATAGATTCATGGTTGGAAGATACTCTAGATAGGAGGAGAAAGAGGAAGGATGAAGGTGCTCCCAACAAGGATACCTTATCCCTTGTTGTTTGCTCTAGATCTGCATTGACTAAGGTTAAGAAACAAAAGACCTTGTCTATCCGTTGGCAAGACCTTCAAATAGGGCATTTGAGAATGGAAATAGCAAAACCTAGTAAAGAAGGAACAGTTGAGGACATGACTATAGATAATTTCACCATGCATTCAGTGGATCTTGGAAAGCTAGACACGATACCAAAGTTAGCTTGTGGAAGTCCACAAATGAGTTGATCAAAGGAAAACTAGAAAGCCTTAAGTTGTCCAAGATCTAGATGAAAGCATAAATACAAGAATTGAATGGTTTCATAAGGTAGTTAGTCACCTTTTTGGCAAGCATATCTAGGATGCCCATTACTAGAGATCCCACCACTGCAGACGTCCAACCACTTATCTCCCAGCTCCAGGAAGATAAGCATTTTGGGCAAATCGGTAGAGAGTGGAGTGAGAAGATCAAGAAAGAAGGACTCTCCATTATAGAGTAGATTGGTAATGCTATATTAAGATTTGAAATAGAAAAATATATCATATCATCGAATAGAGCCACCTTGGCTACAAAAAAACCAAGAGCAATGATTATGCCTCCTTACTGAAGATGATCATCCACATGAAGGTAAAGGAAGTTGTTGAAGCAAAGATTTTTCCTAAAGGAGATAAGCCCCCCGTTGAGTGGTTTCAGGGCATGCACTTCAAATCTAAAATGATCATGGTGGTAGAGGAGGGACTTAAAAAAATTGAAGTCAAAGTAAAGAAGGAGCAAGATAGAGATTATGAAATACTAAGAGGTTTGCATATAGACTCCCAGTCTAATGGGCAAGGGAATGCAATTATTGGAGTAACTGTCATACAGAAAAATTTCTCCAATTTCATAGATGATCTGACAAGAATGACTTCTAGTCACCAGGACAAAATCTTTGAGCTTCAGAGGCTTGGTGGATGTGTGCACATGGCCATGGAAGAATTACAAGACTGGCTAGGCATTGTTGAAGATCTGGCTTGAGTGCATTCTAAATGATACTTGAGATACAGTAATGTGCACGTAAATAAACATGAAGAGCTAATTCCAATTATTATTTCCGCAAAAGCCTATAGGGAAAATTCAGAAAAAGGAAAGAAGGTGAAGTTATTCATATTTCGCCTTTTAAAATTTTTTTATGTAAGTATTGTAATAGATGAATTGGCTCCTTGCCATTTTTTATTCTTGAGGAGATGAGCTGATTGAACTTCCATTATAATAGCAATCTCAGAACCCTATATATATGATAATGAAAGATTAACAAAAAATTATGAAATTTTTGGTGTGAAGAACTTGATGTTGCAAAGTCAATTGAATGGTATTTCTGTATCAATTATTTTCTGTTCCATTTTGGTTAATTAGTAATTGCTTGTATTCTCTTTATTCTAGATTGAAATGAGGAATGAACAGAGCTTCATTCCCCTATTTTGAAACAATGAGTTGAATATGATAAGTACTATCATTATAGGCATAAAAGAGATCCTTTAGATGTTTTCATTCAATTTAATCTCTCTCTCTCTCTCTGCAATTTAGTTTCTAGATAGATCAATTAGCCTTAGTACATATTAATTATGAGTTCATAAGATGTGTGAGTTCATAGACTTAATCATTAATCAAAATATCATTTCTTGCATGACTTAAATCCCACATAGGTTTGACTTGGTTTACCTCTCCTTTTCTCTAGTTAAGAACACACCCTATTTAGATTTAGGAGTAAACAAAATTCATTGCAAATTTTGCAATAGGAAGTTGTACCTAATAATTTAGAGGAAAGTAAGTCTTTTCAGATGGGACTTTACAACTATTGTAATTAGATGTTGTTCACAAATTAGGTAGTTGAAGAGTTAAAATTAGAAAGATCAATCTGTTTACAAATAGATTTTTGGCGACTACACTGGGGACATGAACAACTACTTGATTAAATAATCTTTTAACATGAGGGAAAATGGTATTAGCTCATGAAAACATATTTCTAGGACTCCAACTTTCTCTTGGTTTTTAAAATGATCAAGAAGATATAATATCGCCCCTTAATACATTTGTTTGGAGAAATTAGACGAACACTGAGCATTACACGAACACTAGCAAAATATTGGAAGAAGAAGAATCTAGGGCTGAAGCATTAGAAAGAGTTGTTCAAAGGAGAGAAATTTGAAGGTCATAAAGATGGTTATGACATGAAGCTCAAAGAAAAAATTAATCTAGCACCCTATAAAAAAAAGGTTCCTTAGAAGTACCAAAGAACAAGGTGGGCAAGACCCTATTTTTGACAAGCTTATAGAACTTTGTTCACCTATTAGAAATCAAAGCTCTTCACATACTTCCTACCAGGTATTGGCCTTGCACGGAGGTACTACTCCCCTAGTTGTCAATTTTCTACCATACCTTGCTAGAACAATTATGGATGCTCCTTGGTTTGCAACAACAGGTCCATTAGCACTGAAGGCTTATCACCCACTCCCATTTGGTTCAAGGAAGAATTCCCCTAAATTTTTGGGTGGTGGGAAGGTTACTACATATGAGCATATTAAGGCCTTCTTTGCTGCCATTCACATCTTAGGGGTTTCTCATGAAGATGTTGTTGTAAGACTAAACCTTGATAGAAAGTGTAACAAACTAGTTTTATCATCTAGATGATGGCTCAATCACCAATTCGGATATAATGAGAACAACCTTCGAAACAAGGTTCAAGATCACAAAAGATGAGCATGTCTTGTTAACACAGTTGACATCCATTAATAAACAACCCACCATGAGTATCAGTGACTTTGTTGCAACTTTTAATAAGATCACCAACAGTTTCCCAACAGCTGATAGACCTACTGCTGGCAATTTAAAAACATTCTTTAAAAGTATAATGCGATCAAACATCAATTATGATTTAAGAAGGTCTCATCCCACAAATTTAGTAGATGCACAAAAGAAAGTAGTCAAATTTGAAGATGACTTGATCTCCACCGAGAAGTGGAAAAGGAAATTCCATACCGATGGAAGTTCAAACACTACTATCTCATTTGAGGAATTGATTCAAAAGTTATCAAATGAACTAGTGGTAGTGAAAAGACAATTACCGAGGTTAAATAACTCTTACCAATGGAACTATCAAAACCCACCAGGAAGAAATAATGATGGAAAGTTTCCACAACTTAGAGGATCACAACCAGGATTGGCAATTGAAGTGGCACCAAAGAAAGGGAACATGTGCTTGTTTCATTTGACAATGGATCATGATAATGAAAGCTACCCAAAAACTACTTCTATGATGTAGTTGTTATCCACTAATGAGTTAAGCATTGCAACCCCTTACCTTGAGTGAGATTCATACTCAAATGGTGACTATACAAACTTATTCTTAGAATATGAATCCAATTTATGAGCCAAAGGGAAAATGTTATGTGACTATTGATGGAACTTCATTTACAGTACTAACCTGAGGTCAAAAACTCAAAAACCCATACTCTAGTCATGCTCCAGGAAATGACCCCAACTCTTCATCAAATAATATTCACATTGACCAAGGAGCATCAATGTCTCAAATAGGTAAGGAAAAGACCCCTTTTGATTTCATCCAATTTTGTGAAGAGTCAAAAATTTGAATCTCCCCTATAGATTATCTAAAATCTCATCCCTTTGAGTTGAAAAGATTGGTAGATTTTTGTAAAGGGAATGATTCAAATTTGAATCAGAATGTGAATTTTGAGGAGGAAGATGAATCTTTGACATCTAACCTGTTTAATCAAGAAGATTCCATTGTCCTAGCAACCTCTCTTAGGAAAAAACCTGACCCATTCTACATCTCATTGTATATAAATGGATGTAAATTAAGTAACTAAATTATAGATTCATTTGTGTTAGACAATGTGATGCCTTATTCTGTAGCTAAAGCCTTGGGTCTCACCCTTACTAAAGTTCATGGAAGGTGTTATTTTATGGATGCTAAGCAAGTCCCCTTTCTTGGACAAATCAAAGAGGCTCAAGTAGCCCTAGTTTCTCATTTAGAAAAGAAACTATTATTGACTATCCTGGTTGTGGATATTCTGACAACCTATGGCCTTCTCTTAAGTAGGAATTTTTTCTGATATTTAGGAGGAGAAATAAAACTTGACTGGTCTCAAGTAGTTATTCCCATAGGGAGCAAGAAAGTTAAGTTGGAATTTGAGGAAAAGGTAAAATTTACTATCTTAAAGTCAGATGACCCTAAAGCACAGGTCCTCTATCAAGATCTAGAGTTTCACAATTACATGTTTTCTACTAAAGATATCCTCAATGAGAAAGGAATCAAAGATCTGGAACTTAAAATATGTGGTGAAGAAAAAGAGTCTTTGTCCATATGGATATTAGAATTTGATGGAAGTTGTTCCTCATCAAGATCTTGCACGGGTGTAGTGTTAATACCTCTCGAAGGAGAGCCTAAACCCATGGTTTTTAAATTGGAGTTTGTAAACACTAATAACACTACAGAGTACAAAGCCTTACTCCTTGGGAAAATAGCTACAAAGGAAAAACAAATAAAGATCTTGAAAGGCCGAGGTGATACAGAACTTATTGTGAGACAAATTAAAGGGTAATACTCTATGAAGAGCCACAAGTTGAAAAACTATAGAAACATAGTTTGGGATGAAATATAAG
The DNA here is from genome assembly GCA_028749045.1 of Cupressus sempervirens. Taxonomy (NCBI): domain Eukaryota; kingdom Viridiplantae; phylum Streptophyta; class Pinopsida; order Cupressales; family Cupressaceae; genus Cupressus; species Cupressus sempervirens. The sequence goes on along the minus strand of CM053783.1, from coordinate 190,936,246 downwards.
GCCTTGATGCTTTTTCTATTGAAGCAGTACAAAGGGAGATGAATATCAAAGTTTATTCATTAGCTATTTCTACTTCCTTGCTACTACTTCATCCTAAATTCAAGGATAAGAAATATCAGGTTGAGATTGTGTATCAAGCTTCTATTCTAGACAATATGGAATCCTAGCAAGTCTTTGATGATGACAAGAGTTTGCAATTATTCTGAGAAAATGGCAAAGCTACTTGTAAACACTCATCAAAGGAAGACAACCATGGAGGCCTCAAACATGAGCAAAGGGAAGATCAAATTGATGAAGTCCAATTACAAAGTAATATCATCCCTCCATATTTTGTATCTTTGGAAAAACTATTAAATAGACACGATGCCTACATCAAGAAAAAAAGAATGGAAAAAGGTCCTACTAAAGGTGACCATGAAGGAGTGAATATTGGAGATACTCATAGTCCCAAAATGATTAACATTGGAAAGTGTTGTTCACCTGAAGAGAAAGAAGCTACTAGACAGCTTTTCATAGAATACCAAGATGTATTATCTTGGAGCTATGGAGATTTGAAAAGTTGTAGGGGTGGGAAGGTAAAACATCAAATTCCCCTAAAGCCTGACATAGTTCCCTTCAAATAGAAATAGGAATTATAATCCTAAAGTAGCTCATGCTATATTCAAGAAAGTGGACAAGATGTTAAAAGCGAGAATTATATATCCCATTCATCATTCAACTTGGGTAGCCAATATAGTGCTAGTTAGGAAGAAGAATGGATAAATAAGGATCTGGGTTAACTTCCAAAATTTGAACCAGGCATCCTTGAAAGACAACTTTACTCTTCCCAACATGGATTGCCTGTTATAAATAGTAGCTGGTGCTGAAATGATGTCTATGCTCGACGGTTTCTCATGGTACAATCAAATAGAAATGGAGGAGAAAATACAATACAAAATAACTTTCACTACTCCATGGGGTTCATTTGCATACCATAGAATTCCTTTCAGACTCATTAATGCCAATGCCACATTTCAAAGATGTATGAGCAAAACATTTGTCAATTTAAAAGACTAGATTATTGTTATATACTTGGATGATCTCACTGTGTTTTCAAAGAAAAGAAAGAATCACATAGACGATTTGGAGAAGGTATTGCAAAGGCATCGAGAACATGGCATCTCCCTAAATCCAAAAAAATCCATTTTTTGTGTTATAGAAGGAAAGTTTTTGGATCATATAGTTTCACGGGAGGGTATCAGAATTGAGCTAGAGTGGGTTGAGGCCATTCGAAGGTTAAGCCTACCGGTCAATAAAACAGGAGTTAAGTCATTCTTCAGACAGGTAAATTTCCTCAAAAGAATTGTCCTAGATTTTGCAGAGACTACTAAATGCATTGTAGATATGATGAAAGGAAATTCAAATTTTACATGGAATGAGGTTGGAAAACAAGCTTTCCAGAACATAAAGACCACCATTGCTAATGCTCTATTACTATGCAATCTAGATTATAAATTGGATTTCATCATTTACTATTATGCCTTGGAACACACTTTATCAACAATCCTGATGCAAGACAAAATGGAAGGGATACAAGCCCCTATAGCCTTCATGAGTATACCTCTAAAAAACCATGAGTTGAAATACTCACAAATTGAAAAACATGCCTTTTTAGTAGTTAAGGCACTGAGGAATTTTAGGTTTTATATCTTGGGCTCGCATTTTGTGGTCTACATACTAGACGTGGCAGTAAAAAGTGTGTTGATGCAACAAGATGTAGGGTGTAATGCCAGAGGGACATGGATAGTGAAAATGAAAGAGTACGACATTCAAATCAAGCCTACTAAATTAGTGAGAGGTAATGCTTTGTGTAAAGCAATTGCAAAAAATAGAATTGTTGAAGAAATAGAGGAACCAAGAGAGAAGTAGCTAGTATTGGTAGTTAGTATGCAAGATTCTTGGTTCGAGAATATTACTTACTGACATACAGAGAATATCCAAAAGGCATGATAGAAAAATAGAGAAGAGATCCCAAGTTGAAAGTAACTAAATATGTAATTTGGGATGACAAATTGTTTAAAAAAGCTATAGATGATACTTTCCTCTGATGCATCAACAAGCAAAAAAGTTGTTGGGAACCTTCCATGATGAATCATGTGGTGGACATTTCTCATCTTCAGTCACAAGTTTCAAAATATTGAGATAGTGTTACTATTGGCCTAGAATGTTTAAGGATGCCTACTCCTTGGTGGAAAAATGTGAGAAATATAAGATGTTCACTAGATGACCTCAATTAGCTACTCTGCCTCTCAGACCTGTCATCATTGAAACTCCTTTCCAAGAATGGGGTCTTGATTTCATTGGGCCTATCAACCAAGCATCCAATGTTGGTCACCAATATGTTATAACTACAACTAATTACTTCACCAAATGGGTGGAAGCCAAAGTAACAAAAAAAATACCTCTGAAATGGTGTGTGAATTCATTAAAGAAAATATCCTGGTTAGTTTTGGTGTCTCCATCAAACTAGTGATGGATAATGTGATGTATTTTTCTTTGGTTGAGATCACCAATTTCTCATAGGGAAATGGTCAAGCTAAATACAATAACAAATATTTGATGAATATTGTCAAGAAATTTGTGTCAGATAATCAGAAGACTTGGCACAAGAAAATTCATGGGGCACAATGGGCAGATAGGGTAACAACTAAAAGGGCAATCAACATATCTAATTTTGAACTATTTTATGGGACTAAAGCTAATCTTCCATTACCCTTAGAGTTAGCTACAAAAAAATTGAGGACACTAATTGAAGATGATATCTATAGGGATGGTTTAGAAAAGACAAATTTGTACTTGAGCAAACTCAAAGAGGAAAGAGAAGAAATCGTAGATCATATCACACAACACCAGATGTGTGTGAAGAGCCTATTTGATGAAAGGGAAAGATGACATAAATTCATGATAGGAGATAGTGTGTTACTGTGGGATAAGCGAAGAGCACCAAAAGGTATGCATAAGAAATTTGATACCTTGTGGAAAGGCCTATTCACTATTCATTAGGTTTTTGAGAACAACTCATTTAAATTGTCATATCCAGATGGTGAGGTGCCACCCCTAACATACAATGGTTAGGATTTGAAACTTTATCAAATTTCAAATTGAGAACAGGTAACCCCTGTATTGTACAATAGTTATGTCTAGTTCCTATTTGTATTTTCCTAGTTAGGTTTCCCTTGCTTTCTCCTTTTTCTCCTTTTTCCTTGCTTTAATTTTTGTTGTGTAACAACCTTTAAATTTTACAAAACCAAAGATTTTGGATTCCTTGCTTGGGTATAGCTTACCCATGTCCCCAGTTAGAGCTAGCTATTGCCTCACTTTTCATCCTCTAACCAATTTGTAAAGTAGAAATTTGTGTTTTAGTAAGGTCCTAGGTGTATTCAAGTTTAAGTCCTCTTAGGTGGAAGGAATCTTCATCAAATTTTTCATTTTCCCCTTCTCCACATTTCATAGCTGGATAGTTTTTCCTTTGTGTCGAGGGATGTTGTAGGTAGCTTAGTACCTAATCCGATGAAGATTTAGAGTTATATTTCTTATGGCTCATCATTTTCTCCATGAGAGAAAAAGCTTACAGAAATTTAGACTTTGTCTTCTCCTTGGTGTGTTTTCAATCCATGAAGACAATTTCCCGCAAAGAGGACCATATAATGCATATAGGTCAAAATAAGAGGATAATAAGGTACCCTATGAAAAATTAATGTTCATCTTACAATTATCTATCTCAATAAGTATTCAGGATTCATTTCAGCTCTAATAATCATTCTAGGCAAAAAACTAGATGCTAAAAAATGCTACACAATCAAATTCCAGGAAAACTCCAGAATATTATCAATGGATTGAGGAAATCTAATGTCAATTAGCTAGAAACTAACTTCTCCTCAGCACATTTTCAACCCATGAAGTTTGTTTCTTGCAAAAGGTAATTATGAGGGGGAAAAAAATGGTGGGTCCCTAATAATTTTGTACACTACTTTTCTACATTTCCAAACTCAAGGGAAAACATAATCAAAAGGTAAAGTTAAAAGTGAAGCCTGGGTAGAGAAATGGAAATTGGCTTCTCCTTGGGACGATTTCAACCCATCAAGACAATATTATAGATTTTAAAGAAAATCAAGTTGGTAAGTAGATTGAAACCATATTTGCTGTGCAAAACATCTCAAGATTATAATGGAAATAATCTAACCATTGCGGGAAAGATCTATTATGAAAAATTCAATTCAGTGAATACTTTCTTACAGAGTACTCTGTTCATAACTTTCTGAAACTTACTGGGAAATGGGACAATAAATATGATAGATAGAAAGTAGCATTTGGGCAAATGACACAATGAAAAGACACCTAATTACCCATTAAAACTATGCATTTACTATTCCAATGGATATCTCCTTCAATTCATTCATGTGGCATGAATTCTAAAGATTAACGAGTGAATTTAAGCCCCTACATAGGTGGAAATGTGAATAGTTACAAAACTACCACTCTTTCTAAAATTGTTATTCTATTAAAATTGCATTACTTTTTCAAAAGGCTAGTATTGCACATTTGCAATTCCTTTCATTGTTTGGATTCAAAATTTAGTTTCAAATAGAATGGCAACTAGATTTATGAGTTTTGACAAATTTAATGAGATCAAGTCTTCACTATATAATTTCACAGACACTTTTGTTCATTTCTATGACATGCAAGATTTCAAGAAGAGAGTGAGATTAGAGCCTATTCATCCCATTACTAAGAATCTCTGAGGATGTAGGCTAGTTCAAATAGGGGGTTTTCTAGTTGTAGTCTAATCTCCAAAGTTAATATATGAATGCATAAATCATTATAACTTGGACACTAGATAGATTGTATTGCCAAATGACATAGTATTGATCTCCATTGATGGACAAACTATGGTAAATTGTTTTCAAGTTCTTAAGTAGGAGGAGTTTTCAAATTTGAAAATTGGTAGAGCTATCTCTAATTTTTTGATGAAGAAAATGAATTGGAGAAAGGAAATCATGAAATCATGGTTTCAAAAACCACAAAGTGCCAAGAGTAAGGTTCCTAAGACTCTTTTTGGTACTAATCTCAAGCTTGAGATTGTTGACGTCCTGGTTCTCTTGCACAGATTAAAAGGTGAGGTAGAAACTTTAAACTTCATTGAGAAATATTTCTTTTTGGTGCAAGTAATCTTCTCTAACACCCAATATATTGATTGGACTCACAAAGCAAGTGAGATTCTATCCAATGCTCTTAGTGCTATGAAATTCTACAACACCTTCTATATGTCCTCCTTTGTAATTTTCATGTTAGCTTCGCTACAACTATGGCCATGTCTTTAAAGGGTAGAAAATTTCCCTAATGATGTGAAGTCTTATGAGTTCTACCCATATTTACAATTGCAAAAATAGTTATGTAGAGTATATAAGAGTTAATGATGCAATTACTATGAGAATTTACAGGGAGCTTCAAGGATGCCTAGAAAGGAGATTTAGTCTCGAAGCTATAGTGGCCATTAGTCAATTTGGGAATTATTTTATCTAGTTTTCATCATTTTCATATTTGCATCTTGTAGCTTTTGATGGATTCCCCTTGAAGTTGACTAGATATCCAAGTGATATGATCATGTTGATCAAGATCATGAGTCAAGCAATTTAATGAACGTGCTAAGTGGGAATCTAAAGAAGAAAGGTTATGAGTTTCCTATGAAGGTAGGAGCTTTCTGTTGTGAGTCCCATTTTGATGAAAAGAATATGTTAAAGGTTTTTGAGGGGAAATAAAAATTAGAGATGTATGAATTTTTGAGGCTTATGTTTGATACAAATGGATATGCAAGGGAGGTGTTGTAGATTGGAAGTGTTATCAAACATATCACCACTATTGAAGAGTACTAGGTTGATTGCAAGGATGAATTCAAGAGCCATGATCGTGCTTTCACCTAACTCAGAGTAGATCAAGTAAAATTATATAAAGTTGATATCAATGTGGAGGGAGTGGAAGATGATAGGCATAATATGTATAGTAATACCTATTTAACAAAGCTAAGAAATACTACTATCAACTCAAAGCCTTATGAGGATACTGGAGAAGATGTAGATGGCATGATGGCCCAAATTATTAAAAGGACTAGGAAGTGGTTCAAGTGGACTACAACAAGGAGTTGAAGTAAAAGCACACCCACTAAAGCTTCTTGAGCAGGTACACCTACTTCCTCCTCCCAAGGTGGCACATAAGGTGTAACCTTGGACATAACTCAAGAACCAACTCAACTAGTAGGTAGAGGTAATCAACCTCTAGAAAAAAATATCTCTATTGCTAAGACTTATCAGGATGGCTCCCCTTAGTGATTGGTGCCCAACTAGAGGCTAAGAAAAAGGTGGATGAACTAAAAGAAAGTGTCATTACTCCAATTGCCTCACCTTGTAGTAGTCTACTTACATTTGCAAGCACCACACTTCTCCTCCCAAGCAGCCCTCATGTGCAAGTAGTGGGCTTATGAGATGGAGGAAGTAGTGATAGCGATTCCACTGAATTAGATGAAGAAACCAAGAAGACTATAGAGATAAAGAAAGTCCAAGAGTCCTCAAAGCTTGTTTCAGAAGCCCAAAAGAATCCCTTCTCTTTGGCCATAAAAGCAATCACTCTGATCAAAAGGATAATATTTAGCATATAGTCTCTTGGGATGGCTTCAAAGGTAATAGGTGTAGATTCATGGTTGGAAGATACTTTAGATAGGAAGAGAAAGAGGAAGGATGCAGGTGCTCCCAACATGGATACCTTATCCCTTACTGTCCGCTCTAGATTTGCAATGACTAAGGTTAGGAAAAAAAAGACATTGTCTATCCTTGGGCAAGACCCTGAAATAGGGCATTTGACATTGGACATAGAAAAACATAGTAAAGAAGGAAGAATTGAGGACATGACTATAGATGATTTCACCATGCATTTGGTGGATCTTGGGGAAGTTAGACACGATACCAAAGTTGGCTTGTGGAAGTCCACAAATGAGGTGATCGAAGGACAACTAGAAAGCCTTAGGTTGTTAAAGGTCTACATGAAAGCAAAAATATAGGAATTGAATGGTTTCATAAGGCAATTAGTCATCCCTTTGACAATCATCTCCAAGATGCCCATTACTTGAGATCCCACCACTACAGACGTCCAGGCACTTATCTCCTAGTTTTAGGAAGATAATCATGTTGGGAAAATTGGTAGAGAGTGAAGTGAGAAGATCAAGAAAGAAGGACTCTCCATTATAGAGTAGATTGGTAATGTTGGAGATTGGAAACAAAAAAAGATAACATATCATCAAATAGAGCCATCTTGGCTACAGAAAAAACCAAGAGCAATGATTGTGTTTCCTTGTTGAAGATGATCATCCACATGAAGGTAAAGGAGGTTGTTGAAGAAAAGATTTTGCCTAAAGGAGATGAGCCCCTAGTTGAGTGGTTTCAGAGCATGCAGTTCAAATCCAAAATGATCATGTTGGCAGAGGAGGGACTTAAAGAAACTGAAGTCAAAGTAAAGAAGGAGCAAGATAGAGATTATGAACTACTAAGAGGTTTGCATACAAACTTGCAATCTAGTGGGCAAAGGAAGGAAATTATTGGAGTACCTTTCATGTAGTCAAATTTCTCCAATTTCATAGATGATCTAATAGGAATGACTTCTAGTCACCAAGACAAAATCTTCAAGCTTTAGAGGCTTGGTGGATGTATGCACATGACCATGGAAGAATTATAAGACCAGTTGGGTACCATTAAAGATCTAGCCTGAGAGCACTCTAAATGACTCTTGAGATACATTAATGTGCATGTCCATAAACATTAAGAGCTAATTCCAATCACTGTTGTTGCTAAAGGCTATAGGGCAAAGGCATAAAATGGAAAGAAGGTGAAGTGATTCATATTCTGCCTTTTCATTTTATTTTTTTATGTAATCATTGTAGTAGATAAACTGGCTCCTTGCCATTTGTCATTTTTAAGGAGATGAACTAATTGAACTTCCATTATAATGGTCATCTCAAAATCCTATATGTATTATGGTGAAAGATTGATAAAAGGTTGGTAAATTTTTGGTGTGAAGTACTTAATGTTGTAGAGTTAATTGAATGGTATTTCAATATCAATTATTTTTTTGTTCCATTTTGGTTAATTGTAATTGCTTTTTTTGTCTTTATTTTGGATTGAAATGAGGAATTAATAGAGCTTCATTCTCTTATTTTGAAACAATGAGATGAATATGATAAGTAATATCATTATAGGCTTAAAAGAGATCCTTTAGATGTTTTCATTTAATTTAATCTCTCTCTCTCTCTCTCTCTCTCTCTCTCTCTCTCTCTCTCTCTCTCTGCAATTTAGTTTCTAGATGGATCAGTTAGCCTTAGTACATATTAACTATGAGTTCATAGGATGTGTGAGTTCATAGACTTAATCAACCCTAAAAGTATCATTTCTTACTTGAGTTAAATCCACATTGGTTTGACTTGGTTTACCTCTTCTATTCTCTGGTTAAGAACATACCCTATTTAGATTTAGGAGTAAAAAAAATTCATTGCAAATTTTGCAATAGAGAGCTGTATCCAATAATTTAGAGGAAAGTAAGTCTTTTCAGAAGTGAATTTCCAACTATTGTAATCAGATATTCACAAATTAGGGTGTTGAAGAGTTAAAATTAGAAATAACAATCTATTTACGAATAGATTTTTCATGACTCCACTAGGGACACGAATAGTCACTTGACTAAATAAGCCTTTAACATGAGGGAAAATGTTACTAGCTCATGAAAACATATTTCCAGTACTCCAACCTAATCTTTGGTTTCAAGATGATTAAGAAGATATAATCTCATCCCTTAATACATTTGTTTGGACAAATCACAGGAATAGTGAGCATTACAGGAAAGCTAGCCAACTATTGGGAGAAGAAGAATCTATGGCCAAAGCATTAGAAAGAGTTGTTCAAAGGAGAGAAATTTGAAGGCAAAAAGATGGTTATGATGTGGAGCTTAGAGACAAAATTAATCTAGCACCCTAGAAAAAACAAGGTTCCTTAGAAGTACCAAAGAATAGGGTGGGTAAGACCCTATTTTTGACAAGCTTACAAAACTTGGTTTTCCCATCCTAGATATTCGTAAGAAAAAAGGTGAAAATAAAAGCCATAACAGATTAGCTTCACCTATTAGAAATCAAAGCTCTTCAGATACTACCTGCCAGGTATTGGCCTTGCATGATGTTACTGCTCCCCAGTTGTCAATTTTCTACCATACCTTGCTAGAACAATTATGGCTGCTCCTTGTGATGCATCAATAGGTCCATTTGCACTGATGGCTTATCACCCACTCCCATCTGGTTCAAGGAAGAATTTCCCTAAATTTTTAGGAGATGGGAAGGTTACTACAGATGAGCATATTACAGCCTTCTTCATTGCCACTCAATTTTAGGGGTTGCTCATGAAGATGTTGTTGTTTGACTATTTGTAGAAACCTTGACGAAAAGTATAGCAAACTAGTTTTATCATCTAGATGATGGCTCAATCACCAATTAGGATAGAATGAGAATGACCTTCAAAACAAGGTTCAAGACTGTAGAAGTCAAGCATGTCTTGTTAACACATTTGACATCCATTTAAAACAACCAACCATGAATATGAGAGACATTGTTGCAACTTTTAATAAGATCACTAGCAGGATCTCGACAACTGATAGACCTATTGCTGGAAATTTGAAAACATTATTTATAAGTGTAATGTCACCAGACATCAATTATGATTTAAGAACATCTCATCCCATAGATTTAGCAGATGCACAAAAGAAAGTGGTCGAATTTGAAGATAACCTGATCTCTGCTAAGAAGTGGAAAAGGGAACTTCAAACCAAGGGAAGTTCCAACAATACCACCTCATTTGAGGAATTGATTCAAAAGTTATCAAACAAATTGGTGGTAGTGAAAAGACAATTACCCGGTTAAATAACTCTTACCTATGAAACTATCAAAACCCACTAGGAAGAAATAATGATGGAAAATTTCCACAACTTACAAGATCAAAACCAAGATTGGCAATTAAAGTGGCACCGAAGAAAGGAAACATGTGCATGTTTCATTTGAAAACAAATCATGATAGTGAAAGCTACCCAAAAACTACTCATATGATTCAATTTATATCCACTAATTAGTTAAGCATTGCAACCCCTTGCCCTAACTCAGATTCATACTCAAATGACAACTCTAGAAACTTATTCTTGGAATATGAATCCAATTTTGAGCCAAAGGGTGAATGTTATGTGACTATTGATGGAACTTTGTTGCCCCACTTTTCACCATATACAAATTTTACAAAGTGGAAAGTGAACTAATGTCATGTTTTGTCAAAGTCTGGTCATATGTCTTTCCTCTTTAGAAGTTGAGTTTCTCCATCGAGTTTTCATCTTTTCCCTTCTCCCGTGTCACATATAGCCCTGGTGGGTATTTCTTGATTGTCATGAGTCTTATGGGTAATTTAGAGCCATACTCGATGGAGATTCTCGAATTGTGCTACATCATTTGATTTTCTTGCAGCCTATTTGATCCACAGATAGAGAAAATTGAATTGGCAGAAAATCAAGTTCAGGTTTCTCCTTAGCGGGTTTTTGCACCCCGAAGGTGAATTTTTGCAAAGGTTGGCAAATACTATTTGTAAGGTTTACTAAAGTAAAATGAATCATGTTATGGAAGGATCATTCAAACGATGTCATGATTTCACAGCAAAAATTGTTTTAAAGTCCAAAAAATGATCGGAATAGTGATCAACAAAAAATCAGGAAAGAGCTTCTCCAGGGCAGGTTCCGAAGTCAGAAATTAGTTTTCCAAAACTATGTATCTAAAGGAATAAGGAGCACCAGTGGGCCGCACCTCTCATTTGCAAAGTCAATTTTTTTTTCTCTGAAGGCTTAAATTAAAATGGATAGGGCAGAGGAAGTAAAATGATGGGCATTGGCAAAAAATCAAAATTCTTCTTCTCCATAGCAAGTTTTCGCACCTAGAAGGTGAAACTCCATAGGGATCCATAGCTAATAATTGTAGGCTAAAACAAGGATAGGTAATCCATACTATGGTTCAATCATTCAAATATCATTATATTTTCATAGTGAAAATTACTCATAACTCATTGGGATGAGTGAGATAAGCATCGGCGGAAAACTCAGAAGTAGTTTCTCCTTTGACGGGCTTCGAACCAAGTAAGTTTTCCATGAAGGCCTAAATAGAAGGGTAAAATTACTAGTGGGTCCCATTTTTCGCTTTTGAAGCCTCTTCTATGTTTTTCGAGGAATTGTAGTAAAGTGCTTAGGGTGGAAAGGTAAAAATGAAAGCTTAAGAGGAAAATCAAAAATCAACTTCTCCACCACGGGTTTTCTACCCTCGAAGGTCATTTTTCGCATTTGAAGAAAAATCAGTCCTGCAAGCGTGGTAAGTATGTGAATTGATTGCAGATTATTTTGGGCAAGTAAATAGAAGGAAATCAGTGAATTGATAAGGTTTTTTCAAGCAGAATTGAGTTAAGCGGATTTTTCCCTAGGAAGTTCTCCATTTTTGTTTTTTCGAAAGAGGGATGAAATGGAAAGTAAACCAGTAATTAATGAAAGTTACTGTTGAGCCAACGAAAATAGTGAAAAGACTAAGATAAATCTGTTAGAACCTTTACATCCACCAATCCAACGGATTTACCCTTAATTTTGCTTGTGTGGCACGATTTATGAAATTCAACAAGAAAATCTAAGGTTATTTTAGAAAGAGGGAAGTAACAAATTTTCAAACTACCATTTTACTGTTATACTGTTAAACTGGAGAGTGCTTTCAAGTAATTCTCAAAAGTTACAGAGTTTGCTTCTTGTATCATTTGCAATTGTTTGAATTTTTGCCATCATACATCAAATAAAATGGCAACAAGATTCACAGGTTTTGATGGATTGGGTGGAATTAAGTCAGCGTGGTCGACTATCACAGATACTTCACTCTGTTTCTACAATATGCAAGATTTTCAAAGGAGATTAAGAGTAGAGCCAATTCACCCCATAACGGAGAAACTTTGGGGAAGCAGATTAGTAGAAGCAGATGGGTCTCTTGTAGTAGTACAAGCCCCAGAGTTAATTTTGGAATGCATCAATCATTACAACCTAGATACAAAGCAAATTCTATTGCCTGATCAAACGATGTTGATTTCCATTGATCGTCAAGTGATAGTGAATTGCTTGCAGATTCCAAAATGGGAGGAGTTCTCTAATTTGATGATGGGAGGAGCTATGTCTAAGTTCTCTCTAAAGAAGATGGTCTGGAGGAAGGAGAACATGCAATCTTGGTTTCAAAAGCCAAGGGGAGCTAAGAGTAAAGTCCCTAAAACTCTTTTCGGCTCAGACCTCAAACCAGAAATTGTTGACATTTTGGTTCTGTTGCATCGACTCAAAGGTGAGGTAGAAGCTTTTAATTTTGTAGAGTAGTTTTTCTTTTTGGTGCAAGTTATTTTCTCAGATACACAATATATTGACTGGGTGTATGAGGTCAGTTAGCATCTTTCTAGGGTTCTCAGTGCAGCTAAGTTTTATAATTCATTTTATATATCATCTTTCTTGATATACATGTTGGCTTCTCTCCAATTGTGGCTGGGACTCCCTAGAATTGAGAATTTTCCTGATAATGTAAAAAGTTATGAGTTTTATCCATGCTTGTAATTATAAAATAGTTATGCGAAGTATATCTAGGTAAATGATGCATTCACCATGAGGATTTGCAGGGAGCTCCAAGGGTGTCTGGAGTGAAGATTCAGTCTAGAAGCGATGGCGACCATCGGTCAATTTGACAGTTATTTCATTCAGTTCTTATTTGCATCTTGCAATGTTTGATCGATTTCCACTAAAGCTTCCCAAGTATCTAGATGATATGATTGTGCTCATGGAGATAGTGAGGCAAGTGATCCAAGTGAACGTGTTGAGTACTAGCTTGAAGAAGAAAGGGTATGAATTCCCTATAAAAGTTAGAGCATATAGTTGTGAAACCAGATCAGATGCAAAGAACATACTCAAAGCATTTGAGAGTAAATACAAATTGGAACAGTATGAAGCAGTAAGGCCCTTGTTTGATCCTAATGGATATGCCAAAGATGTGCTCCAAATTGGAAGCGTAATCAAACATGTGACAACCATGGAGGATTATTGGGCAGATTGTAAGGATGAACTGGAGAGTCGAGATTGTGCCTTTGCTAGATTAACAATTGATTAGGTAAAGACATATGGTATAAATTTAGATGTGGAAGGATTGGAAGATGATGGTCAAAATATGTACAGTAATACATATTTGACTAAGTTGAGGAATAATCCCATTAGTTTCAAACCATATGTTGACATAGAAGAAGACCTCGATGTCATGATGGAAAGAATTATCAAAAGGACTGGGAAGTGGGTTGAGTGGACAACTAAGAAAGACCGAAGCAAGAGCAAAACTACTCAAGCTTCTCCACCTGCAGCTACTCCTGCTTCGTCTCAAAGTGCCACACCTAGTGCTACTACCATAGCTGCTCAAGGACCAGCCCAATCTGTAGGAGGAGATGATCAACCCCCAAAGAAGAATGTTCCAATAGCCCCAACCTATCAAGGTGGATCACTACCAGTCATCGGAGCTCAAGTTGAAGTTGAAAAAGGAATGAAAGAGAAAAAAGATGGAGCTCCTGCTCCAATCTCATCTCCACATACCACTCTACCCTCATCCCCTCAGCCTTCTCCAACTCCATCTCCTCATGGCACCCCCGTCTTATCCCCTCATCATAGCCCTATTCCATCTAGAAGTGCTCTTGTTCTAAAGTCTGCTGTCTCTCCTATCCAAATAGTAGAGATTGGAGATGATAAAAGTAGTAGTAGTGAATCCACTGAGTTTGACGAAGTTGTAAAGAAAACTCAAGAAGAAGAGAAAGGTCCAAGTTCATCTCGACTTCTTTCTCGAGATTTGAAGAACCTCTTTTTTGCAACTACAGCGGCAACGACTCCAGTAAAGAAGAAAATGTTCAGCATTGAATCACTTGGAATAGCCTCCAAAGTAATTAGTACAGAGTCTTGGCTCGAGGATACTTTGGAGAAGAAGAGGAAAAGAAAAGATGAAAGTGTTTCCTCAAAGGATGTTGTATCCCAAGCACTGCGCTCAGGCTCTGCCATAGTAAAAGCTAAAAAGAAGAAGACCTTGTCAATATTGGGACAAGATCTAGAAATAGGGCACTTAACTATGGAGGTAGAAAAACCAAACAAGGCAGGGAGAATTGAAGATATGACGCCAGAGGACTTCACTCTACATTCAATTGATCTTGGAGAGGCTAGACATGATACAAAGGTAGGCCTATGGAAATCAGGTAATGAGGTGATAGAAGAACAACCGGAGAATGTCAAGTTGTCAAAGATCAGAATGAAAGCTGAAATAGAAGAGTTAAGAAGGTTTATCAAGCAATTATTTGTTCCATTGGCAACTATCACCGGTGTGCCTGCTACTAAAAATCCTTCAGTAGAAGAGGTATAGGCTTTCATATCACAGCTCCAGAAAGATATGCATTTTGGTCATATTGGAAGGGAATGGATCGAGAAACTCAATTTAGATGGAGTTTCCCTAATCGACCAAATTGGAAATATTATCCTTCGAGTAGAAACTGAAAAGGATAATATTACGTCTAACAGTAACATCTTGGCTAGAGAAAGGGCGAGGTGTATAGATTGCATTTCTCTCCTAGAGATGGTTATTCAGATTAAAGCAAAGGATGTAGTTGAAGAAAAGATTATAAAGAAAGGAAATGAACCCTTGAATGAATGGCTCTAGAGTATGCAATTCAAGTTGGAAATGATTCAAGAAGTTGAGAAGGGACTCAGAGAAACAGGGGACAAAGTGAAGAAGACCCAGGATAGAGCATTTGAGCTCATGCGAGGATTGTACATTGAGTCACAAACTAGTGGGCAAGGGAAATCCTTTATTAATGTAGAAGTGATGAAAAATAATTTCTCTACATATTTGAGTAATCTGTCCAGGATAGCTTCAAGTAGTCAAAATAGAGTGACAAAACTGCAAGCACTTGGCGGATGTGTGCACGTGGCCGCTGAAGAGATGACAAGTCAGGTGAAACAAGTAAAAGAACTAGCTCTAGAACATTCAAGATGGCTTTTGAGATTCACCAACGTACAAGTAACTAATCATGAAGAACTGATTCCCATCATGGTGGCTGCTAGAGCATATAGGACAAAAACTGAAAAAGGGGAAGAAGTCTAAGTGATTCAGATTCCCCCCTTTTCATTCTTTGTTGTAAATTTTGAAATATTTGTTAATGTTTTGATATGATAAATTGGCATCTTGCCATTTGTCATTTAGAGAAGATGAATCGATTGATATTCCTATTGTAACGGTCATCTCTCAAATCCTATATGTATGAAATTCAATGATTAATCAAGGGTCAAAATTTTTTTGGTGTGAAGTACTATTTGTTGCAGAGCCAATTGAATGGTATTTTATTTCAATCATTTTATGCTCTAGTAGGTGTCATGATTAGTTAGTATTTCCTTTCTATTGTATAGAGAACTAAGGAAGAACATAGTTTCATTTCCCCTATTTTCCAGAACACATATGAATGTAATAAGTATTGTTATAATTCATTTGATGAAAGGATTCTGTTAGTTTTTTTTTTTTTTCTGCTTTGCTAGTCTTAGTTTAGATTTGAACTTCAATTTGTTTTAGTCTTATGCGAATAGATTTATGAATTCATAAGAGGTGTGGATACATGAATTTGTTTTAGTATTTAGAAGTATTTCTTGCCTGAATTAAGTTCTAGTTAGGCTTAATTTGGTTTGCCTCTTCTGCTCTTGGTTTAAGAGCATACCCCACATTAGTCTTAGGAATAAAACATAATTCCTTGAACATCTTTCACATAGGGAGCTATACCTCAATTCAGAGGGAAAAAAGATATTCTTAGAAATAGTTTCCCAATTATTGTGTAAATTTGTTCTTCGTGTTAGGAATAAGGTGTCTCAACCTTGGATAATTCCTATTCTTATTATTTGTTTTGTAAAATCTATTTCTTGCAAATAATGTTGATGTGTCGACATCTTGAATTGTGTATAAGGAGATCATAGCTAAAACGGTTATGACGGATTCCTATGACACATAAGAGCTATGTTAGGAAGATTCAATGATAGGTGAAGACATGTGGCAATTGATAATTTTGAGTACTATACACTCTACCCCAATAGTGGGGTTTGGGGCATCGCCCAAATTTTTTTTTAGGGTTCCTATTTTCTCGAAGAATGGTAAAACCCTAATACGGTTACCTTTGGGAATAGCCCTAAAAGTAAAGTACATGTTATAAGTGTTTTTAGGGTTGCGAAGAGGGGGATGCAAAAAAGTGTATTGTTGGTACTGTGAGTTGCTACTAGAGTCTTCTGTCGTCGTTGTTGAACTTGCATTGCAAGTGTATTGTAACCTTGTGTTGAAGATAATACATTGTGCACGTTTTGGAGGGGTGGGGTTGTTTTACCAAAAGGTTTTTCTCCACCAAAAAATCTTTGTGTTATGTGTTTCTTTCTCTGTCTATTTTCTTTATGCTTGCTTGGCTGAAATATTGTTGTTTACATGGTATTAAATCTGTAAGTGTAAAAGATTTTAATAGGATTTGCACCATACTTCTCTTAAGAGATTAGTGTAGGAAGCTGTTTCCACACCTAAGTTTCCTTACACTTTGTTATAAGTTTGGGCATATAAGAAGAGGAGAAGAAGAAGAACAAATCTGTTTACCAATAAACTTCATACATAGTACTAACCTGAGGTCAAAAACTCAAAAAACCATACTCCAGTCATGCTCTAGGAAATGACCCCAACTCTTCATCAAATAATATTCACACTGATCAAGGAGCATCAACGTCTCAAATAGGTAAGGACAAGACCTAGTTTGATTTCGTCCAATTTTGTGAAGAGTCAAAAATTCAAATCTCCTCTGTAGATTATCTAAAATCTCATCCCTTTGAGTTAAAAGATTGGTAGATCGTTGTAAAGGGAGTGCTTCAGATTTGAATCCTAATGTGATCATTGAGGAGGAAGATGACTCTATAACATCTAACCTATTTAACCAAGGAGATTCCACTATCCTAGCAATCTCTCTCTCTTGAGAAAAAAAGCGACTAATTCTACATCTCACTGTATATCAACATATGCAAATTAAGTAATTGTATAATAGATTTAGGCACATCAGACAATGTAATGCCTTATTCCATAGCTAAAGCCTTGGGTATCACCCTTACTATAGTTCATGGAAGGTATTATTCCATGGATGCTAAGCAAGTCCCCTTGCTTGGAAAAATTGAAGATGCTCAAGTAGCCCTAGCTTCTCATTTGGAAAAGAAACTATTATTGACCATCCTAGTTGCCGATATTTTGGCAAGCTATGGCCTTCTCTTAAGCATGATTTTTTGCTGAGATTTAGGAGGAGAAATAAATATTGACTTGTCTCAAGTAGTTATTCCCATAGGGAGTAAGAAAGTTAAGTTGGAACCTGAGGAAAAAGAAAAATTTAAAATCTTAAAGTGAGATGACCCTAAAGCACATGTCCTCTATCAAGAACTAGAGTTTGGAAATTACATGTTGTTTACTAAAGATACCTTGAATGAGTAAGGAATCAAAGATCTAGAATAAAAAATCATTGATGAAGAAAAAGAGTCTTTGTCTATATGGACATTAGAATTTGATGGAAGTTGTTCCTCATCAAGATGTTGCACAGGTGTAGTGTTAATACCTCGCAAAGGAGAGCTTAAACCCATGGCTTAAAATTGAATTTTGTAAACATTAATAACACTACAGAGTATGAAGACTTACTCATTGGGATAATAGCTACAAAGGAAAAAGGAATAAATATCCTAAAAGCTCGAGGTGATGCAGAACTTATTGTGAGACAAATTAAAGGGCAATACTCTGTGAAGAACCACAAGTTGAAAAACTATAGAAATAGATTTTGGGATGAAATAGAAGGCCTTGATGCTTTTGTGATTGAAGAAGTACCAAGGGAAATGAATACCAAAGCTTATTCCTTAGCTATTTTTGCTTCATTATTGCTACCACATCCTAAGTTCAAGGATAAGAAATACCAAGTTGAGATTGTGTATCGAGCCTCTGTTCTGGACAATATAGAATCCTGGAAAGTCTTTGAATATGACAAGAGTTTGCAATTGTTCTTAGAAAATGACAAATATACTTGTAAACACTCATCAAAAGAAGAGAACTATGAAGGCCTCAAACATGGGAAAAGGGAAGATCAAACTGATGAAGTCTAATTGCGAGGTAATATCATCCCCCCATAATTTGTATCTTTGGAAAGATTTTTTAATAGACATGACACCTGCATCAAGAAAAAGAGAATGGAAAAAGGTCCTACTATAGGTGAGCATGAAGGAGTGAATATTGGAGATACTTATAGTGTACAAATTTTCCTTAGGGAAAAATTCACCCAAGAACAAAGAACTCAAATACAAGCACAACTGTAGACTAGAGTATGATAATAATATTGATATGTATATGATTTAATATGAATAAAAGTACACTAGGAGTGCCTATATATAAAGGCCGTTGAGATGCATCTAGAATGCCTAGGAATCAACATTATGATAAGTCATACAACCAGGCACATGTCCACCAAAAATGGGTTATCCTCCATTAAGCACAAAAGTAAGTGCGTTGATGAGAGGATAAGCCTACAATGGTGCAACACACAAATTTATGTTGTAGATTACCATGTGCTAAATTAGGAGTGCAAATAACTATGTTGTTTACATGAAAACTCAGTGAATGATGTAAAATCTAGTGTTGTAGACAACATGTGTTGAATTAGAGTTGTGTACTTTTGTGTTGTCAACATGACAACTCATAAAGGTATGCAAACCCCTAAGTGTCTCACAAAATAAATAATAAAATAATGTATTAACCTAAGTAAACTTAAGTAAAGTGTAAATAGTCAATATGTATTTACACCAACACCCCCCCTTAAGTACAACTTAGGGGAATGCCCTTAAGCTTACAAAAACTAGGATGAAATGAAAGATGGGTCCCGACTACTAGGCCATGTTAGGTACCCATGTACATAATGAAATGTAATCTCTCATAAAGCAGAGAAAGAGGGAAAACCTCATGGGAAAAACCCTCCCCCAAAAGGAGAGATGAAAACAAGATGCATG
The DNA here is from genome assembly GCA_028749045.1 of Cupressus sempervirens. Lineage (NCBI taxonomy): Eukaryota > Viridiplantae > Streptophyta > Pinopsida > Cupressales > Cupressaceae > Cupressus > Cupressus sempervirens. The sequence goes on along the minus strand of CM053783.1, from coordinate 190,917,019 downwards.
GATGGATGGAGTAATCAAGACCCCCCATTACAACATACATCAAGTATATACAATAGTGAAGAATGAGAAGAACAAGACCTCATAAGAGAAAAAAACCCCCCCATAAGAAAGAAGAGGAAGAGAGACAAGGTATTGCCCCCCCTAATGAAGAATGATGACTAGTGATTATTGCTCCAAGGAATAAGCTAGTCCATGAGTGCAGAATGATGTTCCTCCCCTTTGGAAGAAAAAATGACAAAGGTACAATCCTAAAGATGTATGGTGGCCCTAAAACCTACACAAGTTTCCTTGTGTTGATGTTGATGGTCACCCCTTCCAACACTGCTGAAAAAAATGAATGCAAATGTTTGTTGAAACTATCCCAATGAACCATCTATCTCCTCAACTAATAAAGAGACCTCTAACAACTTCTATTCATAAGGATCTGCACTCACGTCAAATAGTGAAGATCAATCATGTAGAGAATGGACATGAGGGTTAGAGTGAGCCCTTACAACAACTGTAGAAGGATCATATTCATCAAAGAGAAGACATAAATCATCAAGCATTTCTCCCAAGTCTACTATGTGTGACTCTATGAACAAACCTGAAATGTTTACCAAGAAGTCATCAACTAAAGCTAGAGCTAGAAGACAAGATGTACCCTACTGTGCTGGACCTATCACTGTGGCAATGTATGCATGTGGACTACACTGATGTCGTGACCTCTCACTACAACTATCGATAAAACCCCATGTATCTGAATATGTTCAAGCACTATCACTGGTGTCACTATTAGTTTCCATAGTGTATGAATTGTGGATAGGATTAAAGGATAAGCTAGGTGAACTTTCCTCAAAGTGAACACCCTTCTCCACAAAGATCTCAAGAGTCTCTGGATCCATAAGTTTGTATGCCTTAACATTGTCTTCATAACTAATGAAAGTACAAGGCCTAGGTGTTGGTGCCTTGCATCCTCTAGAAGATATGTTTGCCCATGCTATGAAGACTCTGAAGTGACTCACAATTGGTTTTCTATTACACCATGCCTCAAATGGAGTTTTCTTGTCGAGTGTATTATGAGGAGACCTATTAAGTATGTGAGTGGCACTGCTATGGCTTCAAATTCAAGTGTAGGATTAGGAGACTTGGCTTTAATCATGCAAGTTGCCATGGAATTAAGAGTTCTAATCCTCATAGTGGCAACATCTTTCTTGTGTGGACTAAGTGCTAGTGAGTTTTGAAGATCAATTCCCTCAAGTTTGCAAAAGTCTTTAAGTCTTCTGTCCACATATCTACTTTCATTGTCCATCTGAAGAACCTTGATGTCTTTCCTTAATTTCTATTCAACATGAATCTTGAAGGCTTGAAGCTTATCAGCCACTTCATTCTTATGATGAAGGAAGTAGACCCATGTAAAGCATGAAAAGTCATCAATGAAAGTAAGGATGTAGCAGGCTTCGTTGATTGATGTCACTACAAAAGACTTGCTAAAATCATGTGAACTAATTGAAGAACCACTGGAGCTCTAGAAGAATTCCCTTTATCATACTTCTCTTCGAGATGCATATCCGCTAAACATGATGAACATTCACCCTTAGAAAAGTTGATGTTAGGTAGACCTTTGACCATTTGTTTAGAGAAAAGTTCTTGAAGATAGTGGAAGGCAATATGTCCAAACCACTCATGCCATAGTTTGATTTGTGAATTAGATTGAGTTAACAAGGCTTGAGAAGGAGACTTAGGCACAAAGTGGGAGAAGGAATAAAGCCTCTTGTCATGATTGAGTTTCCCCACTGCAAACAATGAATCATCTTTTAGACTTCATACCATTACTAAATCTGGAAGGAATTCAACTTTGTTGCCATCTCCAGGGTGAGTGATTTGGTAAATTGAGAGTAGATTAGAGCTTAGGTTTGGAACATAGAGAATGTCTTTGAATTCCCCATTTTTCATTTTGACATGTCCTTTCCCTTCAACTTCCATTTTGGTACCATCTCCCACAAAGATGTGCAGTTCCTATGACTACTTCAATGAAGAAAAGTCTCCCTTTAAAGAACCCATATGATAAGAGGCACCCGAGTCAAGAATCTATTTTGATGAAGAACTTGTATTTGCAATAAGTGCTTGCCCTTTTCCCTTTGAAGTGGGTGGAGTTGAATCCTTGGAAGTACCTGGCACTTAAATTTTGTTCTTTCTAAGTAGGCTTTCAAACTCATCAGTTCTCTTAACCTTGCAATGATGCTCATCATGATTTGGCTTCTTGCAACATGCACAAAACAATTTATCCTTATTTTCATTATTTTCCTTATTTTTGGAAGAAGAATTTCCTTCCTGTGAGGAGGATTGTTGTGTCTCAGATTGTGATTTTTGATTCCACTACTTGTAGTTGTTGTTGTTAGAACTTCTTCCACTTTGACTTGATTGGTTCTCATCACTTGCCATCAATGCTTTGGTCTTTGATGTCATGAGATGTCCCAAATCTATCAAGTGAGGTTGTTTAAGAATCAACATCTCTGCAAATGCATAAAAAGTAGGCTTTTGGAAAGCACTTCCCATGGTCAACCTATGAGTATTATAACTCAAAACAAAGGAAGCATACTTTGAAGGTAGCCTTTTTAGGATGTGATGAATCAAATTTTCATCCTTCATGGGATTTCCACAATCTTTAAGTAGTTCCCTATACTCATTGGCTTTGTTGACATAATCCTGAATTGTGTCAAAGTTCTTTGGATCCAATAGAAGTAGATTGTCCTCAATCTAGAATCCGTTTTCCTCATCCACTTTACCATACAATGATTCTAGTTTGTCCCAAGCAGGTTTGGCTTCCATGAAACTGGCAATGTGGAAGAAGAGATCTCTATGTACACAACTCCTGATAATTTATAAAGCCCGATTGTCTATAATTTTCCAATCAATAAGTTCTTTAGCATTAGTGGGTTTTGGAATTGTACCATCAACATAAAGATTCAAACCTTTTACCATTAAACTACTCCATACAATATCTTTCCATGTAGAATAATTGTGTGAAGTTAGAAGTGGAGCTTTAGGTGAAACCATGATTCAAAAAATGAAAAGAGCACACAAGAGAGACACAAAACACAATACACCCCCCCTCCCCCCGCCGTTTTCACTCAATCAAAAGAAACCCCCAAAAATAGATGCTTTTGGCACTTTATATTTAGTGCATGTACAATAGGCCACTTGTCAAACTGTACAAAGTGGACTTCTAATTTTTATTTTTACAACTACCCTCTAAGGACCAAATCTATTACTAAGCATTGTAGCTTAGATGTACAATAATTTTGAAAAGTAATCAAAGCAATACAATGTAGAAAAAGCCCTAATTTTGAAAGTGAGATTTTTGTCCAAACAACCATAGAATTGTACTATAGATCTAGAAGGTACATGAAAAATAACACACTTTAAAAAAAAATGGAACTTGAAAAAGTTTTCAGATGAGCCCATACGGAGCGTTTGAAGTTGCAAAATATAGGATTGAATAGGTATAATTGCCAAAAAATGCAATTTTTGAAAAATCCCTTCATCAAAACTAGAAAAGAACACCACCACTAAAAAATTCAGAAAATTCTACCCAAAATAAAAAAAAATTGTACCTAATTGGGAGTTTGAATGATTGAGTTATGGCATCTTAAAGTTGGGTTGCCAAATCAAAACTGCATCTGAAGAGGGGTCTAGGTAGAAAACTACGAACTTAAATTTGACAATCAAATGGCCATCATAGTAGTTATAAAATGCCTGGAAATGACAGTCAGATGACCATCAAAATTTTTCCTATGTCTAAATGATGTCAACCAAAAAATAGCTACCTCGCTAACGTGGCAGTATAGATGCTGACTAGATTTTATGACTGTATGGATTTTTGACACATGGTAGTATGAAAATATTGACTAAGATGAATTGGTGGTCCTTGTGGTAGTTGACATGTATGCTGATTGTACTTTTGACATGTGTCCATGTGTAAAGGGCAGGTTTTTGTCGCATGGTAGACAAACAGTGGTGTCACATGGTCCAACATGTCATTGCTTGGAATGTTCAGGACATAGCAGTTGGCACCACAAAATTTCTTATGGGTGTTTGAGAACAATTTCTGTCACTAGGAAGTAACTCTATAGGTAGTTGGAAGTTTGACATGTCATCATCAGGAACCAAAAAATGCTGCTAGAGTTGGGATTTTCCATGACCGAAGACTTGTTGTAGGCTGCCAACATTGGGAGTTTAATCCCACATTTGGTGTAGGATAACTCTTGAAAAAGTTTAAAAGATATAAGCCATAGAGCCTTAAACAAAGACAAGCCCCACTAGATGTTGGGGGAGTCACTAGTTCTCAGATTTCGGTGGAACATTGCTGGTCAGGTTTGGAATTTCTTGACCGGTGTAGAATATTTCAATGCCGGCTGTGAGTAGTTGTATTTTACATGCTGATTTGTGACTGCCATACCAAATGGAATATGCCGCTAGATAAAGGAATATTTTTGTGCAGGGTTAGGGTGTGACTTCTTGGTTGTACAAAAAAAAAAAATCTCTGCAAGGCTGCCTGGCCTAATTTTTTTTCAAAAAAGTAGAGAATTATGAAATTATAGATCCATAATAAAATAATTAATTAGATCAAAAAAATGACCATACCCAAGTTGCAAATGGGGGCCTTTGGTTGCCGATTTGCAAATTTTTTTTGCCTCACGATCAACTTTGGGCTAGGGTAGGCAAATTTATAGTCAATTTTCACCAGATCGACATTCCAGATGTAATGGTAAGGTCTATTTAGGCTCAAGACACTCCCAATGTTTGCGGTACTCTTGATTCAAGTTGAAGTGCTAAAGCAACAATGGTCTCAAATGGCTATGTGAAGAGAGATTCTCCAAGCTCTGATACCGTGTAAGAATTTTCCTTAGGGAAAAATTCACCCAAGAACAAAGAACTCAAACGCAAGCACAACTATAGACCAGAGTATGATCATAATATCGATATGTATTCAATTTAATATGAATGAAAGTACACTAGGAGTGCCTGTATATAAAGGCCTCTAAGATGCATCTAGAATACCTAGGAATCAACATCATGATATGTCATACAACTAGGCACATGTCCACTAGATATGGGTTATCCTCCATTAAGAATAGAAGTAAGTGCGATGATGAGAGGATAAGCCTACAATGGCGTAGCATGCAAATTTATGTTGTGGACACCATGTGCTAAATTAGGAGTGTGAATAACTATTTTGTCTACATGACAACTTAGTGAATGATGCAAACTCCAGTATTGTAGACACCATGTGTTGAATTAGAGTTGCGTTCTTCTATGTTGTCAATGTGAAAACTCATAAAGGTATGAAAATTCCTAAGCGTCTCACAAAATAAATAATAAAATAATGTATTAACCCAAGTAAAATTGAGTAAAGTGTAAATAGGAAATATGTATGTACACCAACACATAGTCCCAAAATGATTAACATTAGAAAGTGCTGTTCACCTAACGAGAAAAAAGTTGCTAGACAACTTTTCATAGAATACCAAGATGTATTCACTTAGAGCTACAAAGATTTAAAAAGTTATAGGGGTGGGAATGTAAAACATCAAATTCCCCTGAAGCTCAATGTAGTTCCCTTCTAATAGAAATAGAGGAATCATAATCCTAAAGTAGCATCAAAGATGATACACAATTAACCAATTGTATTCAAGAATATGAACTTTAGGAAAAGATAACTAGATATCAAATAACCAAATAGATCCCATGAAAGAATGAGCCTTCACCTCGATGAAGGTGGAGAAGGAGAAAGGACCGATTGCACCACTCCTAAACATATTATTTGAAATAACATGAAGTGGCAACAATAGGGATTAGAAAATGTTAATTATTTTTTTGAAGAAGAGAGTAAATATCTTGTGTATAAGAAATTTTACCATCTTCATTGTTACCATGAATATTGATGATAAATTCTTGAAAGAACTTTAATAAGACGTAGACTTCTACTTTAATAAATTGTTGAAAGAACTTTAATTTTATCATCTTCATGTCAGTTTCACCAAAAATGTACAGTGGTAAAATGGAAGCACTTTAATAAGACACAAACTTCCACCTTATAGGGCATTGAGCCATTCAAATATGTTTGTGAGGGAAAGAGGGAGATCTCTAAATATAATTCAACTTATGATCCATATTAAATTAGAAAGAAACCAAAGGGAGAAGGGTGCTAATACTAAATCTAAAATATAAAGAAGAATAAAATGTAAGGAAACACACTCTCTTAGGCCCTTAATAGGAAAATGTGAGTGTGAAGTTAAACTAATTCCTTAGATAATGTAAATATAAATACTATGTAAACACAATTAGCCTAATTACGATGTTGATTGAGGGTAAAAAATGAAAGGAAATAAAATATGAAAGACTCACCTTAAAACATATAGAGGAAGATGTATTTTAGCTCCAAAACTTGCCCATATGAACTATTTATCCATATCCAATAGTGAATCTTAGAAAAAAATAATGAAAGGAACAAAACCAAAAAATCTCTCAGAAAGTGGAGACTAAAAGACTAGGTCAACTTGGGAAGACATCCTATAACTAGTTGATGTAGTCTGATGACCTAAAACTAAATTCTCTAGAAAGCTCCTAAAAAGTATGTTCTAAATCAAAAATCTTTTTGTTGGCCAATTGCAAATAAAAATAGAAAACAAAGGTTTTGGGGTTTGGGATTGATGTGTGCTTTCCTTGGTCAATCCCTAGGTTAAAGAATTAACCATAAATTGAAATGTAATTAATAAAGGAAATTCTTGCATGTAGTAAATCTGAATAATATCAAGTGAATGATACAATTATCTTTGAAGGTCTAATTGTTCCTTGATATGTGATCAAGTATGTAAGTGTAATAGCCATAACCCAAAGAAACCATAAACTCATCAAAGTAGCCAAAACCTTATATATGCAAATTTAGGTGCTATGCCATGGATGAATAATATAAGAAATCAAATGGATTGGAATGAAGGGTCTTTTCCTTAGAGCCAAACTCCACAACCACCTTGAATGAAGACACTTGATGCAAGAAGAAGATGCTTATACTTGAATGCTTGAAGATTCTTTCTTGAAGACACATTGAATGATAACTTTTTGAGATGAGATAACTTGGGAATAGCATATGAAAATGAAGTGCCCAAGTCACCTTTTATACTAGTTCTCATCATGTTGGTGCTTTGAAACATCATGGTTTCAAATTACCCCAATGAGAACAAGAAACATCTATGGGAAGCTACTTCCCATTTTCAACATACCCTTTCATACACCAAGCCAACTATAATGCTAGACCCTTTTTCTACTTCAAGCTCTACAAAAACTAGGTAGGTGGACCTTAGATTCACTTATATGGTACTAGTGGTAAAACATATGCCTGAATCTAATAAAGAAAATAAAACTCTTGATCCTCTAATACTTATGCAAAGATCCTAGACATGAAATAGCTAATAACATGGCCTAAGAAATTTCTCAGTTAAATGAGAGCATCCTTTTCAATTCTTCAACATTAAAGGGAAAAATATTTGATTAATGATATTGCTTTTAGCAAAACATGACATGCACAACAAAACACTATGATCCCATCGCTTATCAATGCCTTATCTATTGGGAAATCCTACAAACCCCTAACATACATCCCTGAAAGTCATTGACATGTCCTATACATTAGGACTTCCTAATCTATCTATTCACCTTGTGAATCAGACATTTTCATTTTTCTAAACCTCATACTCGACCTATCCCTTCATGAGATCTGCAATCCTATGATGATAAATCAAGAATTTACATAACTCCTTGAGTCATAAGAAAAATAAATCAACATATACAACCAACATATTACAATTGAGTTTCATACTCTTTGTTTACAAAACACAAAAATCACAAACATCATGAATGGGATACAAGATATCAGAATGAAGATTAACTTGCTGTTGCATTTTCATTCATTTCTTTGAAACAAATATAATAAGATGCATACAATTGAAATGTAAAACTACCTAATAGATTAGAACTATCTGTATTATTCTTACTTGTTGTTTATTACAAGAGAAATTGCTAAAGAATATGGTGGAATCACAGCTCTACATCCAACAATGTGGTCTCATATACAAAATGGAACCAACTCTTACAATGGATGAGAAAGAGAACAATATAGGAGAAGAATGAAATCTAGGATTTGATCTAGGAGTGATAGGTGTCGACATGTATCCTCATTCCCTACTATTGTAAAACCTCTCTCATCTTTCTACCAATGAAATCTAATATGATTTTCATCATTATTTTGTAAAAAACTTGGAAATATCTCTTATGTATGATGAAAATTGTTGTGTAACTCAAATATCTAAAATACATCATGACATACTGATAATATCTTGTTTCAACTAACCATGAAGTGACAAAACTCAACCCCAACTAGATTTTTACTACCTTTTACACACATTCAGTTCATTACCTCACTAGAAAAAAAATCTGAACTTCAATACCTGAATGTGGTTACAAACTAAGAATCTGCGACAAAACCTTGTATAACTTGAGAAAATTGCTTCTTGTGTGAAGAGAAATTGAAAAAATGGAAATTTTCTTCTCTCCTTATTTCAGTGATAGATAATATCACTATATTCTCTTATAAAAAATGCCCAAAATCTTAGTTTGAAAATCATGCCCCTAGCATGTCCTCACAGGTTTGCAAATCTTTGAAGCAAAAATTAAACTTTTTCTAAAGTCAAAATTTTAGATCAAACATTTATAAGATTTAAAATCACTCCACATTTAGAACTTGAGAAATAAAAAATTATTATTATTTATGACCATATTTTCCCTCCATAGCCAAATTTGGGTCAAACCCATTTGATCACTTGTGGCTCATGGCAACACACCATTGGTCAATGTCTGCCATATCACCTACCACTGGGTACCATGCGGCACCCTCCAATTGGTTGACTAGTTACTGCCATATATCAATAGCTCATTGGCTTCTAAATTGCCCCATTAGCACCACATCATCTTTCACCTAATGCCTGCTACCTCACCATTGATCAAGACCCTCTGCCATGTGTTAGTTAGGTGCATTCTCACATACACAGTTGGTAGCTGCTAACTCTACATGTAGGGATACACCTTTGAAAAATTTGTCCTACTTGTGCCATGCCAACACCTTGAAAAAAATGCTAAGTTGGAGGGTCTTTGCTACTTGTCAATTCGCATTTCATCTTTATGTCACCATGTGGCACAATTCACTTGGTTGGTCAAGGTTCAGTCAGCATGATGTCAGTTCATTGGTTTGCTTGTGCATTCAAAATTTTACTTAGGTTAGGCATTGGCCAGTCCCACACGAAGAGTCCCTTTGTCCATAAGGAAGAACCTGAAGACATTAATGTTATTATGTCGTCCCATACTTAAAAAGATAAAGACTTGAAATGGGATCAATGCAGGAAAAAGATCCTCCTACATCTTTGTTTCTAGTTATCTCTGTGTTGACATTTCTTTTTGTTATTTGTAGTCTTATGGTCTTAACATCTAGCAAATTTTTGGGCATCTCTCTACTAATGGACACATACCCAACCTTTTTAGTGACAAGATAATCAACATCCTAATCACTCCCTCCTTTTAATTTGGACATTGCCATCACTTTACAATATATGATAAGGGATAATTTGAAAAAAAATAAAAATTTAATCCTCTGCATTTTATGGTGAGTGGAGTGTGAGTGAGCATATTTTGCAACCTTTTAGTGGTGCCTTCTAAAATAGGTACAATCCTCCCTTTGCAAGTCCCTCGGCAATGTTTTCAAACTAGTTCATAATTCCCCTATTTTATGGAGGAAATGCATCTGCCTTTCTGTTGCATGATTTTATTTTTGGAATGTGGGAGGCTCCACTTTAACAAGCTTCCATCACTTTTTGCTTCATCTAACATGTGAAGGGAGGAATCCTTGGTAGGAGATATATTTCTCCCTAAATTTTACTTTCACCTTTTGCAATTAGCATGATTTTAATAGAACATGTTAACAAATTTTTGTGGCTGCTAGTCTCTTCTTCTTTTCAATGCAGGTTTAGTAATTGAACATTGCTCTAAGGCCCTTCTTCAAAGTGGATTCCTTTTATAGATTTGGCAGTTTTACCCTAGTTCAACTTGTCCATGGACTCCTTGTTCTGATGCTTCATGCATACAACTTAATTCTATTGTCATTTTTGCTGCCATAGAAGATGCTCCAAACATGCAAAAGATGCCTCATTCTGTTTCTCTATGTTATTAGTCACTTCTGATTTTCTCACCAAGTTGGTATTGGCTCTAGTGCCCTTCACTTATATGGATGTCATTATCAATGTAGTAGATGGGAAATTTAGATATCTTTGGTAGTCCATGTGCTCAAATAATTACCTTCATTCAATTTCAAAACCAATGATGCATCTAATGAAGAATTTGTGTCCAACATGGTTATGAAAATGTTGAAAGAGAGAGCCAAAACTAGTTCTAAAAAATTGCATATTTGACCAAATCATCTCATCTGATCTATTATTTTATTTTGATCCTACACTTTAGAGCCAAAAAAAGAATGGAGAAGGTCTTTTCCATGACTTTAGGGATTGGAGACACTAGTTATGTTCAAAATTCTACATTGCTCCAAGTTTGATATCTCTATCTCTATTGCAATGCCATGTTTTTCTTTGATTGATGTTATCTTTGACTCGCTCATATAGATCTAGTATGCGATGTAGAGGAACATAATATTGAGAGTGAAACCATTTGCTGGAAGAAAACATTTGATCTTAGAAAACCATATCTATGTGCAACACAATGTGTATTGCTAATATAAGGCTACTTGGTCTAGCCCAATCCACTCTTTGTCACTCAAATAATCTGATCAAAAATTCAAAACAAATATACCCACAAAGGAATTAGGGGGGCTTTATCACTCATGGAAGTTGGAGATGTTGTTGGTTGAATCAATGACTTTCTTCAAATCTACAACTACCACATCCTATAGTAACAACTATCATAAGTTCTTCTTTCTCCATCATCATCCCCATACATGCCAACATCTTCTAACTTCACCAAATGTATGAGAATGAAAATACTACACAATGATTCTCTAGGCCATGTTGGGCTTGTCTATACACTTGATGAGACAAATGATCTAACAAAGAGATCAATAAACCTATCAGGTACCTATGAATCATCAATGACTCCCATCGACATTCGTGGACTTCATCATGAAGTGGTAATGGATTCATGCTTAAGTGGTCATGTTCTACTTCTCATATTCTACTTCTCTATCATATATATCATGTGAAGAGTTTTCTACCCACAAGGTGATGAGAGTTGGATTTTGCCAACTTCTTTAGTAATAGATTCTTTAATAGTATTACCAACATTGATATTCTTAACTACCAATTCCTTATGGTGATAGAACATCTGATTCAAGAAAATAACTTATAGCTCATCAATATACACCATGATTTTTCAAAGTGTAGGCTAAAATAAAGGATTACAATTATTATAACTCCTTTTAACCCCTCCCTTTCCACAAAGAAGAAAACTTCAATGAAAATAGTCGAACCCTAGAGTGGGTTTGACTAAATTATTTTTCATTTCCAAACAATTGAATTATCAAATTAATCTAATAAACATATGGTACTAATTGAATCAAATTTTACCATTGAATAATACTTTAAAACTCAATTTGACTTCTTTTTTCCACTTGTCAACTTCGTGCCAAGGGGTCCTTTGACTGACTTTAAGAACTAACAAAAATACCTGACAAAACTCTAAAAAATAGGTGTATTGATTCTTTATTGTACATACTTTTATCCTGTTGAATCTCATCTCATGAAAAATTCTCAGTCAAGAGATATTGACTATCAAATTTGCCTTCTTAGAACTACCTGCAAGAAAACATGTTAGAAAATAGTAAAATGTGTTTTGATTTGGCTTTGAAAATAGGTCAAGCTGACACCTAAGGGTACAAAAATAGGGGAATTGTTTCACTATCATGAAGAGAGAATAAATATGGGATTTGGGATCATGATGTTTAATAGGGAAGATATGGCAAGTAGTCAAAGTGGGCTACTCAAATTTGTAGGACTGGAAACACTAGTAGAAAAATAGTGTTTGCAAATGGAATGGACTTGGGAAATTGTACAGATGGATTCATCAAGACTTGCAAACTAACACAACTAAATAATTTTCAAAGAAAAACACAATGGTACAGTCCATTCAATCTCACCTATCATGAATTTAGAGATATGACATCCCTAATAGGGGTACCAATCATTCAACATTACTTGACACCAATAAAACTTTACGAAATTCTTTTGGAATCACGTTCAAAAATTGATCAAATGGATTAATCATAAGCTAAAAATTAAACCATAAAAAGTCTTTGACCTTTAGAATACAATGCAAAAGAAATTTTCTCATTTTGATCAACTGGGTCAATGTTATAACAAGTCAAATAGGGCCTCCTAGAATTTTGAACATTTTGCATCAGTATGACAACAATAAATGACCAACATTGAGGGATTCAAAACCTAGATAAAAGATATCAAAATGACTCAAAATATGTAACATAGGTTCTTTTTTATGGGTAATAAATACTACTTAAGTGGAATTTCATGAAACATAACTAGGTGTAAGATATTCAATTGCAAACAAGGCCTCCTATCACTGTTTGACACTTAGGCAAAAATGCAAATTTGGACATCGCTCAAAATTAAACTTCACAAAATGACTTAGAATGGTAGTTTATCTTCATGGGACAAGTGGATATGCTGAATGAAACATTTTAGAAACATAAAACACCTCTTAGGTTTCAAAAGGACAAATGGGTACACATGCATTACAAAGCACTTATAGGGCTTAATTTTTAGAATGGTACTAAAAATTAGGGCTTCAATTTTGGGTGTCAACAGTGGCTCTATTTGGGGATGCATGTCCCTTGTGGGCATGGAAAGGATTCAAATCTCTAGAAGAACTATACCACACATTTGATAGCAACAGAACACAATTAAGTTTCATACTCTTTGTTTACAAAACAAAAAAGATCACAAATAACATGAATGGGAGATAAAATATCATAATGAAGATTAACTTAATGTTGTATTTTCATTCATTTCTTTGAAACACATATAATAAGATGCATAAAATTGAAATGTAAAACTGACGTAAGGAGACCATGGAAAGAACTAGAGGCAAAGGCACACTCAAAAATCCAAACCAACCTTGTAGAGTTAACACAATAGAAGAAAACATAGAAAGATAACAACACCATAGAGATAAAGAACAAGATACTTTATATATTCATGAAAATATCAGCATACATGCCTAGTTGTAAGGCCTTCTAGGTTACGACTAGATATAAAACACATTCAAGATCTAAGATCTAGCATCAAATTCATAGCTCCAAACAAAAACATTCCAATCTTTTATGTTCTACTCTCAACTCACTCTCCCCTTCCCTAACTCTAAGCCTAAACACTCAATTTATACTTGTGAAAATGAATTACAAATCATTCTAGAACATTACATAAGAGGAAGGCCGAGCCAACAGTGGTCTAGACACATCCCAAAAAAAGATATCATCATAAATGTTGTGATCAAAATTAATCCCACAAGTCAGATTGCACCAAAAATTCCAAAATCACATCCAAAATATTGATGCTTGGCATCAATAGGACAACTTGGCATACACTAGATAACTTGACACATGACGAATAACTTAGCACATGAAGAAGAGCTTACCACAACTGTGGAACTTGAAGCACAATGTAGAGAGAGATGGGATAACATGCAAACTTGAGAGTTAACATGACATGGGATAACTTGAACTCGGCTTAAACTGCAAAATTACTAGCACTCAACAATTGCTGCAACTCGGCAATGATTAAAACTCAACAACAATTAGTAGAATGAAAACAAATGAGCAAGTTAACACATCAACCCAGGATGCTCCTAGATCAGACAACTAGGGTAGAAAGAAATGATTTTTCTAAATCATTGAGATGTCACAACCTAAGTTGAATCCAACTCAGATTGAGCATTTTCAACTAGTCTGTTCTTTCGCTTCACCAAATATTCATAGTAGTCCTTTCCTCTTGTTCTTTTACTAACTCTTTGATCCAATATCTATTCAAACTCTTCAATATACTTCTTAGGATAATCATGAGGTACAAAAACTTCATCATCTAACTCATGATACCTATATAGATTAGCAACATTGAATATAGGAGATATATCCATGTCATTAGGTAACTCAACTTCATAAGCATTTCTGCTATCAAACTTCTTCAAGATCTTACAAGGTCCAAACTTCTTCATCTTTAGCTTACTTTATGTTCCAACTAGAAATATTCCTTTCTTCAAATGAACCATTACCTCATCACCAACTTCAAAATCATGATGTCTTCTAGACTTACCAACATTCTCCTTATACTTCTTATTACTTTGTTCAAACTTTAGCTTCACTTCCTTAAGTAAAGACTCCATGAAATTAGCAAATTCTTCTCATGTATCAGTTCTCTTCTCTTCATTGACAACATCTCTTAAATCAAATACCCCTATAGGCTTCATTCTAATAACAATCTCAAAAGGTGTCTTCCCTATACTTATATTCACATAATTATTATATGCAAACTCAACTTGTGCCAATACCATCTCCCAATTATGTGTTTCATCTCCAACAAAGCATCTCAACAAATTACCCAAGATTCTATTCACAACCTCTTTCTATCCATTAATTTGTGGATGGAATATAGAACTAGACATTAACTCAGTACCCATCTTCTTCCACAAAGTTCTCCAAAAATAACCAACAAACTTACTATCTCTGTCAAAAATAATACTTTTCGGTAATCCATGTAATCTAACAATCTATTTGAAGAAAAGTTCAAAAACATGCTCAACATCTAATGTCTTCTTACATGATATAAAATGAGCCATTTTAGAAAATCTATCCACAACAACAAGTATAGAATCATACCCCTTTGCTATTTTAGGCAAACCAAGAACAAAATCCATACTAATGTCACTCCAAGGTTTCTTAGGAATAAAAATAGGTGTATACAATCTAGTATTCTAACTTACTCCTTTTGCAACTTGAAAAACTCCACAACTCTTCACAAATTTATGAACATCCTTATACATATGTGGCCAACAATACTTATCTTTCAGCAAACTCAATGTCTTATCAATGCCACCTTCACTATAAGATCTACCTCTACCTCTCTAGAATCTACTACCCTTACCCCTTTGTCTTTGTTCATGCTTCTTTGTCAAGATCTCCTCAGTTTTCAATGCATATGGATATGCTTCTTCTACACTTTCCAATTTCACAAAAATTATTTCATCTTGAATTCTAGATCTCAATCCATTTATGTACCTTGCAATTTTCTCAACATCATCATCCACATGTCTAGATCTGGTGTCCAATCTATAGAATTCCTCAGTATAGTCTTTCACAGTCATGTCTTTTTGCTTCAAAATTTGCATCTTTCTCAACAAGATAACTTGGTAATCAATAGGAATGAATTTTTTCTTTACCTTATTCAACATCCTTAGCCAAGTTTTGATCTTCTCTTTTCCTCTCCTTTGTCTATTAGTTTGCAAATGCTCCTACCATAGTGAAGCATGACCTTTCAACCTAGTAACTATAATTTGTACCTTTCTATTATCAAGAGTGTTTTCATACTCAAATAGCTTCTCCATATCAGAGATCCAATCTAGCACAACATTGGTATCCAACTTTCCATCATAAGGAACAACTTCTATAGCAGGTTTCAAATGTGCCCTAGAAAATGCTCTCAACAATCTTTCCTCATCTTGATCTTTTTCAAATTTTGGATTAGGGTTTGGTGCTACTACTTCATTATCACTCACATCCTCAAGATGTGCTCCTCTCCTCAAGGATGTGTCCACATCATCTAATCTATCTACAATTTTTGTTAACTTATCCAATATAGCATTATCAATATTTCCTCTACCATGAACCATCTTTACAAATTAGGTTCCTAAAAGATCATAACCCTCTGCAAATTATAGGCCAAATCTATAGATCTACAATCATATAGTCAAATTTTAATTAGGGTTCTACAAGATCTAATCTCCAAAAGGATGAACCTCAAGCTCTGATACAACCTAATACAAGGAGGGCATAGAAAGAACCAGGGCCAAAGGCACACCTAGAAATCCAAACCAACCTTGCAGAGTTAACTCAATAGAAGAAAACACACAAAGAGAACAAAACCATAGAGAGAGAGAACAAGATACTTTATAGATTCATGAAAATGTTAGCATACATGCCCAGCTATAAGGCCTTCTAGGTTATGATTAGATACAAAATACATTCAAGATCT
This sequence comes from Cupressus sempervirens, assembly GCA_028749045.1. Lineage (NCBI taxonomy): Eukaryota > Viridiplantae > Streptophyta > Pinopsida > Cupressales > Cupressaceae > Cupressus > Cupressus sempervirens. The sequence goes on along the minus strand of CM053783.1, from coordinate 190,900,664 downwards.
AAGATCTAGTATCAAATTTGTAGCTCTAGACACAAACATTCCAAAATTTCACATTCTTCTCTCAACTAACTCTCCTCTACCCTAACTCTAAGCCTAAACACTTGATTTATACTTACCAAAATGGCTGAAAGATCATTCTAGAACATTACATAAGAGGAAGGCTGACCCAACATTAGTCTAGACGCATCCCAAGAAAAAATCTCATCATAAATTCACTATTGAAATCAATCTTGCAAGTCAGTTCACACCAAAAATGTAGAAATCACGTCCAAAATACTGATGCTCAACATCAATAGGACAACTTAGCACATGCAGGGTCACTCACCATACACTAGGTAACTTGGCACATGAAGAATAGCTTGGCACATGAAGAAGAGCTCAGCACCCACTGTAGAGCTAGATGGGATAACATACAAATTTGAGTGTTAACATGATGTGAGATAACCTAAACTTGGCTTAAATTGCAAAATTATTAGCACTCAACAATTTCTACAACTTGGCAATGATAGAAACTCAACAATAATTAGTAGAATAACAACAAACGAGTAGGATAACACGTCAACCTAGGATGCTCCTGCACAAAAAACTACCTAACAGATAAGAACTATATATATTCTTCTTTCTTGTTATTCATTACAAGAGAAAATACTGAAGAATAAGGTGGAATCACAGCTCTGGATTAAACAATGTGGTCTCACAGACAAACTGGAACCAACCCTTACAATGGATGAGAAGGAGAAAGATATAGGAGATAAATGATATCCTGGATTTGATCTGGAGGTGACATGTGTCCACTTGAATCCTCATTCCCTACAATTGTAAAACCTCTCTCATCTTTCTACCCATGAAATCTATTCTAATTTTCATAATTATTGTGTAACAAACTTGGAAATATATCTTATGAATGATGAAAACCCTTGCATGACTCGAATATCTGAAATGCATCATGAAATATTGATAATATCTTGATTCAACTAACTTGGAAGTGAAAAAACTTGACCCTAACTACACTTTTACTACTTTTGACACATGTTCATTTCATCACCTCACTGGAAAAAAATATAAACTCAATACATGAATGTGGTTGAAAACTGAGTATCTGAGACAAAACCTTGTATACCCTACAAAAATGGCTTCCTGTATAGAAACAAACTCCAAAAATAGAAATTTTAGTCTATCCTAATTTTGATGATATATAATATAGCTATATTCACTTATCAAAAATGCCTAGAATCTTAGTTTAAAAATCATACCCCTAGCATGGCCTCACAGGTCTGCAAATCTTCTAAGCAAAAATTAAACCTTTTCTAATGTTAAAACTTTATAATTTTTTAAAAAAATATTTATAATCACTCTATGTTTAAAACTTGAGAAATAATATTTTTTTTTAAATTTATGACCATATTTTCCCTCCATAGCCAAATCTATGTCAAACCTATTTGACCACTTGTGCAATGTGGCAACACACCATTGGTCAGTGTCTACCATGTCAGCTACCACTGGTTGCCAAGTGGTACCCTCTGATTGGTCAACTAGCTACTACCTAGTGTCAACAATGAATTGGCTTTTGGACTACCCTATAAGTGCCACACCACCTTCTATTTGATGCCTGCCACCTCACCACTAACTGGGGCTCACTACTACGTGTCAGCTAGATGTGTTCCTACAAACACAATCAATAGCTACTGACTGTGCATGCAGGGATAAACCTTTGTAACATGTGTCCCCCTCATGCCACATTAGCACCTTAGAAAGCATGCTAAGTTGGAGGGTCCTCACCACTTTTTGATTCGTGTTTTATCTTTCCACTGCCATGTGGTGCAATTTAGTTGGTTGGTCAAGGTCTAATCAACATGATGCTAGTTTATTCATCTATGTGTGCATTCAAAATTTTACTTAAGTTTCCCACTGGCCAGGTTGCACACAAAGAGTCTCTTTGTCCAGAAGGAAGAACCTTAAGACATTAGTGTTAGTGTGTTGTCTCATACTTAAAAAGATAAAAGAATTTAAATAGGATCAATGTGGGACAAAAATCCTCCTACATCTCTATTTCCAATCATCTCTGTGCTGAAATTTCTCATTGTTATTTTTTGTCTTATGGTCTTAATACCTAGGAAATTTTTGAGCATCTCTCTTCTAATGGATGCATACCCAGCCTTTTTAGTGACAAAATAATCAACATCTTGATCACTCCCTCCTTTTAATATGGACATCGCTTTCACTTTGCAATATATGATAAGGGATAATTTGAAAAAATAAATAAAAATTATCATCTATGTTTTATGGAGAGTAGACTAGGAGTGAGCATATTTTGCAACATTTTTGTGGTGGCTTATAAAATAGGTATAATCATCCCTTTGGGAGTCCCTCGACAACATCTTCAAACTAGTTGATAGTTCCCCTATTTTATGGAGGAAAAGTGTCTGCCTTTCTATTGTGTGGTTTTATTTTTGGAATGTGGGCAGCTCCACTTTAACTGGCTTCCAACACTTTTTGCTTCATCCAGCATATGAAGGGAGGAATCCTTGGTAGTAGATATGTTTCTCCCTAAATTTTACTTGCACCTTTTGCAATTAGCATGATTTTAATAAAAGATGTTAACAATTTTTTGTGGCTGCTAGTCTCTTCTTCTTTTCAATGTGGGTTTAGCAATTGAACTTGGCTCTAAGGCCCTTCTTCAAAGTGGATTCCTTTTATAGATTTGGCAGTTTTACCCTAGTTCAACTAGTCCACAGACTCCTTGTTCTAATGGTTCATGCAAAAATTAATTCCATTTCCATTTCTTCTACCATGGAAGCTACTCCAAACATGTGAAAGATGCCTCATTCTATTACTTTGCGCTATCAGTCACTTTTAATATTCTCGCTAAGTTGGCATTGGCACCAACACCTATCTCTTATATGGATATCACCATCGAGAAATATATGGGAAACTCAGATATATTTGGTGGTCCATGTGGCCAAATACTTACCATCATTCAATTCAACACTAATGATGCATCTAATGGAGAATTTGTGTCCAACATGGTTACTAAAAAATTGAAATAGATAGCCAAAACTAGTTCTAAAAAATTGCATATGTGACCACATCTCATTTGTTCTATTAGTTTGTTCGGATCTTACACTTTAGAGCCAAACAATGGATGAAGAAAGTCTTTTCCATGACTACGAGGATTAGAGACATTAGCTATGATACAAATTCCACATACCTCCAGGTTTGATATCTTCATCTCTACTACAATGCCATGTTTTTCTTTGACTCACCCACATAGATCTAGTATGTGATGCATAGGAACATAATATTGAGAGTGAAACCATATGCTGGAAGAAAATATTTGATCCTAGAAAACCATATCTATGTGCAACATAATGTGTATTGCTAATCTTAGACTAGTTAGTCAGTCCCAATGCACTCTTTGTCACTCAAATAATCAGATTAGAAATTCAAAAAAAATGTACCCACAAAAGGAATTGGGGGGACTTCTTCACTCATGGAAGTTGTTGTTGTTGCTGGGTGAATCAATAAATTTCTTCAAATCTACAGTTGCCACATCTTATAGTCACAATTGTCATCAATTCTTATTTCTCCATAATCATTCCCATACACACCAATATCCTCTGACTTCATCAAATGTATGAGAAGGAAACTATTGCACAATGATTCTCGAGACCATGTTGGGCTTGTTTGTATACTTGATGAGATGAATGATCTGACAAAGAGATCAATAAATCTATTAGGTACCTATGAATCATCATTGACTCCCATCAACATTTGAAGAATCCAACATGAAGTGGTAATGGATTCATGCTTAATTGATCATGTTCTACTTCTCTATCATATATATCATGTGAAGAGTTTTCTACCCACAAAGTGATGAGAGCTATATTTTGCCAGCTTCTTTAGTAATAGATTCTTTAATAATATTACTAGCATCAAAATTCTTAACTACCGATTCCTCATGGAAGACCTAATGGAACATCCAATTCAAGAAAATAAATTGTAGCTCATCAATATACACCATTATTTTGCAAAGTGCAGACTACAAGATTCATAAAATTTTACAAATTTCTTTTGGAATCGCATTTAAAAGCTGAACAAAATGATTCATTATAAGCTTAAACTTGAAACATAACAAGTTTCTAACCTCTATAATGTAATGCAAAAGGAATTTTCTCATTTTTATCAATTGGGTCAAAGTTATAACAAATGAAATAGGGCCTCCTAGAATTCTAAATATTTTGCATCAACATGACAACAACAAATGACCAACTTTGAGTAATTCAAAACCTAGTTAAAACATATCAAAAAAACTTGAAATATGAAATATAGGTTCTTTCATATGGATATTAAATACTCCCTAAGTGGAAAGTCATGAAACATAGTTGGGTGTGAGATATTTAATTGCAAACAAGGCCTCCTGTCAATGTTTGACACTTAGGCAGAAATGCAGATTTGGACATTGCTTTAAACGAAACTTCACAAAATGACTTAGAATGGTAGTTTTTCTTCATGGGACAAGTGTATATGCTGAGTGAAAGGTGTTAGATACATAAAAAACCTCTTAGGCCTCAAAAGGATAATCGTGCACACATGTATTAAAAAACACTTATAAGGCTTAATTTTTAGAATGGTACTCAAAATTAGGGCTTCAATTTTGAGTCCCAAAACATCTAGGAAAATAACTCAAGCCAACTTGGGAGGTAATAAAATTAAATGGTCAACTCCAAAAATTTTGGGCACCAAATCACACGATCATCGAGGATTAGGTTGACTTGGGTCAACCTAGTCGAAGTTGACATAGTCCAGGTCAACCTAGTCTAGATCAACATAGTCTTGGTTGACCTAGTCTTGCTAGATAGTTTAGAAAGGCTACAAAAAACTCTAGAAGGTAGTCTAGTTAAAATCAGGAAATAGTAAATAGAATAGATGATATAGTCAAAAGGGCATTAAAATAATACAAAGAAGACCATGTCAGAAAGAAAGAGATGATGAAGTGCGAAATGGAAGAGGATAGGACAATGAGAGAACAAAACCACACTAAGGAGGTCTAAAAGGTCTAAAAATGAGGTGCATCCATTTTATGATGATACACATTTAACCCACCCTACTATGGACTTAGTCCATCCTTCCTATTCCTTATATATAGATTGTTCAATTTGGATATGTTGTTCTTCAACTAATGAAGGTGTTCATTTTGAAATTCTTCTTCTTTCTTCATTTACATCCCTAGACAAACAGTTCCTCTTATTCGTAGGGAGATATTCAATCTCATCCTATTGTTTCCCTTCCTCTTCAACCTTCAGGATGGTCTCAAGAATCAATGGAGAAGGAATTATCTTCTTCTTCAATATCATTCTCTTCATTCTAATTATTATTGTCTTTGTTATTCTTTGTTTTTGGACTAATGGGGAAGCTTTTGTCTAAACGAGAAGTTATTTAGGTTTTTCCTCCTATTCATCTACAACTTTCCTCTTCCTCTTGGGTTTATCCATTAATTCCATATGGATATATAGCACATCCCTTTCATGGCTATGCATAGTCTCAAGTCTAACTAGGGACTTTTCCTTGTAAGAAGGGATAATGACCTTGGTCCCTAGCCAACGCCTTCTAATTCAGAACATTGGGCATAGCATCTAATTGGAAGGCCTAAGTAGGCATAACATCTAATATTGGGCATAACTATTTCCCTTGTCAAATTAATAACATGACTAGCCTGATGTTGAATATCATCATTCTCCTCTCTAATAACATTGGTGTTCATGATGAGATGGTTAGAGATCTAATCCTTTTTGTAGATGGGATCTGGGTGTTAGCATGAATGTTGATGATATTCCTATGGGGGAGTACCATAAAGTTTTTAGAGAATGTTAGATAATGTTAGTGTGATTATATGTTGCATGCATGGAAATCTCTTTCATTAATGTCAACATAGTAAAAACTAACATAGTAGTAGATAATATTTGACATGGTATAGTTTGAGAATTGAATATTAGTTTAAGCACAATTGAAGACATGTTCTATATAGTGTCCTTATTTATGGGTAAGAACATATCTAGTAAGTCAAAGACTAGTGATAGTTATCAAAATTCATAGAAGACAATATATAGACAAAGTTCCTAAGAAGTGGTTTCTAATAATCGGGTTATATCTCCTAATAAGGATAGAATATTTTTAGTAAAAATTAGATAGAGATAGAATATATCATGATGATTATATTAGCGATTGAAAAAATCTAAGGTTGCATATGTTACTATTTGTCAAGAATGTGAGCCAACAATGTTATGTAATAATGAAAATATGCAATGTAACATGAATTGTTTTATTCTATAAATTGGGAAAGCCTTAAGGACAACACAATAAAATTTTTTTGGGACTTGGTATAAAGGAAAGATGTTTTTCTTCTGATTAAGTGTGAGTAGAGGGTAAGTGTACCAAGTTGTGGTGCCAAAAGGGGGGGTATAAGGGCCACTTTGTTTTTCTAAAATTAATAATTTTTTAAACTTCGACAAGAATTTTAATATAGTTATGCTCAAAATTTTAAGATATGACAAGAAAAAAAGTAGTAGTCCTTTGAATATAGTTTCTAAACTACTAATTGTTTTTCAAAATGGTTTCATTTTAGTTTGTTAAAAAAGGGGGCCACAAAAAATGGTACTATTTTTTTAGAAGAAACATAATATAGTGTAAAGTGTGGCCCCCAAAAAATTTTAACATTTTTTTTTTGAAATTCTTTAATCAGTTTGTTCAAAAGTTACCTAACACCATACAGTTTATCCCAGATTTTTTAGGTAATTTTATTATTTGTATTTTCTTTTACAAATTTTGTAATTGGACACATACCAAAAATGTGAAATATCCATGTGCTCCCCTAGAAATGATTGAAAACTAATCTAAAATCAAAACTTCTTTTTTTCAAAGTGTGTAGAATGGACTCTAGTTTCTAAAAAACTAACTTGTTGCAAAATTTGATGAACGAGATAAAATCTACACTCTAATTAGTACATTTAGTTTTTGAGAGAAAATGGACATTCATTCAAGAGAATTATAGTTGAAAGGCTTGAAATAGTTCAAATTTGAAATATATTATATGGTTATATCTCTAACATAGAGATCATTTTTAGATATTTTAAGGAGAGTACACAAAAAAAAAATCATTTTTTGTATGCTTGCTGCAAAACACATCTTAGACTAGTTTAGAGACTCCAAACCTTTGGGTTGGATACCCAAGGAAAATCCAAGCCTTAGGATTGGTGGAATCAAAAACTTTAAATAATGCACACACACTATTTAAAGTATTCTTAATTTTAGGCTTGCATAGTGTGCACACACTATAGCATGTGCACAATATAGTGCACACACACTTTGTAAGCCTAAATTTCACTAGAGAGGAAAGAAGAGAGGGTAGAGGGTGAGAAAGAGTAGAGGAAAGGGGAGAGATTTGGAGATGGGAGAAGGTGGGATAGGGATAGAGGGAGGGATGAATGGAGAGAGGGAGAGGGAGGGAGAGAGAGAATAGGATATGGGAGAATGTGTGTGTGTGTGTGTGTGTGTGTGAGTGAGTGAGAGAGAGAGAGAGAGAGAGAGAGAGAGAGAGAGAGAGAGAGAGAGAGAGAGAGAGAGAGAGAGAATAATATTTGCATTCAAATTATGACAACAGTGTAATTTGTGGTAATTTTCATGTTTTTATTTTTGCAATTCTCCTCGATGCTATCACAATACCAATATTTGAGTCACAATTGCGATGTCCTCGTGAGCATAAAATAAATGAAAACATGACATAAAACATTTTCTATTTGTTTTGATTGTGTAGAGTTGCATGCGAAAGAGTTTGAGAAATCCGAATGAGGGTGGAAGCTATGACTGTTGCCATGCCCTTGTGATTGGTGCATTTGATTGTTCTGCCCTTGTGATCTTTGCATTTTTTTCTACACCCTTGCTCTATGATTTCATTTTTGTGTTGTGCCCTTGCTCTGCAATTTCATTTTCCTATCATGCCCTTGCTCTCAATTTCATTGTTGTGTCATGCCCTTGCTCTATGATTTCATTGTTGTGCCATGCCTTTGTGATCTACATGCCATTTCTCTACAATTTTCTTCAAGGGAATGAAGAGGTACACATTTAAATATTTTTAATTTTCCTTGAAACATGTATGTCTTTATATTTTCTTGTAAAGGTGTATTTGTTTATATAGTCAGAGAGATCTCTTTAATGGTGCTTATTGCATATTATCTCACAATAGAAAAAAATGATCCAACTGCATACATATTCCAAAATCCAAAAAATAAAACTCTCTTAACCCATGCTAAGTGACTTACCTCAAGATCCTGCACAAAAGTAATGCAAACCACAAAAAATGGGTAGGGTTCACAAGAAATTTTACAAAAACATATCATACCAGATATTTTTAGAAAGAAACAAGTCTTAACCAAATTAAATTGGTCTAATTTTTTATTACATGGGTTGATTAAAAATTCCTATAGAACTATCATCAAATCAGGTACAATAAAACAAAAAAAATCAGCTTTACCAAAAATGATCCAGTTGCATACATATTCTAGAATCCATTTATAATAATCAATAAAACTCACTCAACCCATGCTAAGTGACTTACCTCAAGATCCTAGACAACAATAATGCACACCATGAAAAATGGGCAGAGTTCACAAGAAAATTTACAAAAACATATCATAGTAGATATTTTTAGAAAGAAACAAGTCATAACCCAATTAAATTGGTCTAGTTTCTAATTACATGAATTGATTAAAAATTCCTATAGAACTATCGTCAGATTAGGTACAATAAAACAAAAAAATTAGCTTTACCAAAAATAATCCAACCGCATACATATTCTAGAACCCAAATAATAAACATCAAGATTTGGATAAAAATAATGCACACCATGAAAAAAGGGCAGATTTTGCAAGAAAATTCACAAAAAACATATCATAGCAGATATTTTTAGAAAGAAACAAGCTATAACCAAGTTAAATTGGTCTAGTTTCTAATTAGTTGGTTTGATTACAAATTCTTATAGAACTATCATCAGATTAGGTACAATAAAATGAATAATCAACTTTACCAAAAATGCTCTAGCTGCATACATATTCTAGGATCCAAATAATAAAATAATAAAAATCATTCAACTCGTGCTAACTGACTTACCTAAAGATATTGAACAAAAATAACGTAGACCATTCAAAAGAAATTTTACAAAAATGTATCATAGCAGATATTTTTAGAAAGAAACAAGCCATAATCTAGTTAAATTTGTCTAATTGCTTCTTAGCTAGGTTGATTTCAAATTCTTGTAGATCTGTCATCTGATTAGGTATACTAAAATGAACAATCAGCTTTACCAAAAATGATCTAGCTACATACATATTCTAGAATCCAAATAATAAAACAATAAAACTCACTCAACCCATGCCAAGCGAGTTACCTTAAGATCTTGCATCAAAATAATGCAGACCACAAAAAATGGGTAGAGTTCACAAGAAATTGTACAAAAATATATCATAGTAGATATTTTTAGAAAGAAACAAGCCATTACCTAATTAAATTGTTCTATTTGATGATTAGCTGGGTTGATTACAAATTTTTGTAGAACTATCATCAGCTTAGGTACAATAAAATAAACAATAATGAGCATAATTCAAATTATGTGTATTATAGCATTTTCACACTAATCTAATATTTGGTAGGTTCTATTCTAATTTAGGTTGGAAAATAATTATTTCTCATTTGAAACTCTCAATTCAAAGGATTAATACTATTAGTGATAGAGAAAACTTCATATTAGATTAGGAATCTCATCTTCATGATTTGCTCCTATAGATACTCTTGATTTTCATTGGATACCTCTCCTTACATATTCAAATTTTTCTGTATACAATATTATTTTCTAAGATAAAGGATTTCGATAGTAATATGATTCATTTTCTATTTACAACATATTCACTAGATATGATTGAAACCACATGGCTTTAGTTTCTAAGATAAGCATCATCTTTCCTTCATTTAGAAGAAACAAGATAATCTTGTGCATTATAGTTAGGGGTAATTATTTTTAGTGATGTAGTATGTTTGAGACTAGTACTCCCAAACATGACTATCTCCCTAGAAATGATTGCCTTTGGATATTTCTCATTATATCTCAATGTATTCTCTCTCACTGAGAGTCAGTTTTTCTATGTCTCTAGCTTATCTTCTTGTATACATTTTAAGTTTAGACTCTTTGATGTTTTCTTTTTTTTCAAGTTAGATGATAGTTTTTACTATTATTATTTTAATCATACAGAATCTATTCTTTAAGTTTTTTCATTTCTTTATCATGGACCATATTGAACGAATGATAAAAAGATCAATATTCATAATAGATCAATTTGGATAGTACATGGGGATTTTTGCTTCCTAGACTAGAAACCTTCTCCATTTTTTGGTCTATCATGAGGGTGAAATGCTCAATATACACTAGAAAGAGAATGCTTCTTTCCCTTCCATATACTTTTCTTATAGAGATTATTTATCTTTATGCCCTAAATTAGATATGAAGGTATTGTGTGTATTAAGATTCTTGTATAACCATCCATATTTCTAGGAATTAATTTTACTTTATTTAAAAGTTAGTTTGGACTATCTTATATAATTTAGACAAATTAATCCTTAGTCACTTTGAACCTTTCAATTCTTTGTGTTTTGTTTCACATTTTTCTCCATTTTGGACAAGATATTTACATATAACATACAATCGATAAATTAGTATAATATAGGATCAATTAAAATAGGTTCAAGTATGTAAATCATCATTAAGCTTCATGGACCTATGTATGAAATAGTATTCAATGGGCATATAGTAGAAATCATAATCAAGGAATGTTGTTGTCTATACATTTTTTTTTCCTTCTAGTAGTTTATCAAAAGCTAGGAAAGGAGTTCATTTTTAATCTTGAAAAATAAAGAGTTCCCTTTGACATTGCATCAATGTTCATTGTAATGGTCTATATGGTGGAAGAAAAAAATACATTATAAAACTTGTATGCACGATAATTTTTTAAAATATGTATTTAGGCAATTTAGAAAATGATACAAGGGTAGTGCATATTGAAACTAAAAACTTGAACTTAAACATAGAATAATCCCTACTCAGAGTTACAAACATAAGCCATATAAATATCACATGAAACAATGGAAACGAGATCCATATAAGACTAGTCAATTGGTAACCACACTAATGTAATAATTAAAACATGTTTATCAACATTCCCAACTGTGAGGCCTTCCAGTTTTTGACCATATGCAAGGAATTCATGAAGTTAGAATCCAAATTCACATCCTATCCTTCTTCTCCATATATTTTATATCATCCTCTACTGCTTTCTATCTCTAAACAAGCTTTAGGGAAGAGTTGAGTGAAAGGAGTTAAAGAAGCAAGTCATACTTCTATGTAAATGCCATAATCATGAGACTCATTCCTATGCAGAAGCCTCTACCACAGTGACATTAACTCTGAACCTATAAACATATTGAGAGACATTTTGTGGTCAACATTGAAGCCCTTTCAAATGGTGATCAAATAGGGCCCTAAGGTGCAAATGTCTTGGAAATTAATTTGAGCACCCAAGATCATGATTAAGGACTTCAAATTCATGAGGATGAACTAGGTGAGATCACCTCCCTAATATGGCTATCAGAGTGAATGTGATGGGTATAAATAATAATATCCCAACCCATTAGGACTTAGCACGGTGGATTAAATATCAACACCATGTTCTTTCTTTTGAGCTAACAATTCTTTAGGTACGTTTTCTTGTAAAACATTAATTTTGTTGAGAAATTGTAAACTCTTAGAAAATGCATTCTTGTTTTCTATTACCATTGATGGGATTCCCTTGAATAAAATAAAAATGAAGATGCATAAATACACCAATTTTTTCTTTCAAAACCAAATGTGTAGATATAAACATTAAGTACAACATGTCCAATATTTTTGCAGATATACACATTAAGTAAAACATGTCCAATATTTTTTTAGATATACACATTAATTACACCAAATATTTCTTTCAAAACCATATATGCAAATATAAACATTAAGCATAACATTTCTAATAATTTTGTAGATATACACATGTTAGAAATGCTTTAGAATAACTGGGGGGGGGGGGGGGGGGAAGAATTAGTTATTCAAGGTCCAAATATCCTTATAATTTTTTTTTCACTAAGTATAGTGGACCCATTAAACTAACCATGTGTCCAAGCTAAACATCCATCTTAGCAAATTACTTAAAAATCAACATGGAAGAATAAGACATGAAAGATCAACACATAACACAATGATTTACATGGAAACCCAATTTGGGAAAAACCACCAGTAACATGCTACTTAATTCTCACTCTTCTAAAGTGATAACCTATGAAAGGCCTACCCTATTAAAGGCTACAACACACTATTAAATGTGACTTGGTTAAATGATTTCAACCACCCTGTTAGAAGTGGGCCTGGTTAAAGGACTTTAGAACATTCACTTGGAATGTCACCCTATTAAAGGATTGACACAATGGTTTTTAAACCAACCTAATGTTGGAAATAATCAAGTCTAGCTAGGTTACTAAGAGGGGAGGGGTGAATCAGTAACCTCAAAAACTTTAAATCAATTCAATACTTGATCCATACATCATTCATTCATCTAATCTACTGTATGCATGAGAAAGATAAACATTTACAACACATGAACACAAAATTTTGGTGACCCAAAAACCTTCCAAATAGAAAGTAAAACTAGGGTGGGGTTGATACCCACAAAACTTCATTACTGCAATATGAGGTTAGCCTATTAGGGCTTACATTGATCACTTTTGATGATCTACCCTGTTAAAAGCAATTTGGACTGCTAGATCCACCTTGTTAGAGGATTTACAAACATACAATGAAGTATGCACTCTATTAGGAGATTTATACAAAGACTGTTAAGTCTACCTTATTAAAAGATTTACAAAACTAATTCACCTATTAGGATGAAATAGTGGATCTACTTACAACTTGATTGCTAATTAGATCCTTAAAGTATAGATCACCTCTTGTGATTGATGAATCTTTACTTCTCCTTGTAGACCTTGCTGAATACTCTTCTTTGCTACTGATTCGCTTTTATTCTTCTTAAAACATTACATGTCCATTCCTTGACATACTCTTTTATTACAAATGATATAATACATTACATATATACTATTCCAATAATTACAATTGCAAGGTCGGCCAAAACACAAGTGAACAAAATATTACTGAGTCGGCCAAATAGTAGAAAACTTGGGTTCTTCAAGCTGACTTGGTAACCTTTTGATACTCGGCATCCACTGCATTACTCATCATCATCATGCACTCAGTAGAAGTAGAAGCTTGGTCCATAGTAATCACACAATGTAGCTTGGAAGTTGGTAACCATTGGAGACTCGGTAGATATAGTATCACTCGATAAAAATTGAATCCTTTGTTTACCTTGTTCTCACTCATTAAACACTATACTTCCATCACTTGGTAAACACTGGCTTCCATCACACAAACTGATGACTTGGTAGACACTATGAAGCTTGGTGAACATTGTATGCTTAGTAGATACTACTGGACTGCACACTCACTCGGTAGCTTTAGGAATGCTCAGTATGAACTGCTACACTGCACACTCACTCAATAGCTTCAAGAATGCTCGGTATGAACTACTTAAGTGATGAACTTACAAGGTAACCACTAAATGCTCGGTATACATTATAGACTAAGTGATGAACTCAGTAATAATTTAGAATTGAATAAGTGTTGTTACTAATGACAAATACAATATAATGCCAACACCTAAGTCCATAGGATTTTACCCTAACTGAGACAACTGCTAGAGAGTAACAATAAGGGCTTTTGATCTAATACAACTCACAACATAACTTACAGATTTTAGATCTTAATTCAGCTGAAAAATGTGCTTGGCTTTCAATCTCTGTAGCTCTAATAGCTTGTCCTCCTTTCAAGCTTTGTCTCCTTGAGTCTCCATGTTTGTTGTGCCAATGCAATGACCTCTGTGGTCACCTATCAAAGTAGAGTCTATGTACTTTGTTCCTCCCTCTTGATGCCTTAAACTTGACACCACACTCTCTCCAATCAACCATTCTTGCTTCTTGACCTGTAACTCCTTAAATAGAATTCTAAAATACTTTTCTTGCTCTAATATTTTCGCTCTTGATTTTAGTTTGAATAGATTAGATTAGATTCAATGAATCCACCGCATATCTTTTTTCTTCTAGAAAAATAATGTATAATCCACCTATTTTTGCCCAAAAATGGTTTACCTAGAATTATGTGCCACCAATTCATCATTGTTATCCTCCATCTAGTTCACAAAATTCAAGGTAACAAACTTGTTAGCTCAGATCTGGAAAATCTTTGACTTTTCAAATAATGCAACAGCTTGGCACTATTGAATTTTTAATGCTTGGCACATACTATGTTACTCAACACCAACTATGTTTTACTAATGCTCGACACCTATTGTGGATTCACTCAGCATCAACTATGTTTTACTGATGCTCAATACCTATTACATTTTTCTCTAGCTCGACACCTAAACTTGCTTGGCTCCTTCTATTTCACTTGGCACACACTAGATTTTGCATTTGCTCAGCACTTATTGATAATTTTCTTAGCATAAACTAACTTGCTTGGCACTCACTAATGAATTTAGTCAAGCTTTGTAGATAGCTTTGTTACAACTTGTTCTTCTAGAGTTTTTAAGAGTAACCAACCTCGATATCTTCAAATACATCACTTTACCATTGTCTTAACTTATCCTGGTACTTTATTACACAACCATAACTCAACCTTTCCCTTAGGTACTTTTGTTACATCTTATTGTTTAAATCTTCATCAATCAACTAAGTGATAGTACTTGGATCTTATAAGCAATTTTCATTCTAGCAAATAACAAGTTTGACATCAGTAACAAAACAATGATTGAAAATATTCTTTATCAACAATCTCCCTCTTTGCAACAATTTCCCTTCTTCTCATCAATCTCCCTTCTTGAATAGTGAACTTTTCAATTAGATTTAAACAACACATTAATTACATCAAATTTTTCTTTCAAGACCATATGTGCAGATACAAACATTAAGTACAACATGTTCAATATTTTTGTAGATATACACATTAATTACACCAAAATTTTCTTTTAAAATCATATGTACAAATATAAGCATTAAGTACAACATGTCCAATATTTTTGTAAATATACACATTAATTACAAAAAATGTTTCTTTTAAAACCATATGTGTATTTATATGTTTTTGTGCCTTGAATCCCTTGTAGGTGGTTGTCATCTAAAGAAATCCATAAAGAAGATATAAAATATTGGAAGAAAAGAATTCCTCTATAATGCATGAAAGCAAAAATTCTTACCTTCAACTTGTTTCAATGCACAAGAACACTACCTCATACACCAAGTTGAGGAGATTGAATTGTGTGGACTTGTACAGCCTGGGTCAATGTGGATGGTTCAGAGACACTTGAAAATTTTGAATGGTTTGGTTTGATAAAGAGAACATCCCAAGGATTTCATGATTGAGAGATATGTGGCATACTAGATGATGGTGTATGTTACTCAATATCTTCCTAATCTTGCAGCGAAGATCCATATAGATTGATTTTGGGATCTTGACTCCATCAAAAAACTCAAAGGGGAGTACTTCATGGGGAAAGGTAGATTTAAGAAAGTGAAAGGTAATAAATTATGATATGTTATTGTAGTTAATTAATTCTTAATATTCAAAATAAATTTATTCTAAGTCATCTATTTACTTTTGTACAACTACTAAAGAGTGTGATGCAATACATTTGTTTATCGCAAACAATCAAGATTGGATGATGGTATGGATTGAATGATGTCAACATTTTGGTCATAGATTAAAATGGGAACCTATATCTTCATTGATTAAATAAGCTCATTTCAATGGAGATCCCAATGTTACACAAAATGAAATAGGTTTAGCATATGGTTTAAGAGATCTGTAGGTACTTATAAGTTTGTTAATCAACCTTATTTTTTTGAACTCATGATGGAATAATTTATACATGTTTGAAATTATTGTAGGTGATACACCACAAGAATATGTTTTGTAATGGTTATAAATTTTAAATAAAAGATTTATATGGCATGAAGAGAACTTGTGATTCTAGGATAAGTGCATTCTTCTAAGGGACCAATATTTCATCTATAAATGACTTACATCCTCAAGAATCTCAAAATTGATACTATGGCATTTTGGTTGATATACTTGACTATGACTTTAATTCCTTCAAATTAGTTCTCTTCATTATGAAATGGTATAGAATATGAATCAATTAAAATGATCATGATAGAGCTATTATTAAGCATGAGAATGGATTTCCAATGATTAATAAAATATTGTTTGGGCTAGTTTGGGATGAGTCCTATGTTCTTCCTATTGGAAATATAAGGTAGGAAAGGTTATTGAGAGGGCATCGGTGAATTAGGAACCAATAAATTTTTATTATACTTCATCAATTTATCCTTCATATATTATTATGATATAATTATATACATGAAAGAATGAAAGAAAATAAGAATTCATAACACTTTGACAGAAGATATGGTAATCCAGAAACCTTCTAAATAGAAAGTAAAACTAGGGTGGGGATGATACCCACAAGCTTTAGTACTGCACTATAAAGTTAACATGTTAAGGCTTACAATTGACCACTTCTAGTGATCTAGCCTATTAGGAGAAAAAAATATTGTGAGGTCCACCTTGTTAAAGGATTTACAAACATACAATGAAGTATGCACTCAGTTAGGAGATTTAGTAGAGACTGTTAAGTCTAACCTATTAAAGGATTTGTCTAATGCACATGATATGATGCACTAGTGGCTGATCTCTAATCTACAATTCTGATTTTCTAGATGAGATTTCTTGTATTATAATGATCACTTGACTATGATAGAAATCTCTATGATCTCTTATATTGCTTGTAGCTTTCTTCAATTTGCACTCCTACTCATTATATCTCTTCTCATATATATTTGGATATGATATAATGCATTTCATATATACCAATCCAAATCATAACTTACTAGAGTTGGCTACAATACCAATTTCATCATAATTCACAAAGTTGACCCAATTATTGTAACTCGGGTTTAGAAGACAAACTCAATTATATTCTGATACATGACAAGAACTATCAATGGTTAGTGAACTCTTGCACTCAGTTGAACTTTGAAGATTGGTCAATACTAATCATTTCTAAGTAGCTCAAACTCGATCAAAATTGTGTGACTCAGTGAACACTAAGAAACTCGGTAGTTGTTTAATAAAGTGGTTGACACTACACTACTTGTTCAACACTAGATTCACATTATTAATGCTATGAGCTTCGTAAACACAGTATTCAACTTGGTTAACATGTACCATAGCTTAGTTAACATTATGATCTTCTTCACTTAAATTTAATATCTTGGTAGCCCCTTCTACACTCAATTTGCACTGTACATTATTTATTAATCTTGGTAAACACTGTATATCTTGGAAAATAGTATAGATTGACTCAGTGCTTAACAGACACTGTATTCTAAGTACTTGTCTCAGAAATGACTAAATCACTTGGTTAACGCTATAAACTAACTAATAAGCTCAGTAGCAACTGTAGAGCTTGATAACAATGTAACCATTTTAAAAAGTGTGGAGTCATAGATAGACAAATTGACCTTAATGTCAACAATCCCCCCCTTTGGTATTAGTGACAAAAACACTTATCAAACCAAAAATGTGAACTTCAAAAATATATGTCAAGAACTTCCTTTACCATCATTCTATGTCTTCACTTAGTTTAACTTCTTGAAATTATAGCTCAGTAACATAGTTCTCTTTTTCTAATTTTTTAAAATTACTTTTGTAAAGATATTTTCTACTTATCTATACAAGTATCTTCATGATACTATATTTCTCCCCCATACATATACCTCTCCTATATACATAAAAATGGAGTATAATATATTTCTTCTCCTTTACAATATCTTTTCCCTCTTTACATATTACTACTCTCCCATTTTTACACAAATACCAAAGGTCTATAATATCTATATGTTAATACTGAAATGTGACAAGATACTAGAATGTACATTTAGAATAAGTACCATTATCATGTCCCAATTCTCTTGTAGTACTTTTCTTGCATGCAATGCAATCTAAACTTCTATTGATAATTACATCATCTAATTAGCTATGGAGAAGTTGTTATCATGGATGAGTTTCTTTGCATGTACAATGTGTTTCTACAATGCATTTATGTTTGAAAGAATCATGCCCTAGATTTTTGCAAGAGTGACCCTAATCCTAGATTCTTCCTTCAATAATTGTCCCTGTAGATTTTTCAGATGTTAGATCTTTGTTTAATGTGTAGAACTATGGCTTGGGTCAAGTGACAACTAGTGTGCACTTTTCTTCATTTCTTCATCTATCTTGGATAGTTTATCATTGATATCCTTTGTGAAGATAGATGTATTACTTAACTTGAAAACTAATGAAATAACATTATTAATAGAGGTTTCCAGTGAACCAAGAATAGTAGCTAACTCTACTTGATCTATTGAAATTCTTTGTACAACTGTTCATAACACTTTGTCCTCAAATTTTCTTTTAGCTCTTTCTATTATTTTATCTTGTCCATTCAAGTCTTCATTTTATTTGTGAACATTTTTTGCTAACTGGTCTAGAATGGGTTGATTAACATCAACCTCGATACTCAGAGCATCAAAAAATATTTTATTTATGTCTTCAAGAACATGATTTTGTTTCTTCTTCTCTTCTCTAAGCTTCTACTACTTAGCTCTCTTCCTTAGTATTTCACACATTTTATCCATTTGATCAAGGGTGAGGGAAGACATATCCTAATTTGGAATAACTATATCCTCATCTAGATCAATTTCTTATGCTTTTCCTTTACCCTTTTTATTTAGAATGGTGGAAACAATTTGCTTTCCCTTGTCTAGGACTTTAGACCTTGGTTGAGACTAGTTCTCAACTATCATTGTACTAGCTATGGATATACTTGGAATAGAAACAATTGTAGAAATTGATGGAGTAGAAATAAATGTTGAAATGGTTCTCACAATAGAAATATCTTGTTGCTGCTTGGTTAAGCCTAATGATGGAGGACCTTGCTACTTAGCAGATGAAGTGTTGGCCACTTTAGTCAATGTAACATTTATATTTAGAGCTTGGTTGGGTGCTTGTCATAGAAGTGTTATCCACAACCAACTCACTATAAGCTATCTCTAAGCTATATTGTGCTAAGGTTGGGCTTGGAGAGTGAGGAAGTGAGGCCATGACTACTAGTGCAAGTTTCTCTACATCAGTTTCCTCAATGCTTGGAATCTCTAGGATGCTTCCTTTGGTAGCTTCTTGTTCTTCCTCCTCATCATCTAGATTGACATCATCTATCTCATCATCTTTTATTTCTACATCTTCTTCCTCATCTTTATCATCATTTTCATCAACATGTACAAAAAGGTAACTGGGATGGTACAACTTATAGATGTTTTTCCAATTAGTAGTAGTTGCCTTCACCACATATTTAATGTCTTTAAGAAATATCATACATGTGTTGAATTTGAGAGTGAACTTATTTTCATTTTTCTTGAAGGAATCCTTCACTTCCTTCTCACTAAGATTCGACATGAGTTGCCTCAAGGTTTGTTCAAAGATTTCCTTGATAGTCTTTGTTGCACTTTCCCATCTAGGTTTAACTATATGTCAAAGTTCATTAGGAATTTGTTGTGTAAGATCATCTGGTGAGTACTTCCATTTGCCTAATTTTGTCATAAGCATGTCCTCAATATTCTTTTTCTCTTCTAAATTTGTAGTCTCACATGTAGGAGATTTGAAAATTTCCATGCCATACCCTTTTTACACTCTTTTCAATTTTTCTTGAAGTGTAGGTGCATCTCTTTTGAAGATAATTTTCTTAGCTTCATCTTCACCTAACTTCAAGTTCTTCCTAGACTTGGTTGCCCTTCTTGTGAATACATCAAGAGAGGACTTGGTAGGTCTAGTTATGATAACCTTACCTTTCTTCATGAGAGGCTCTTCTTCCTTAGATTTAGCATCCTTTTCTTCATCCTTATCATCATCATCATCATCATCATCACCTAGATCATCACATTTTCCCTTGATAAGCATGAGATTAGAACTTGCTTTCTTTGTGCTTTTTAGTATCTTCTACTATTTTCCTTCCTCTATTTACTACTTGAGATAGCTTGATCTCAAGATCAATTCTTTCCTTTGCCTCATCATATGTTCCAAAATATGTCACTTTAGGATCCATAGGCTCATTCAGAAGAGCCTCTATGATATCCTTAGTTTCATCAATGTTAACCTCATACTATAGATTCTTAACCCATGCCACCCTAGATCTCACTACCTAAATATATACTTTGTTGTTAGATTGTGGTGACTGATCAGGAAAGTACTGTACATACTTCATAAATTTTTTTTTGGGAAGTAGCCGACATGGTAGCCGACATATTATGGCCGACATATGGCCAACATGTTATAACCCTAAAGCAGTTTAATACTTGTATAAAAAGGGCTTAGGGTTGGGTATTTTTCATGTGTGGTGATACGAAATTGGTTCTTGTGGCGGTATTGAGCTGTAAGGGATTACGGATTGTAAACAGGTTGTAATCACTGGATTGTAATAAGATCGGACTTGCTGTTTGGTGGACGTAGCCCAGGGATTGGGTGAACCACGTTAAATCTTGGTGCCTTGTGTTCATTTCTGTGTGTTCTATTATTTTCTGTTATTGGTTATATTTTCATGTAGTTTTTATTTCTGTCCGTGGTTTATCCTAACAAGTGGTATCAGAGCAAGGTTGTCTTTCAGTTATCCTCTGCAGGAAAGTCTCACGGTTAAGTGGGAGTCTCACAGTTGAGTGGGAGTGATGAAAGATGAGGGTAAGTTGAGGGTTGACAGGTTTAATGGGCAGAACTTCCAATTATGGAAGATGCAAATGGAAGACTATTTATATCAGAAGGATTTATGGAAGCCGTTGGAAGGAAAAGCCAAGAATCAGGGAACTATGTCAGAGGCTGAATGGGATCTTTTGGATAGAAAGGCACTCGAAAGCATTCGGTTATGCTTGGCACCATCAGTGGCATTTAATATTACAAAAGCAAAGACGACAAAAGATTTGATGAAAACCCTAGCGACACTGTATGAAAAGCCCTCCGCTTCAAATAAGGTATTTCTCATGAAGTGTTTATTTAATATGAAAATGGCAAAAGGTGGATCTGTTGCAGATCATTTAAATGAGTTTAATACTATTACTAGTCAATTATATTCTGTGGGTATCAATTTTGATGAAGAAATTAGGGCTTTCTTGATTTTGTGTTCTTTGCTTGAAAGCTA
The DNA here is from genome assembly GCA_028749045.1 of Cupressus sempervirens. Lineage (NCBI taxonomy): Eukaryota > Viridiplantae > Streptophyta > Pinopsida > Cupressales > Cupressaceae > Cupressus > Cupressus sempervirens. The sequence continues at coordinate 190,879,197 of CM053783.1, read as the reverse complement.
GAATGGCTTGGTAATGGCGGTGAGTAATTTTGTTCCTGGATCTAGTACCCTAAAATATCATGATGTGATCGGTGTTATTTTAAGTGAGGAAACTCGTAGAAAATCCTTAGGTGGATCTACATCAGGAAGTGCTTTAAATGCACAAAGCAGGGGCAGAATGACTGAAAGAGGAAGTAACTCTGGAAATCGTGGGAAATCAAGAGAAAAGTCAAAGGGGAGGAGGTCTCAATCGAGAGGACCAAATGATTGCTGGTACTATGGGAAACCAGGGCACAAAAAGAAAGATTGCTGGACTCAAAAGAAAAATGAAGGAGATAAATCAGATGGAGACAAAGAGGCAAATGTGTTAAGTAACAAATCCGAAGAGGATGCTTTGCTTCTATCTTTAGAGAGTGTTGATGATTCATGGGTTTTAGATTCTGGTGCTTCTTTTCATGCTACACCTCATAGAGGTTATTTCATTGATTATTTCCAAGGGGATTTTGGGCTTGTTTATTTGGGGGATAATGAACCCTGTCAAATTGTTGGAAAGGGAAAAATTAAGATTAAGTTGTAGAATGGGAATCATTGGCTACTACATGAGGTAAGACATGTTCCAAAACTAAGTAGAATTTTAATTTCAGCAGGGGAACTCGGTGATGAGGGTTGTGTAGTTACTTTTAATGATAAAAATTTGAAGGTTTCAAAAGGTTCCCTTGTAGTAGCAAAAGGTGTGAAAGTAGGCACCTTATATCTTTGTACAGGTCATATTGTTCCTTCTACTTTGATTGTTTCAGAGAAAAATGAATATTCAGGAACAATTACTATAGTTGAGCAGGGAGAACAAATAGCTGCTGTAGATTCTGATATAGCGCTGTGGCACAATAGACTTGGGCACATGAGTGAGAAAGGTATGAAAGTACTTCATTCAAGGAAAGTTTTACCAGGTCTAAAATGTGTGAATATGGATTTCTATGAAAGTTGTGTGTATGGAAAACAAAAGAGAGTGAGTTTTGTAAAGACTGGGAAGGAAAGCAAAAAGGAGAAATTAGAGCTTGTGCATACAGATGTATGGGGACCAGCTCAGGTATCTTCCCTTGGTGGCTCTCATTATTATGTTAGATTTATTGATGATGCAAATAGAAAAGTATGGGTTTATTTCCTTAGACAGAAATCTGATGTATTTCAAATTTTTAAGAAATGGAAATGCTTGGTTGAAAATGAGACTGGTAAGAAATTAAAATGTCTCAGATCTGATAATGGTGGTGAGTATTGCAGTCATGAATTTGAAGATTATTGCTCCACTAATGGTATTCATAGACAAAAAACTGTTCCAAGGACTCCACAGGAAAATGGAGTGGCTGAACGCATGAACAGGACTATAATGGAGCGCACAAGGAGCATGAGGCTGCATGCTGGGTTGCCCTTACACATGTGGGTAGAGGCTGTCAATACTACAGTATATTTGATTAATAGAGGTCCCTCTACTCCTTTGGGCTGTGGTATTCCAGAGGAAGCATGGACTGGTAAGAAGGTGAGTTATTCTTTTCTCAAAACCTTCGGTTGTGAAGCTTTTGCTCATATAGACTCTGAAAATAGAACCAAGCTAGAAGCTAAATCAAAGAAATGTGTCTTTGTTGGATATGGCATTAATGAATTTGGCTATAGGCTTTGGGATTTTGAAAATCATAAAATTATAAGAAGCCGAGATGTCATATTCAATAAAAAAGTGTTGTACAAAGATCTGTTGCAGCAACATGAGGAGAAAGAAGATGATTATGTAGTGCTAGATGATACTCCAAGAGCTGATGTTCCAGCCATTCTTCATGATGTGCAACAACTGCAACAACAAATACCACACACATCAGTGAATGTTAGACGGTCAACAAGGCCAATTAGACCTCCACAAAGGTTTTCTCCCTCTTTGTATTCTATTTTACTTAATGATGCTGGTGAACCTGAAAGTTATGATGAAGCTATGCAGGTGGATACTAAGATTCAATGGGAGTCTGCAATGAAAGATGAAATGGACTCTTTGCTGAAAAATAAGACATGGGATCTGTGCAAGTTGCCTGCAGGTAAAAAGGCTTTACAGAATAAATGGGTTTACAGGTTGAAAGAAGAGGAAGGAGGTAAGAAAAGATTTAAGGCCAGGTTAGTTGTAAAAGGATTTGCATAGAAAAAGGGAATTGATTTTGATGAGATATTTTCTCCTGTTGTTAAAATGACTTCTATTCGTACTGTTTTAAGTCTTGTGGCTACTGAAGATTTGCATTTAGAGAAGATGGATGTTAAAACAACCTTTCTTCATGGTGATTTGGATGAAGAAATATATATGGCTCAGCCACAGGGTTTTGAGGTCAAAGGTAAGAAGAACTTAGTGTGCAAATTGAAGAAAATTTTATATGGCTTGAAGGAAGCACCTCGGCAATGGTATCTGAAATTTGATAGTTTTATGCATGAGCATGGATATAATAGGTGTCATTCAGATTACTGTGTTTATTTTAAGAGGTTGGATGATGATAGCTACATTATTTTATGTTTATATGTTGATGATATGCTTATAGCTAGGTCTAACATGGATCATATTAAGGGGCTGAAATGCCAATTAGCACAAGCATTTGCTATGAACGATTTGGGGGCAGAAAAACAAATCCTTGGTATGAAGATTTGCAGAGATAGGCAGAATAGAACATTGACGCTATCTCAAGCTGATTATGTTGAGAAGGTGTTGCAACGTTTCTCTATGGAGAATGCTAAAGCTGTCAGCACACCTTTACCTGGTCATTTGAAATTGACTTAGGAGATGTGTCCCAAGACACAGGAAGAGGAGAATAAGATGTCCAAGGTACCCTATGCTTCAACTGTAGGAAGTTTGATGTATGCTATGGTATGCACTAGGCCAGATATTGCACATGCAGTGGGAGTTGTTAGCAGGTATATGAGTCATCCAGGATTTGAGCATTGGAATGCTGTCAAGTGGATTCTCAGATATTTGAGAGGAACATCCAATAAGTGTTTACACTTTGGGGGCTCTACTACTGATTTACAGGGCTATGTTGACTCAGATTTGGCTGGGGATATTGATACCAGGCGGAGTACTATAGGTTATGTCTTTACTATTGGTGGGGCAACCATGAGCTGGGTTTCTAGGCTACAGCAGATTAATGCTCTCTCCACTACAGAGGCAGAGTATGTTGCTACTATAGAGGAAGCCAAAGAGATGATATGGCTTCAGTTCTTCTTGGAAGAATTGGGACATCCTCAGAAGGATAATTATTTGTTCACAGATAGTCAGAGTGCCATTCATCTTGCTAAGAATTCAGCTCTGCATTCTAAGACCAAACACATATAGTTGCGGTACCATTTCATTCGGTCAATTTTGGAGGATGGACAGTTAAAGCTGGAGAAGATACATACCAATGAAAATCCAGCAGATATGTTGACAAAGGTTGTAACAAGGGAGAAGCTGAACTCCTCTTCAGCTCAGTTGGTCTTTTCGACTAAATGTGAATAAAAGAACAACAGAGTCCAAGGTGGTTTGATCCAGTGGGAGCCCCATGCGGTAGTTGTATTGCTATAGGATTAGTCTCCAAGTGGGAGATTGTTGTTTAGTGTTGAGCCTGATCAGTCCCCAAGTGGGAGATTGTTAGATTGTGGTGACTGATCAGGAAAGTACTGTACATACTTCATAAATTTTTTTTGGGAAGTAGCCGACATATTATGGCCGACTTATGGCCGACATGTTATAACCCTAAAGCAGTTTAATACTTGTATAAAAAGGGCTTAGGGTTGGGTATTTTTCATGTGTGGTGATACAAAATTGGTTCTTGCGGCGGTATTGAGCTGTAAGGGATTACATATTGTAATCAGGTTGTAATCACTGGATTGTAATAAGATCGGACTTGCTGTTTGGTGGACGTAGCCCAGGGATTGGGTGAACCACATTAAATCTTGGTGCCTTGTGTTCATTTTTGTGTGTTCTATTATTTTCTGTTATTGGTTATATTTGCATGTAGTTTTTATTTATGTCCGTGGTTTATCCTAACATTTGTCGTAGTCCACCATAAAATAGATATCATCCTTCTAATCTTCTACAAGTTTCTTAGGGATCCTAAATAAATTATGTATTTTATCTTTGAATGATTCAAAATAGTTATCCATGATGCTATCAAAATTTTCACCCATTTCTACTATATATTCAGTGATCTAATATAAAATAGGAACATCTTTCCTGCAAACTATTGTACCTTTGGAAGGGAAAAAATTCTAAACAAAGAAGAATAAGCATGTCAAAAGAGATCCAAAATTACATGAATTTTTCTTTGACCCTCTTATGTTCTACATGTTCATTGAATTGGTTCAACAAAAACTTGATAAGGTTGAAGGGTAGGTTATTCTTCACAACCTTGTATGCAAGATTGACCACTCCACATGATAAATTATTCAACTAGCTAGAGCTACAAATTTTGTGTGAAATTACATGTATGCTAAATTTCATCTCCATTTCTATTACACCATTAAGCTTTAGTCCTCTTCCATCCCACTAAGCAAGAGCCCACTTAGGCAATTCAACTTGACCTAAGGTTTTGGTTATCTTAGCTTTGTTTAGCATTAGAAGCCCAATGATTCTATGAATCATTTTCTTCATAATCTAAATGGGTTGGTCTAACCATAACTACCCATTGTATCCATGGCTTAGAATATATCTAATCCATTTTACCTAAAAATCTCTTGGCATATGTGAATCTTTGGTTTAACCCTTGGTTTCCAAATGTTTATGCTCAAGTTTTAATGCACTGTCCATACATAATTTCTTGAATGCTTCATTCATCTCTAGGGTTCCACATTCCTAAATAGAATAGTTGTAAAATGAACATATATCCTACACAAGTTATACCCTTGATGGAATTTGAGACCACACACCAACTTCTATAATTGCTGGACTCAACTTAAAATTAGGGGCCTTGTAGTCAACTCCATGAACCAACTTTTCAGAACCTTTATTCACTTTGCTACTTGAAGATGCCATGCTTGGTAAGGGTTTCTAAAAAATTCAAGAATCCTTTAACAAAAAATACTCAAATTTTTCATGGGCTCTAAATATGCTCTTCACAAATAGCTCTGGAAATTTTTTGTGGTGAAATAATGCCTTGAATTTCTTCCTTTTAATGAATTTCCTCTATTTGATCACCATTAATGCTTCATATTTTATACTCACTCAGTGATAGGTTGTCTTCCACTTGGTTTATTCTTTAATACTTGGGAGACATCTACAACTTGGTAGCTTCACCAACACTAGATAGGAACTACCAAGTTTGTTTCTATAACCAAAAACAATATGCAACCTAACCTTTCTCATAAAGGTCTCTTGGTTTTCATCATACATGGTGATCCCTCTACATCTTAAATTCTAATTGGATCATTCTACTTGCTAGCTAGAATTGATATTGGATGACTTTTTCTGAATCACAATTCTAATGATCTCTATAAGGAACTAAGTTGAAATGATTAAGCCACCCAACTCATTGACTTGGGTGTCATTCACTTTATGATCTTGGTTTAAATTATTTGGAGATTTTGGTACCCTTTTTTGCCTTATTTTCTTTTTGATATTCTCAACTTTGGCTTTATTTTCATCTTCAATTCTACCAATGTTCATACCATTCTTGGCAAGATGTCCAAGTTCTATACAAATAAAACATCTATTTGTAGTATCTCTTTTCCTCATATGATGTTTCACACAGTTTTGTCCAATGTGCCCAAATTCACCACAATAGTTACATCTACACCATGTATTGTAATCCCATCCAAATATTGCTTTCATAAATTGTTCTACTGGGTTCTAGTGCTTGGTTTTGCACTCTAAAGATTTGTGTCCTTGTTTCTTGCAATTGTGACATTTACCTTCAAACTTAGGTTTTTCTTTGCATTAATTTTCTCTAAGACCATGCTTATTGCAATTGTAACACTTTCCATTTAATTTTTCTTTACCATTAATCCATAATTTGTTTGATGTATAACCTATCTTACCAAAATTATTGCAAGTAGGCCTTTTATTCTTTTGAGCTCCTTGTTGAGATGATTCACCTTCTTCAGTGTATCCTATTCCAACTTCGCCTTTGTGTATGTACTAACTTTTTTCATTCAATTGATTCATGCTTTCTTGAGATTTCATCATTCTTTCATAGGTTTTATTTTAAATGTTGAGATCATTCTATAGTCTTTCATTTTCTAGTCTTAGATTCACAAGCTCTTCATTTGCATTAGAGATTTGATCAATGAAGTTTGCTTGCTAAACCGATAGTTGTTGAATTTTATTATTCATTTCTTCTATCTCTTCTTTGGCTTTGTCTTTCTCTTCCATGACTTCACATAATCTTATTGAATGTATTTCTTGTTTTCCTTTTAGAATTCTAAGTTCTTCTTGGAAATTTGAATTTTTTCTATAGGTCTTTGATTTCTTCATCAACTTCATCTGATTTTTTTTTCTAGATATATGTCTTCAATTATTTCTTCAGTGTAGAGACTGTCATTCATTTTCACTACAAAACCTTTCATTCTTTTCAATAATTGAGAGAGTTGTTCCTTTTGTTTCTTTAGCTATCCAATAGCCAATTCTAGATCTAACTTTTCATTGTCAATAGCTTTATGTAGCTTGTATACCTTCATTGCCTCTAATCTTTGTCTCAAACTATTAAACTTCTATTGTAAGAACCAGAAGCTCTGATACCAATTGTTGGAAATATAAGGTAGGCAAGGTTACTGAGAGGGGAGGGGTGAATCAAGAACCAATAAATTTTTATCTTACTTCACCAATTAATCCTTGATATAATATTCTAATCTAGTTGTATGCATGAAAGAATGCAAGTAAATAATCATTGATAACACTTTGGCACAAGATATGGTAGCCCAAAAACCTTTCAAATAGAAAGTAAAACTAGGGTGGGGTTGATACCCAAAAGCTTTAGTACTACAATATAAATTTAACTTGTTAAGGCTTACAATTGACCACTTCTAGTGATCTACCCTATTAGGAGCAATAAGGACCATGAGGTGGACCTTGCTAAAGGATTTACAAACATACAATTAAGTATGCACTCTGTTAGGAGATTTAGCAGAGACTGTTAAGTCTACCTTATTAAAGAATTTGAATAATGCACCTCTTAGGATAAGCCAGTGGCTAATGTCTAATCTAAAACTTTGATTTTCTGGATGAGATTCCTTTTAATGTAATGATCATTGGCTATGATAGATAAATCTCTGATGTCTCTCATACTACATGTAGGTTTCTTAAATTTGCACTCCTCATTATATCTCTTCTCATATATATTTGGATATGATATAATACATTGCATATATACCAATCCTAATCATAACTTACTAGAGTTGTCTATAATACCAATTCCATCATAATTCACAAAGTTAGTCCATATACTATAACTTAGGTTCAAAAGACAAACTTGGTGATGTTTTGATACATGACAACCACTATCAACATTTGGAAAACTCTAGGACTCAGTTGAAATTTGAAGCTTGGTCCATACTAATCACTTCCAAGTAACTCAAACTTGGTCAATTCTATGTGACTCAGTGAACATTGAGAAACTTGATAGCTACTGAATCACTTAGTTGACACTACATTACTCAGTCAACACAAAATTTACATTGTTAACACTGCGAGCTAGGTAGACATAGTATAACTTGGTTAACATACCATATCTCCATTAGCACTACTATCTTCTTCACTTCCATTTAATAGACTGGTAACCTCTACTATGTTTAATTTGCATTATACATTTTTTATGAAGCTCGGTAAACACTATGTAGCTTAGCAAACATTATAGACTGACTCAGGTGCTTGGTAGATACTGTATTATGACTACTTGGCTCAGGAAGAACTGAATCACTTGGTTAACATTGCAAACTTATCGATAAACTTGGTAGAAATTGTAGAGCTCAATAGCATTATAACCATTTGACTAAGTGTTGAGTCACTAATAAACAAATTGACCTTAATATCAACACTTCCAAACCAATGTGAGCAAGTATTTTACTCATTGGTTCCACATAAGCTAGGTTGGTCATTTGTTGTTAGACATGATCCAAGGGGAAGGTTGATAAAGTATGATGCAATGGAAGAAGAAGATACTAAGGGAGAGGAAGAAGTGGATCATAATGGAGAGTTAGTCAATGATGCTCCTAATGCAAATGATGTTGCTACTAATCACAATGATGATGCTTCTACTGATCACAATGATGAAGAGGAGGAGGAGGATGATTGAATCTTCTTGGGAACCATTGGGATTTGTCCAAAGGACTCGATAGCAACTATAGAACTTGGTGACAACTGAATTACATGGCAAACACTGAGAACTATTCAATAAGCTTGGTAGCTATACACAATATGAATAAGTGTATGTCACTAATAAAAAACTTGACTAATATGTCAACAATCTCCCCCTTTGGCATTAGTGACAAAAACACTTATCAACCAAAACTAAATACTTTGTATTCATCAACACGAGATACTAGCTCGATAGAGTATACTATGTTTTTTTTGAGATTTTTCAAAATTGATTTTGTAAGGTATATACAGTATAATATACATCTTGTGCTATATACAACATGGCTTACTGATCATTTTACACTTCTAATAAGTTCTCCCCCATAGCATGTTTCTCCCCCATACTATCTTTTGTCTTTCTCATCATACTATATGTCTCTCTCCCTTTTTGGTACTAATGCCAAAGATTTATTCTAACTTATTTACAAAGCAACATCAAAATGGGATAAGAATTTGAAATGTACCTTGAGAATGATTGCCAAGGTTTTATCCCAATTTTCTTCCAAGACCTTGCATGTATGAAGTGCAATTTGTACCTCTACTGATAGTTCCATCATATAGTCTACAATAGAGAAGTTATTATCATGGATCAGAGTTTTTGAATATACAATATGTTTTTTCATTACATCCATGTTTGGAAGGATCAAATTTTGTATGTCAATCAATGTTGATATGATCTTTGCTTATTCTCTTAGCAATTCAGCTTGCATGTCTGACAAGAATTTGATTTTCTTGAAATGTGTAGAGCTTGAACTAGGGTCAAGTTGTAGCTACTAAGCACTAGCCTTCAGATCTATATCTATTTTGGATAACTTGTCCTTTATTTCCTTTGTAAACTCAGAGACATCACATAGTTTCCCAAAAAGTGATGACACATTTGAATAGAAGAACTCAAGATTGACCAAAATTATAGAAAGCTCAACTTGATGATTGGCTATTTGTTGAGCAATGTGCTCCAATACTTTGTTATTAAATTTCTTTTCAGCCTTTTCGACTAGCTCATCTTGTCCATTGGTGTTCTCATTGAATTTTTGGACTGATTCTACTAGCTAACACAAAATAGGTTGAGAAGAATCAACCTCAACTCCTATTGCCTTGATCAAAATGTTCTTGGCATCTTCAATTATCTAATATTCTTTATCTCTCTCCTCTCTTAATCTTTTCTATTTAGCCTTTTTCTGGAGGAGTTCACCAAATGTCTGCATTTGGTATGGAGTAAGCTTGTAAATATCCCAATTGGGGATTACTATTTCCTCATCTAGATCGATGTCTTTCTCTATCTCCTTTCCTTTCCCCAAAATTTTTGTGCTCGGTTGAACCTTAGGATCAACTATCCTTGCACTTATTGCTTTTTTATCCAAAATATAAACAATAGTAGACATACTTGGGCTTGTAGTAAAAACTAGTATTGTTCTAACTGAAGGAATACTTATAGAGATACTTGAAGAATCCAAAATTGATGTGCAAAAAATTGTAGTACCCAAAACTAAAGTAGTCAAAGCTGATGGGCTTACCACTAATGTACTTAAAACTAAAGAAGTGAAAATTAGAGAAGTCAAAATTGAAGTACTCAACTCGATAGATGAAGAAGGAGTCTACAACTTAGTAGATGAAGTAGAAGTAACTTTTGTCAATGATGTGTTGAGCTGAGTAGGAGCAAAGAGTGATTGGACATTTGATATATCACTAGTACTCATAATCAAACTTGTTGAAGTTATCTCCATACTTGATGTAGTCAATGGTTTGCTCAGGGAGTGAGGAAGAGAGGCAATGACTATTGCAACTATTTTGACTAGGTTAGTCTCCTCATAATCTTTCTTTTCTTCCTTAGTAGCCTCTAGTCCTTGATCCTCTTCATCTTCTTCATTATCAAAGTGAGTCACTTCTTCAACATTCTCTTCCGCATCTTTCTACTTATCTTCTTCTTCATCATTATCATCCTTTACTTCAACTAGAAAATTAGTTGGTTTGTGAAGATGATAGACATTTTTCCAAGTATTTGTAGCATTCCTAACAACATGCTCAATTTCCTCGATCTAAACAAGACAAGTATTTAACTTTAGAGTCAATTTTTTTTCATTTATCTTTAATGACTCTTTCATCTTAGCATTTGATATGCTCATTAATAACTAACTTAGGGTTTTTTATTATATGTCTTTGACTGTTTGCATAGAAAAATCCCATCTTGGCTTTATCTTTTCTAATAATTCATTAGGAACTTGAGAAGTGATTTGATCTGGCGAGTATTTCCACTTACCTATTTTATTCAACACCAGGTCTTCAATTTGCTTCTATTCTTCTACTATCCTAATCTCATATTTCAATGATTTAAAATTTGTTATCCTTGCTCCTTCTTCTAATTGCTTAAACCTATCCTCGAAGGTGGGTGGAGGTCTGCTAAATATAATGGCACCTCCTTCTTTGTTTGCTTTCTTTCATGACCTCCTTGTGTAGACTATAGTGGATGGTTTTACTGGCTTGGTTATGATCACCTTACCCTTGTTCTTCAAAGGTTCTTCTTTCTTGAATTCTTCCTCATCCTCTTCTTCCTCCACATCCTCACCTTTTCCCTCAGTTAACAAGATAGGTGTACTCAATTTTAACTTAGCTATCCTTCTCTTTCCTTTGTTGACCACCTATGGGAGCTTTATTTCAAGTTCAATCCAAGCCTTTGCTTCATTATATGTTCCTAAGTAAGAGGCCTTAGGATCAACTAGTTCATTTACAAGAGCTTCAATTATATCCTTTGTCTCATCAATATTCACCTCATAGCCAAGAGGTTTCACCCACACAATTCTAGGCTTAACTGCCTTGATGTACATGTTGTCACTACCCACCATGAAGCATACATCATCCTTATAGTCTTCAACTAACTTCTTTAGAATCCTAAAACCTATTGTTCATTCTCTCCTTGAATACATAAAAGTAGTTATCGATGATACTGTTGTAGTTCTCACCCATCTTGGCAATATACTCATTTATTTGGTAGAGAATAGGCATATCTTTTCTCCAAACTATAGTGCCTTTAGAAGGGAAGAAATTCTATACATAAAAGAATAGGTAGGTTAATAATGAACCAAACTTGCACAGGTTGTTTTTTGATTTTCTTATGGTTTCCATGTTTTTGTTGAATTGTCTCAACAATAGGTTGGCAAGGTCATATGACAAGTTGTTCTTAACCACCTTGTACGAAAAATACATGGCTTCACATGACATACTATTTAGTTGGCTTGAACTATATATCTTGTGTGAAATAACATGAATTCCAAATTTTAATTTTGCATTAGTGACACTGTTGATTTCATTCCTCTGCCATCCCATTCAACTAGGGTTTTCTTTTCCAACCCTGCCTGACCTAGGGTTTTTGTCATTTTATCTTTGGCTAGCATAGGGAGGCCAATGATTTGATGAATCATCTTCTTTTTTGTCAAAATTGGTTGTTCTAAACACAACTACCCATTATGCACCCAACTATGGATAAATCTAATCCATTTGATTTGAAATTCTTGGGGCATATGAGGGATATGTGTCAATGCTTTGGTTTCCAAATGTTGATACTTAGGTTTTAAGGCTCTATTCACACATAGCTGACCTAGGGCATCATCCATTTCTAGTGTACCAATTTCTTGAATCGCACATTTGAAATGAGTATGAATATCATTGATAAGAAGTATCTTAGGAGGAATTTGGGATTGAGCTCTGCTTGGATCTAGGGTTTTAACAACAATGGGAGTGAGTTTAAAATCTAGTGCCTTCCATTCAACTCTATGAACCAACATGTCAGATCCTCGCTTAACCTTACTATTGCTGGATCCATTTTCACTTAGTAGATTGAGAGAACTTCTAAAAAAAGTTTGCTAGAAATTGACTCAAGTCACTTTGATCGCACTAAAAACCACTCTTTGCAATAGTACTTGAAAATTCACAATAATAAATAAATTTGATTCTATGGCTTTTGATAAAATTTCACCATTAATGCTCGGTACAAAAGTAGATATATTGACTGAGAGTCATCCACTACATGGCATTAAATAATCGACAACATCTTTATGACTCAATAACCATAGGTGTCTTTATTACTTCTGATCTTCCTTGGTACTTGACATTACTTGGTAGAGAAGGTAATTTAGTAATAACTAATACTAATCTTGCTCAGTGATCCCTTTGTATCTTGTATACAGATTTGGATCTTTGTTACCTTTCAACTAGAATTGATTTAGATGTCTTCTTTGATAACCTGGTTCTAGTTCTTCCTTGAGAACTCAATTAGAAATGGTAGAGTCACCCAATTCTTGAGTGACTTGACCATCATTGCTCAGACTAGTATCCTTGGTAGACTTAGGAATCCATTATTATCTCAATTTCTTTAAGATGCTATCAGCCTTTGCCTTCTTTTTATCTTCAATTCTACCAATATTCATACAATTCTTGGCAAGATGACCAAATTCTATACAAATGAAACATCTTTTGGTGGTATCTCTTTTCCTCATATAATGTTTAACACAGTTCATACCAATGTGTCTAAATTCTCCACAGTAATTACATCTACACTAGGTATTGTAGTCCCAACCAAATATTGCTTTTAGAATTTGCTCTACAGGATTCAATGTCTTGGTTTTGCATTCTGATGCTTGGTGCTAATGTTTCTTACATTTATGATAATTACCTTCAAATCTTGGTTTGTCTTTGCATTCATTAGCTCTATGACCATGTTTATTGCAATTGTAGCATTTTCCATTGAATTTTTCTTTCCCATTGCTCCACCATTTGTTTGATGTATGACCTATAATAACCTAAAAATGGTCATCTAGACTATTAGCCCCCTTCTCAGCATTTTGGCTAATTTAATTTAATCACTTACCTAGGCCAAATTGCTAATAATCAATTAATTTGACTATAACCTATAGTTTGACTATGCTATCCTAAGTTCATTATTTGATTAAAAGAACATGTCCCCTTTTAATTAAATAAAACACCCCATTCTTCTAACCCACTTAAAGTGCACACATAAAGTCCTTTTTCTATTTTGCAATTAAAAGAAAAGTCTTTGTGACTTTTGTCTTATATGACAAGTCAACTTATATTCTATTGGTTGACTTGTGTGTGCACATGGATCACTCCTCTTTTCAAATTCCACCATTGATCATCCACCATCTTCATCTTGATCTCTACTGTCCGTACAACTTTAAAAGGGAGAGACCTTTCCCCCTCAAAGGATCCACACTCTTGAAAATTGTTATGCTGTAGGTTTTCTTAGAGCTTTTGGAGAACTTCTCATTTCTTGTCTCATTCTTTCATCCACTTCATATTAGTATTAAGATCATATTGCATGTTAGTGTAGTTTCTTTGCAAATAGTTAGATCACATAGCTTAATAGTTGGATTTGTAACATTCCTGTCTCATTTTAGCATAGCTTGCATTGCGCATCTCATCCTAATATAGTTTCATTTTTGCATTGCATGATCCAAGAGTTCTTTGACACTAGCACTCTTGCTCTTGTCTAAAGAATCTCCCATTTTGTGGTTTATTAGCAAGGGCTGTGATTCTAAGGCTCAGCTGAGAGCTCTTATATGCTCATTTGTATGCCCCTTGCACTCCATGACTAGGGAGCTCTAAGTCAGCATTCGAGTTTTCCAATCTATGGAGAACCCTAGATAGAATAGTTTAAAGAAGTGTACACTTTCGAGTGTACAATTGCAAGTAGGTCTTTGATTCTTTTGAGCACCTTGTTTGGAGGATCCACCTTCTTCTTTGTATCCAGTTCCTACTTTTCCCTTTTGTCTATAGATATTTTTCTCATTCAATTGATTCATGTCTACTTGAGATTTCATCATTCTCTCATTGATTTGCTTCTCAAATTTTAGATCATTCCTCAATCTTTCATTGATTTGTCTTTCACATTTTAGATCATTTTTTATTCTTTCATTGATTTGCCTTTCAGAATTTAGATCATTCCTCATTCTTTCATTTTCAAATCTTAAGCTCATGATTTCTTCATTTGGATTGGAGAGTTGATCAACAAGGTCTGCTTGCTGAAGTGATTGGTTGTGGATTTCATTGTTCCTTCCATCTATCTCTTCTTTTATCTTGTTTCTATTTTCCAAGACTTCACACAACCTTACTGATTGAATCTCTTACTCTCTTCTTAGTTTCCTCACTTCTTCTTATAGAGAACCATTCTTCTCTAGGAGTTCCTTGATTGTATCATTTGCTTCATCTGAGCTACTTGAAGGGTGAAAGTCTTCAATTTTTTCTTCAATGTAGAGATGATAATTAATTTGATTTTCAAGTTCCTTTATTCTTTTTAGGGATTGGGAAAGTTGCTCCTTAGCTTTCTTGAGTTGGGCAATGGCTATTTCCTAATCCAACTTTTCATTTTCAATGGCTTTGTCAAGTTTGAATATCTCCATATCCTTGATCTTTGCTCAATTTGTTAAACTTTCTCTTGAGAACCACAAAACTTTGATACCAATTGTTGGAAATATTCAAGACTATGCTAAGTTACAAAGAGGGGATGGGTGAACTAGTAACTTCTAAAACTTTATCAATTTCAATTCTTAATCCAATAAACCAATTAGTAATCTGATCTAATTGTATGCATGAGAAATTGAAGACATCAAAACATCCATAACATATTGACATAAAGATTTAGTGACCTAGAAACCTTCCAAATAGAAAGTAAAAATGGGATGGGGATGATACATACAAACTTTAGTGCTATAGCATAGAGTTGTCTTGTTAAGGCTTACATTGATACTTCTAATGATCTACCCTATTAGGAGCAATTAGGACTGCTAGGTCCACCTTATGAGAGTATTTACAAATATACAATGAAGTATGCACTTGATAAAGAGATATATGAAAAATTATTAGGTCTACCTTGTTAAAATATTTTGTTTGGTTCACCTATTAGGATAAAGTAGTAGTAGATCTCTGATTTGCAACTGGGTTTATTGAAAGAGATTCCATTGCGTACTGATCACCTTTCTATGATAGATATGTCTCTATTGCTCCTTATGTTGTTATGTCCTTTAAAATTCACTCTTTTTCTACTACATTCATAACTTGAACTTTCACATCCACATTCACATTACCAAAATTACAATGATATGGCACAATACATTACATATATATATCGATCCAGATTACATAATTACAAAGTTGACCATGATACAAGTTAACAAAAATATTACAAAGTCGGCCCAAATGAAGACACTCGGGTTCTAAAGACCAACAACATTAGAATTATGCCATGGTCAAATTCATTTATTTTTGAAATTTAAATGCAGTGTATGAAGTATTCAAAAGAATGCCTTTCTATGTGATTTCCTCAAAGTATTCCTCTCTAAGGTATTCTATTGTTTCTATTTATTTACAATCATGTTTGATTGCATTTGATAACTTTTTTTTGTAAATTGGGAGACATGAAGAAGAATTTGAATAGAGAAAATAAATGATATTAGATCATTCTAAAGTATACATTGATTCATGAACTATTCTCATTATTTCTTTTGAGTGCGGTGATATGTTGAATAATATTATAGGGAGGAAGTAGAGGATCCTAAAGTGTGGTCAAAGAATTGTCTTCAAAACATGGCCATATTTGCAAAGGAGGCCACCACAATATGTTGTGTACTTGAACCTATGCTTCTTTTTTCGATAGTGGGAAACATTGGTCCCTTTAGAATGGAATCACACTATGTGTTCCATATGACATGCAATGCTTAATGAATAAAGTAGGTAACATTTATATTTTAGTTACTATTTTGAAACACCAAGTTCACCTTTTCATTTTAATATTTTATGATATTTCATTCTTTTCTACTTGTCAATTTGCTAGCCGTTGCAAGGTTTGAACAATTCTCATTTCCTACCAAGAAAAGAACACCACAATGACCACTCTTCAATTATAAATGCCCATGTTATGTGTTGAGAAAAAATTATAGATCTAATTTGGGTTTTGAAATTCATTTTTCATCTTTTCAATTTGAATATAATCAAAAGACCAACACATTAGGAAAAATTAGAATCTAGTTTCTTAACCATAAGAAAGGGCATAATTCTCCATCCAACTTTATATGAATCTTTCTTTTGCACAAAATAATCCTCATTTCTCGAATGTGTTTCTTCCTAAACTCTCAATGGGGACAATTGCACTGATATATCCATTGGGTCCATTACAAGAAAATCTTCTTCTTGGGTACATAAAGATTGTTGTTACACTTCAATTCATGAAAAAATCATTAATATTTTTATCACAATGTTGGATTAATAAATGCAATATGATATATTCATGAAAAGTAAACTGTTACACAGTCTAATTGAGAAATAGCATTTCTCAATCACTACCCATGATGTATATCTACACAATCTAGAACAACCACCATTCAACCTTTCAAATTTTGAATTTGGTTGATGGAATCACTAAATCAATTGCTATGATTTTTATTCTAAAATTATTACTACTTATTTTGAACATCAAACTCAATGTAATGAAATTTCCTTGTTAGGATTTTGTCAAGAAATATATTTATACATGTAAATAGCTATCATGTTAAAATTCATCTCTCTCTCTCTGTCTCTCTCTCTCTGTCTCTGTCTCTCTCTCTCTCTCTCTCTCTCTCTATATATATATATATATATATATATATATATATATATATATATATATAAAATTCCATTCTTGTATTTATGAACATATTTAAATATTTATAAAAATAACTATCATGTTGACATCCATTCTTGTATATAGGGGTACAAAAGAACATGGCCATTGGAAGGTTTGCATTTGATAAATACATTGTATATAGGTGCTTGTATTTATGTCTTTTCTCTATGGATTAAATCTATTTATATTTGTAGGATTTTAAAAGGATTTGAATTGAATTGTCATATAGATTATGGTAAGCATGGAACTAAAATTGTTTTACTTAAAGAAACTATACATGTTTGATATCATAGTGTCTGCCATGGATAATTTTTTATTAAAATTAATAACTATAGTATGAGATGTAAATAAGCTTTAACTATTTGTTATATAACTAATATGTCTTTTTAATAGCTTACCATAGATGATTGATTTTTAGAAAATATTTAACTTCAGTACAACATATATGTATAAGATTGAAGGAGAGATGCACAAAATTGTACTTGTGCCCTTTCCATATGATAATTTAGACATTTTTAGTCCTTGGGATACCACTTTCTCCATTGGCTATGTACTGAAGTAAGAGTATTGCATTTTGATTATTTTTTGTGGTTTGAATTCAATTAATATTGGTTGAATATTAGTTTGAGTTTTCTTCTATTCAATGATAATTTTCACAACATACTAATTTAGAGATGGAATATACATGCTTTTAGAGTTCAAATCTTAGCAACCACATGGATAGCCATACTAATAGAAGTTGTGACCAAAACCATATGAGAAAGAGGAACCTCCAAGAAAGAGATGAGCAAGGAAGACACACATACCTCATTGAAAAACCAATAGGAAGAGTAGAAATGACATCACAAGAACCAAGGAAAGGATCTCTAGTGATACCATCAACAACAACAAGATCAGGAACTTGAACTGTGACAGAAGCAACTAGACCCATCACAATGGGTTCTTGAGTCACACGATCTTCTACATAATGTTGTGTGATATTAAGCATGATTTTAAGATCATTTTCATAATATGTTAGTATATTTAGTACCTTAGATATATTTAGAAGAAAATAGTCAAAGTAGACCTTGTGCAATTGAGTATGTTTGCAATATTAGGTAGACCTGTAGAAGAGAAAATGGAGTGTGCTTTAGGATGAGGAAATTTGTGCTACATAAATGAAACCACACCACTTTGAAAGGACCTTATAAAAGAAATGTTAAACTATAAAACAACATGATGAATCCCTTGGGAAATGTGTAGATATGTAAGTACAACACAATATCTCATCATGTGTCAAGACATGAGATATAAAAAATATTGAATAATAACATAAGGAAAACATCTGAAGAACATGCCACACTACCAATATTTCACTCAACTCTTGAGGATATAACCATGGTTAAGTAGTTAATTAAAACATATCTTTTATAAAGAGAATGATGAAAAAACTTCTAAGTTTCCTATACATTTTAGTATGTTGTTCAGACCTACACCTCATGTTTTATAAAGACAATGATGAAAAAAATATTGTCTTCTTTGTTAGAAATACATTTTACTATGTTGATCACATGCGTACACTATTTAGCATAGGTCATATAGGTCATAGGTCTTATCCATAAGAAAACACACAGAATAAACCATCTATCTAATCATCACTAATAATTGCAAACACTACAATTATCATCATGCATACATGAAATATAGAATACCAAATGATCTTATCATATAATAAACTAAATCTGAACCAATATCTGATAATCTCAAAATAATGTTACTAATTATCATCATCATAAAACTCTCCTAAAAGAGTTTGGCAACAATAGAAAAATGCAAACTAGGGTAGGCACTACATCCACCCCCCTAGAATTAGGTTTACTCCTGGAAGCCTACAAGAATGACAAAACTAAGATACTCATTGTGCGGGTCCCATTGAACCCTTCCCCTCCTATAAGGGAATATGATTCCACTGATGACACTACAACACACTTAGAGAAATATGATTCTAGTTTAATAGTAAACCGAAAACTACATTGAAGTCAAGTACCCTCCGAATGCGTCGGATGACGTAATGTGTGATATTAACCCTTGGTTTGATTTTGTATGTGTTTTGCTATGATGGGTTTTCATATTTTATTTTATGAGTCTTTGATGTATTTTCTATTAATTAAGTCTAATTAAAAGATTTAATTAATGATTTAATTAAATGGAAAATTATTATGGTATTTTAATATTTTATTTTATTTAATTATTTGGGAAATTAATTAAATAAAAGAATTAAATTTGGAGATGAAAGTTATAAGTTTAAATTTGGAATGTGATAATATTTATTTAATTTAATAATAATATATTTAGAGTTCATTTTTAAATAAATGCTAAATAATAATATTATTTAAGTTAATAAATATTTTATCAATTAAGTTTCAAAAATAAATTTAAAAGTGGAAAAGATATTAAAACTATTAAAAGATTCTAGATCATGTGATGCATGCATGTGATTAAAATATATTAAGATAAAACAATTGGATTTAATAAAGTGTGTGCATGAGATTTAAAATTAATAAATTAATGTGCATTATTTTAATATTTATTCACATAGGAGTACGCGAACTCTTGGGAGTTGTCATGTTGACAACACAAGAGTTTGCACTCTAGTGATGCACATGTTGTCTACATTTTGGAGTTAGCACATTATTTGAGCACACGGTGTCTACAACATTCTAGAGACCTCATCATGTCTATCTTCTTGTCGTGGAAGTTACGTGCTTAGTTGTCATGCTTATCTCCTAGTTCTTTCTAGACACATTCTAGATGCATCTTAGAGGCCTTTATATAGAGGCTCTCCTAGTGTGTATGGACATGCTCATATGCTTCGACAAGCTCATATGCTTCTACAAGCTCATAGGCTTCTACATCCTCATATGCTTCTACAAGCACTCGTAGTCATTTGGGGGGTTCGGTTCTTTGAGGAATTGCGAATGTTGGAGAAGGAAGGAATTTTCGGAAATGAGAAGGTTCTAAGAGGGGGAGCTTCTCTAAATTTTTTTGAGGCGTAGCGAATTAGCATCAGTGTCTAGGTAGGCACTCATGATTATTTCACATATTTTATTACCCTCTTTCTCTTCCTATCTTCATTGTGTCTGTTATGTGTGTCTGAATAATTTTCTATAAATGAATCTTCAATTTTTTAATTCGGGCATGCATATTGTTTCATCTAGTTATGGGAATTAAAAATATTATTGCAATCTTCCCTCAGTAGAATCAAGATTTGGAAATTATTTCAGGTTTGTGTTCGAATTAAAATAGAATCTTATTATTATGCATTAGTTTTATAGGATTTATTAAATTTAATTAAGATTAGTTAATAGTAGAAGAAGTCTAATTATTTATTAGCCAATTTTAGTAAATGGATTTTTAAATGAGGGAAAATTAAAAGAAAAGAGATATTAATAATTGAATTATTAATGTGATTGATTTTACTTCAAATCAATGAAGATTATTTTAAATAAATGTTTTTCCTTGAAGTGTTTTAAGGAAATTGTAAATTATTTAATTGAAAATTGATAAGTCTTATTCTAATGATTTGAATAATGGGAGACTTCTTGGAATCAACAGAGTTTTATTTAATTATTTAGTAACATTGATTTTAGTAAAATAATGCAATGATTAAAAGTCAACAGGAATTAGTTTAATGATTTAAATAAGTAAATAATTATCTTTTGACTATTTTAGAAAATTGTTTAAAATAATGGAGGGATAATTCTATGTTTTATTCGAAAAGATAAATGGGTTGACTTGGAGATTAAATAGAGAATCTTATACACTTGAAATATACTTGAAACAAAATCTGAAACCTCATGTTTGGCTTATCCACGTGATTGCAAAAGCAAACTAAAACAAGTGTTTGTATCTTGTTCCTCTATGATGTTTGTGTTTTGGGGTTGACTAGATTGTTGACCAGTTAGGATGTCTACTAGAAGCTTGGGGGTTATACGAATGTGATGGCATGTCGATATTATTTGATCTTGATCTTTTTAAAACCCAACCATGGTAATGTGATGGTATACTCTATGAGATGTTTGTATTTACTGATTGCTATTGCTTTCCAGTCTTCTTGTGTGAAGTTGAGGTGTATGTATTTGAGATACTTGACTTAACCATTTTTGAGTCATTGATCAATTATACTTGGGTTATTTTCTAGTCGCCTTGATGGGACTAAAGTGTTTGTTTTGATCTTAATGATGTCATGTTGTGACATGCTTTGACTTGACCATTTTGGAGTCTTTGATCAATATTATTTTCTTTGAGATGCCTTTTTGGTTGCTCGTTGAGAACTGATGGATATGGTGATTTATCATTGATATCAAAATTGAGATTTATACAGTTGCTCGATGAGGACCGATGGATATTGTGATTATCTTTGATATTGTGGATATTTGATATTCTTATTGTGGATTATCTTTTGATATTTTTCTAGTCACTTGTATAGGACTGAGGTGATTTTGTGATTTATGATTCCATGAGCCTAGGCTAGGTTATCTACTTGTAGTGTCGGGAAGTGGCTTGCAATGGGGGCCGGGGCCCTAAGTGGCTGCTAGGGTAACTCATTGTAAGTTGCATTAATAAGTAAAAACATTTACACTAAATGGGGATTAAAATGAACCTAACAAGATAATTGTATGTTCTCGCTCATGCCTTAAGTGCTAGTATAGATTAGGATGGGAGTAGAGAGAATGCTTGGTTGCGACCTTGCATTCCGTAGTATGCCTCGTCTATATGCGAGGATACTAGTGGCCGCATAGGGATCACTAGGGGGCCAGGGTCTATTGAGAGACTACCAGGGTAACTCTAGTGTGATTCATGTGATGAAAATTTCTTGCTTACATAGTAGGTTTCCTACGTGTCTTGTGTGCCTCTGGGTATAGGTGTCGACCCTTTATATTGGAACTTTTGAGTTAGTATACTTTTAGGATTTCCTAGACTTAGAGAGTACTTGTGTTATGGGATTTTTTTATCTTGTGTTATGTGATTTGATATCCTAGTTGGGACTTGAGACTATCTCCTCAGCATAGTGGGAGTGGACCATTAAGGTTCCACATGATCGGGTGGTAGTGCTTTTTCACTCTTACCATTTGAGGTTCGTCTGAGACACTGTGGCTGAAGTATTCTTTCTGACATCTATCTTCATTCTGTTCCTAGATTATGATGGTGGACATGAATCTTTATATTGATGATTAATATATGATAGATGTTGTTATTTATTTATCTTATGTTTTTAATTTGCATGTTAGATTTCTTTTTGCATATGCTGTAGTATGTTTTAGGAGTGACATTCCAACTATGTTAATATCGATGATCTCTTTGGTGACTTGGGATGTTATGCATGGGGGATAGCTAGGGCCCATGATGGTCTATTGATGCTGTTAATGGTTGGGAGGAATCACACACTTAGATTAGTTGTGTTTTATCTGGATGTGGTAGTTGCTAGTCTTAGTTTTAACTAAATTAAATGTGACTCAATGTCTTGGGATCCTTAAGGAATGTAACCTGTTATGTATGCTTATAGTTGATTGTATGTTATTGCTTCTACTACTATGTGTTTGATGTATATGATTATCTTTCTTGTTTAAAAAAAAAAAATTGTTTGGCAAACTCAGTAAAACTTTAGGTTAATTCTTTTGGATTCCTTGGTAGGGCATTATAGGAGGGGTGAATACGTAACCTCGAAAACTTTAATCAATTCAGTACTTAATCCATTCATCATTCATTCATCTAATCTACTATATGCATGAGAAAGATAAACATTTATAACACGAACACAAAATTTTGGTGACAAGAAACCTTCCAAATAGAAAGTAAAACTGGGGTGGGGATGATACCCACAAAAATTCACTACTACAGTATAAATTTGGCCTGTTAGGGCTTACATTGATCACTTCTAATGATTTTCTTTGTTTAGAGCAATATGGAATGCTAGATCCACCTTCTTAGAGGATTTACAAACATATAATGAAGTATGCACTCTGTTAGGAGATTTATACAGAGATTGTTAAGTCTACCCTGTTAAAGTATTTACAAAACTGATTCACCTATTAGGATGAAATAGTGGATCTACTTACAACTTGATTGTTGATTAGATCCTTGAAGCATAGATCACCTCTTGTGACTGATGAATCTTTACTGCTCCTTGTAGACCTTGCTAAATACTCTGCTCTACTGCTGATTCACATTTACTCTTCTCAAAGAATTACATGTCCATTCCTTGATACACACACACACACACATTGAAAATGATATAACACAAGCAAACAAAATATTACTGAGTTAGCCAAACTATAGAAAACTTAGGTTCTTCAAGCTAACTTGGTGACCTTCTGATACTTGACATCCACTGCATTACTCGACATCGTCATGCAATCAGTAGAAGTAGAAGCTCGATCCATACTAATCACACAACATAGCTTGGAACTCGATAACCATTGGAGACTCGATAGATATAGTGTTAGTCGGTAAAAACTGAAACTTTCATTTACCTTTCTTTCACTTGGTAAAAAATACACATCCATCACTTGGTAAACACTGGCTTCCATCATACAAATTGATGACTCAGTAGACATTGTGAAGCTCAGTGAACACTATAGGCTCAGTAGACACTACTAGACTACACACTCACTTGATAGCTTCAGGAATGCTCGATGTAAACTACTTAAGTGATGAACCTACAAGGTAACCACTGAAAAATTGTTATCATGGATCAATTTTTTTAAATAAGCAATGTGCTTCTGCAATGTGTCCATGATAGGAAGGATCATGTTCTGGATGTCTAGTAGTGTAGACCAGATCCTTGCTTCCTCTCTCAATAGTTCAACCTGCATGTCTGACATGAATCTGATCTTTATGTGATGTGCAGAGCTTGAACTGGGGTCAAGCTACAACTTTTGAGCACTAGCCTTCAGATCCTCATCAATTTTATTCAATTTTACCTTTATTTCTTTTTTGTACTGGGTAACATGACATAGCTTGGTGAAAAGGAATGTTACAGTTGTAAAAGAATTTTCAAGATTAGCCAAAATTGTAGAAAGTTCTATTTTCTTAATGGCTATTTGCTGAGCAATATGCTCAAGCACTTTATCGTCAAACTTTTTCTCTACCTTTTCTATAAGCTTCTCTTGGCCAAAAATGTCCTCATTGAACTTATGTATGGCTTCTTCTAATTGTAACAAAATGTGTTGAGATGAATCCACATCAACACCTATTGCCTTAGTAATTATATTTTTAGCACTTTCAATTATAGTGAATTCTCCATCTTTCTCATCTCTAAGTTGTTTTCACCTTGCTCTTTGCTCTAAAAGCTGACTGACCAGTCTCATTTCATCAACTGTTGTAGTATCCAGACCTATCTTAGGTATAACAATTTCCTTGTCCAAGTCTATATCCTCATCAATTGCCTTGCCAGTAAGTAGAAGTTTTAGTGGAGTTTTTGGTTTTACTTCAGTGCTTACTTCCTTGGATTTAGAAATAGAAACAATAGTTGATGAAGTTGGACTAGCAGAAAAAACTTGAATTGGTCCAACTAGAGGAAAACTGAGAGAGGTGCTAACTGTATCCAAAATTGATGTGCTTCCCAAAAATGAAGTATTAATAGGTAATGTACCAAATGGAATACTTACAACTGAAGAACTAACTGGAACAAAAATTGGTGCAGTTGAAGCTATGGATGACAAAATTGTAGAGAAAACTAGGAAACTTATTGTACATGTTGCAGTAGAAGTTATCACCATTGAAGAACTGGAAGCTGTACATATTGCTGAAGTAGATGACTCATGAGCTAATAAAGAGGGCTACAAATCAATAGATGAAGTGCTTGACACTTCCATTGAAGATACTTGTGGTTGGGAGGTGACAGGTGATGATTGAGCTATTGATGTGGCTATTATGCTCATAGTCTCACTTGCAAAAGTTATATCCATAGTAGATGTAGTAGTCTTTGGTGGAGCGTGAGGAAGGGATGCAATAACTGTTGCTACAATTTTTACTAGATCTTCTTCATCCTTATCTTCCTCTTTAGCTTCATCATCATCCTTTAGTGCCTGATAGTCCTCAACATCAAAAGTGACACATGGAGCATTATCTTCTTCATCATTGTCACTATCATCATCATCATCTTTGATTTCTATAGGATTATTGCTGGGCTTATGCAAATAATAGATGTTCTTCCACATTTCTGTAGCATCCTTAATTATGCACTCAATATCTTTTATCAAGATTAAACAAGTATGAAACCTGATTGTCATCTTGTCTTCATTCTTCTTCATTTCTTCCTTTACCTCTGTATTGGTAAGGCTTAGTAGCAACTATCTCAAAGATTGTTCATATATATTCTTTTCATTTTACATAGCTAATTCCCATCTAGGCTATAATCTTGCTAGTAACTCATTAGAAATTTGAGAGGCAATTTGATCAGGGGAATATTTCCATTTTCCCATCTTGGAGAGTACTAGCTCCTCAATTTGAACTTTCTCAAAATCTGTTCTAGTTTCATACTTTAAAGCCTTGAAGTTTGAGATGCCTACACCTTCTTCCATTTGTTTCAATCTTTCTTGTAAGGTGAGAGGGGGCTTAGTGAGTACAACTTCACTGCCTAGTTTCATCTTTGATCTTCTAGTAAACACAACTATGGAGGCTTCTAGTGGCTTGGTAATGATTACCTTGCCCTTCTTCTTGATTGGCTCTGCCTCTTTCTCAGATTCATCTTCATCTTCTCCTTTTCCTTGGGTAAGCATGAGAGGGCTAGTTGTAGTTTTCAATTTGGCTATCTTCCTCTTGCCTTTGCTAATAGCCTAGGGTAGCTTGATTTAAAGCTCAATTCTTTCCTTTGCCTCATCATAAGTTCCAAAAGTGGATTTCTTCAGATCTACTAGCTCATTCACCAGTGCTTCAATAATATCCTTGGTTTCATCAATATTGACCTCATAAGGAAGAGGTTTTACCCATGCAACTCGGGGCCTGACTTCTTGAATGTATACTCTATCATAGTCAACCATAAAGCATACATCATCTTTGTAGTCTTCAACCAATTTTGGTCTAATTCAAAACTTGTTATTCATCCTTTCCTTGAAATATTCAAAATAATTATCCATGATGCTATCAAAGTTTACACCCATTTCTGCTACAAACTCATTTATCTGATATAGAATAGGAATATCTTTTCTCCACACAACAGATCCTTTGGATGGAAAGAATTTTTGTACATAGGAGAAAAGACATGTCAACAAAGAACCAAATTTTCAAGGGTTGTTCTTTGATGTCCTAATACTATCCATATTCTTGTTCAATTGTATTAACAATAACTCTGACAGATCAAATTCTAGATTTTTCTTCACAACCTTGAATGCCAAATCCACGGCCTCACAAGGCACACTGTTCAAATGAATAGAGCTATAAATCTTGTGAGCAATGATGTGAATGCCAAACCTTAATTCAACATCAGAAACAATGCTAACCTTCAAATCTTTACCGTCCCATTCGGCTAGGGTTTTCTTCTAAAGTTCATCCCGACCTAGGGTTTTGGTAGTTTTTACTTTACTTAGCATGGGGAGACCAGTAGTCTTATGAATCATCTTCTTGGTGATTAATACTGGCTTCTCTAACCAGATTTGACATTTGTGCACATGATTGAGGATGTACCTAATCCCCTTAATCTGGAAATTCCTCAGCAGATGCGGGATATGGGTTAATCCTTTGGTCTCTAGATGCTTATGCTCGAGTTTCAACAAACCATCAACACACATTTCTCCTAGGGAATTTTCCATCTCTATTGTTCCAATCTCTTGAACAAAACATTTGAAATGTGTACAAATATCATTGATAAAGAGTACCTTTGGTGGAATTTTTGATTGAGCTCCATTGGGGTCAAGTGACTCTGCAATTGCTAGAACTAGCTTGAAATTTGGCACTTTCCACTCCACACCCTTAACCAACATTTATAAAACTATTTTTGCCTTGCTACTGCTGCTACTCCTAGATGCCATTGATGCTTGATAAAAAATAGAAATCTTTTGAACAAATCCTTCACTCTAAAATTGCTTGAAATATTCTAGATGCACTTGAAATCGCTTAGCTCTGAGAATTTTGAAAACATGGTGAGAGATGAAATTGAATTCTACCTTTTTGATGAAAATTCTATGATTAATGCTTGGTAAAAAAAAGTAGCTATGATGACATAATTCTTGACAAGTTGTCATTCACTCACTTGCTCGGTAGAAACTTGCGACTCGGTGATCGAACAAAACATTTTTTACTCCCGATCTAGCTCGGTATGACCTGATTTCTTGTGACCCTTTGTATTTGAAATACTAATTAGATCTTTTGCTTTCTTTCATTTAGAACTACTCTAGATATAGCTTGATGATACAGTTCCAGATCCTCCTTCATGAATATAATTGGAAATGGTGGAGTCACCCACTTCTTGAGTGACGTGGCCATCATTTGAACTGTTCTGCTTGGTAGATTTAGGAATCCACTGTTGTCTCATCTGCTTCTAAATGTTATCATCTTTAGATTTATTTTCATCTTCAATTCTTCCTATATTCATGCAATTCTTGGCTATATGACTGAGTTCAGTGCATGTATAACATCTTACTATTGTATCTCTTTTTCTCAAGTGACGCCTTGAGCAGTCTTTGCCAATGTGTCCATATTCTCCACAATAATGACATCTGCACCATTTATTGTAATCCCATCCAAATATTTCCTTAACAAGTTTTTTAGCTGGATTGATTGATTTGGATTTGCATTGGAATGCCTTGTGACCATGCTTCTTGAATTTGTGACATTTACCTTCAAATTTTGGTTTTTCCTTGCATTCATTAGCTTTGTGACCATGCTGATTGTAGTTGTAGCATTTTCCAATGAATTTTTCTTTTCCATTGCTTTAACATTTGTTTGATGTATGACCTAACTTACCACAATAATTGCAAGTAGGTCTTTGATTCCTTTGGGCACC
Source organism: Cupressus sempervirens (assembly GCA_028749045.1). Classification (NCBI taxonomy): domain Eukaryota; kingdom Viridiplantae; phylum Streptophyta; class Pinopsida; order Cupressales; family Cupressaceae; genus Cupressus; species Cupressus sempervirens. The sequence continues at coordinate 190,851,219 of CM053783.1, read as the reverse complement.
TTGTTTCGAAGATTCACCTTCTTCATTATATCCAAGTCTTGCTTTACCTTTTTGTCTATGAAGATTCTACTTATTTTGTTGATTTAATTGATTCATATCTTCTTGAGACTTCATCATTCTCTCTTTGATTTTCTTTTCAGCATTTAGGTCATTTTCCAAACTCTCACTGATTTGTCTTTCAATAATTAAATCAATCCTTAGGCTTTCATTTTCAAATCTCAAATGCATGATTTTTTCATTTGCATTGGATAGTTGATTGATAAGACTTTAATTTGCATCGATCCTTTCATTTGTCTCATTTTCCAATTTGTTTCTTTGTTCCAAGATTTCACGTAACCTTGTTGACTGAATTTCTTGTTCTGTTAGCATTCTTACTTCTTTTTGTAGAGATCCATTCTTTTCTAGGAGTTCTTTGATTGCATTGTTTACTTCATCTGAGCTTCTTGAGGGGAAAAAGTCTTCAATCTTTTCTTCAACATACTTGAGATCATTCATCTGATTTGCAAGTTCCTTTCTTCTTTTTAGGGATTGTTAAAGGTGTTCCTTTTCTTTCTTGAGTTGAACTATGGCCATCTCTAGATCTAGTTTTTCATTTTCAATTTCTTTGTCTAGTCTGAATATCTCCATTTGTCCTTTAGATCTTTGCTCAAGCTGTCAAACTTTATCTTAAGAACCACAATGCTCTGATACCAATTATTGGAAATAATGAAGACTAGCTAGGTTATTGAGAGGGGAGGGGTGAATTAGTAACCTCAAAAACTTTAAATAAATTCAATACTTAATCCATTCATCATTCATTCATCTAATCTACTATATGCAAGAGAAAGATAAACATTTATAACACATGAACATAGAATTTGGTGACCTAGAAACCTTCCAAATAGAAAGTAAAACTAGGGTGGGGATGACACCCACAAAACTTCACTACTATAGTATAAATTTGGCATGTTAGGGATTAAATTGATCACTTTTGATGATTTTCCCTGTTAAGAGCAATTTGGACTACTAGATCCACCTTGTTAGAGGATTTACAAACATACAATGAAGTATGCACTCTGTTAGGTGACTTATACAAAGACTTTTAAGTCTACCCTGTTAAAGGATTTACAAAATTGATTCACCTATTAGGATGGAATAGTGGATCTACTTAAAACTTGATTGTTGATTAGATCCCTTAAGTACAGATCACCTCTTATGACTGATGAATCTTTACTACTCCTTGTAGACCTTACTGAATACTCTGCTCTGCTGTTGATTCACATTTACTCTTCTTAAAGCATTACATGTCCATTCCTTGATATATACACACACATTATAAATGATATAATACATTACATATATACCATCAAATAATTACAAATGTAAGGTCGGCCAAAACACAAGCAAACAAAATATTACTGAGTCGGACAAACAGTAGAAAATTCAGGTTCTTCAAGCTGACTTGGTGACCTTCTGATACTTGGCATCCACTACATTACTCGAAATCATCATGCACTTGGTAGAAGTAGAATCTCAGTCCATACTAATCACACAACATAGCTTGAAACTTGGTAACCATTGGAGACTCAGTAGATATAGTGTCACTCAGTAAAAATTGAATCCTTCGTTTACTTTGCTTTCACTCTGTAAACAATACACATCCATCACCTGGTAAACACTGGCTTCCATTACACAAACTAATGACTTGGTAGACACTGTGAAGCTCAGTGAATACTGTAGGCTCGATAGACACTTCTGGACTGCACACTCACTCAGTATCGTTAGGAATTCTCATTGTGAACTGCTTAAGTGATGAACCTACAAGGTAAGCACTAAATGCTCAGTATACACTGTAGACTGAGTGATGAGCTGAGTAATCATTTAGAATCAAATAAGTGTTGTCACTAATGAAAAATACAATATAATGCCAATAATTTTATCTATTATATTACTATAGATAAGAAGCCCAATGTTAGGATTATTTCTCAATGTAGGAAACCATGGATTTAAGATACATTTTGTGTGCAATATTAGTTTATTGAGGAATTGACATGAAAATAGGTGGACCACCACCAAAAGGCCACTTGGAAAGATTTTTCCCTACCATGAATTTTAAAATAAGATTTCTCATTCTATCATTACCTTACAAAGATATATTTTGAGAAATATTGGAGGCACAACAATTGTAAAAATCCATGACTGCCAATTTTAATCCATGGGTGCAAGATTTTATTCCTCCCATAGTACAATACATAACTCTCCCTATACAACCATATACTTTCCCAGTTGCCCCTCCAACAATGAATGCAACCTAGTTGATATTATGCAATATTGTTCTAGGTCCATTCCAACCATTAATAAATTATGTTCCACACATCATGAATTATATTCCAGCAATATCTCCACCAAGTTTCCCTCTCATGGGTTGTCTGATTCCTTTTCCTCCTATAAATACTCCTTTTCCTACTAGTAGAATAGTGGAACCATCTAATTCTTTGCACAACTTTTTGGTTTTCCCTGCTTATGAGCAACAAGGTTTGAAGGCTCCCCCTCCACAATATCATTGTCTTCATCTGTATATGTTATGAGATATTGCACATTTGGATTCAACCAAAAGAGATAAAAAAACATTGGTTAATAAACATTGAAAGAGATCACCACAATCTAGATAAAAGTTCTACCTACTCCACCATGATTAGATGATGCAGAAACATGGCAGTTGACATTAACCAAAATTAAACCTCACTTTATTTTCTTCAAGTTTTAACTTTCCAACTATGTTCTCACCTTGTCTTTTAGTCCAGAAGTTGGTCCAATGTTCAATGTGGATGGATGATGGACTTTTATATACATCAAAACACTAGATTGAACAATTTTGTTAGATGATTCAGTTGCAATTGTTGTTGTATCTATGCATGTAAAATGTGAAAGAACACATGGGCATAATTCCTAAAAGAAATGGATGCATATTTTATGGTGGAGTAAAATTTTGGAAGGTTATGTGTCTATGCATAAAAAATCATTCATAAATTAGGTGGATGGACTTTTAACGGAAGGACAATGATAACAAGAATTCACAAACAAAATTGTTTGTCATAAAGCCAAATACACGAACCACCAATACAAAAGAAACAAAGAGGAAGAAATAGAAAGACCAAAAGAATGAATGAGACTCTTATGCTCAAGAATACAATTGAATTGTAAAGCTACACCATCTTCCAATGTTGGAGTCATATCATCATCTCATGTTGAAGAGATGCTAATTTCTACATCCGAAAATGTACTTAGTCCATCATATCATGTTGAAGGCACAACATGAACATATCAAGTAGGTGATATTCCATCTGTTGGATCTCATTTCTAGGGCACATAATCTTTGGTTCAAGGTACAAAAATCACTAAACCTTATGTTGATCTTCAAAATATTGAGGGAATTCAAGAGATTATAACATCTTTTAGAATTTATTTTGGAAGAGCAAAATATTTGACTGATATTGATACTAACATTTTGAAATAAATACTTGACAAGATTAGCGAGCATACTTGTCAAAGAAAATTTAATCATATGCAAAGATTATTCTTTAAAGAATTAAATATGATAGTTAAATGCCAATTATGTGTTGAAATAACAAGGAATTTGAAATTTAGGCCCATCATGAAGATTCTTTGGTTAAGAATGATGGATTAATTGAATGAAAAAAGTATTGTTAAGAATATAATGAGTGCACATGACAAAGTGGGTTCTAAATCACACACCAAAGATAGTAATATCACAAGATGTGTAATTACATTGAAAATAATAAGTATCTAAATGAAGAAATATTGAATCATGAGAAAGAAAGAAAAGGATTGAAAATCAGTAGAGGTACTCTAAGGAGAGCAATGGTAAGGCATGGGAGAGTGGAAGATCCACCAAAAAATGAGTTATAGACATTTAACGATAGACTACCACAAAAAGATAAAGAAATTAATGAAGCTTTGAAATTATTGATTGAAGATTCTTGGAAAAATAACATGCATGTTTTCCCTAATGAAATAGATTTTGTAAGGAGGATTGGTATCTAAAATCGCGATCCACATGTGAAACATTTTTTGGACTAAACTCAAACACAATTTTTTGCAAAATTTATTGGTGTGTATCCTCAAATTTGAATAAGTCAAAGATTTTTTGAGATGCATAAACCTTTTTATGTAAATATAAATCACACACACACACAACTTGTTGTTGTAGGATACATATTGAATTTTCTAATCATTTTGATGTTTTAGGCCTCTATGTGTATTTTTTGCATTCTATGTTTGTTTTATAGGATTATGACATGAATGAGCCACCTATATCTTTAAGGGAATTCATATCCAATATTTTATGTGAAATATGGGACAATTAACAATTTTACAAGATGTCATACTTGGATGGTACATGCTTATTTTGTGGCTCTTTGCAACTTTAATCAACTTGTGAACACATCGATAGTATGCATGCAATTGTAAATGAAATAGTAGATTATAGAAAATATAAGATAGTGATATATGCTCTAAAAGTTGGGAAATAGGGTAAAAGATGTGATCTAGTCATTGAAAATGTACTCTAGTATATGATTTCATGAAGTTTTTTCGTAAAAAGATCATTTATGAGTATGCAAGGCATACACAAAGAGCTCAATGGCTATATTTGCAATTCAAGTTGTGCAAGGAAAAAATTCCACTAGATACCATTATTTTCATTGTATACTTCATAGAGAACTAAAAACTACAACCACAAAATGAGGTGTAAGAAAAGTATTATACTTCTTAATAGGTTTTCATATCTTTTCACATAGCATTCATGTATTGACCTACAAGTATATAGGATGACGGGAAGATATTGAGAGAGTACCATTTTTACATCAATGAGATCGATCACATTCTACAAAGTCTGTACATGGTTTTTTTCAACTATTTTATGGAGATTTGGCTAACAATGGCATACCATATGGCCAAAACATTATTTGGTCCTATAATTGTGCAACTCAATTGGAGAATACACAAATGTTCTATTGGTTGAGTAGGATGCATAGGTTTCTAGAATTCAATATATGTGGAATTTCACAAAGGTTGGTCATGGAAAGGGAGAGCATGATGGTGCAAGCACATGCATCAAAAGAGCCTAAGCTCATGAAGAATTAAAGTATATAGATGGAGCCACATTTATAGATGCAAAATCCATCATCTAGTAATGTGACACTACAATGGGTCTAGGTAGCAAAGGTGAGTCTATGGTTTGTAATTTTTTTGGTTGATATATAATACTAACATTGCACCATATGAGGATTGTTGCACACTGATAGGATCAAGTGAGTTGTACTCTTTTAGAAGATTTCATGCAAGTTCATAGAGTATCCATACACAAAAAAAGACATGCTTTTGTCCATTATGTGAAGAGAAAAAATTGGGATGAGTGTAAGTCGACTGAATGGGTGGACAAATGGAATAATGGGTTTTAGACCCAATTGACACCTATCGTTCCCCAGAAGCACTAGAGATTGTAGAGATGGATTCTTCCATTGACTTTGATGAATTTTTTGATCTATTGAAACCTAGTAATATGTATATATTTGTAAATTAAATATGTAACTTTATAACTTTTACCTAAGTATTTGTTGAATTAATGATCGCATTATGTACATTTATCACTACAGGCCGTGCTGTTGCTTTAATCACACCTAAAGATAATGAAGAAGGGACATTATTATTTGTGCCATTATGTCCAGGCCAAATTTTTTTCTTCACTTGATTATAGATGGTGAAGGTTTAGAGTACCATATAGGTATGGTGGTTGTAACTGGTATATGGCTTAGACGATATTCTATGAATCCTAACTTTTGGTTATTCAAGGATTGGCAAACAAAGAGGAAGATTCTTCATTATTTGAACCTTTTTGTTGCATCAAATTTCCACTTGATAAAATATGGAGGAAAACCACATAATAAGACTCTTTAGAAGGTTCACCAGTTTGACCATGAGGCAATAATTGAGACATGAAAATGTAGAGAAGATCCAGCTAGTTCATTACATTGAATATAATTACAAAAACATGGACCTCTCGCACTTTTTGTGATGTAGAGTGCACAACTAGGTAGCTTCAAATGGACTTTCCCATTCTTTCACCCAACCAAAAAATGACCAAATCTCCAACCTTCTCACAAGGTTTCTAATATAATGTACAAGTGTGATGGGGCTAACCAAGTTCACAATGTAAAAATGTGCAAAGGAAAGGCAATATTTTCCAAACCCACAAAACAATAACTATCCTTTGTATAACTCCAAAACCTCCCAAAGGATATGGTGGATGTATTTCACCTATCTAAGATAGATTCAAGATATTTCAAGTGGTTTTAGACCCTCAACACAATCCTAGCACTCAAATTCCTTAAAATTTCCTAATAGGCATAATTGCCCCCAACTAGGTCTCCAACAAGAAAGATGTTAAGTTTTATCCCAAACTTTACAAAGGAATTCTCAAATAAAATAGGTTTTTAGATACTAATTTTAACCCTATTTAACATATCTCAATCTCACTTTAGGTTGTTTTAGACCAATAATCAAATCCTCCAAATAGGCACCCTTTTAAAGAATAAAATAGGGTCATTTTCCAAAGAAACTACCTATTTCCCTTGCTTCCAATGCTATATACTATCAAAAGTCTCCTCAAATGGACCTAATAAATGGAATATAAGGTCAATTTTATGCTTCAACCTCTGCAAGTAAGAAACCCCCAAATTGGTCTCTTATAAATCCTAAAACATAGGGCTTTCTCAATGTATGACTTCCCAAGCCAACATCAATAAAAAAAAGATTGATTCACCATTTCCAAGGCATATGTAGACATAATATACCATAAAGTACCCCTCTCCAATAGATAGATCTCATGTTGTTGCTCCTTAGGCATGCATTCCATGCACCTACACACACCTAAACTCCATTAGAGGCCTCCAACCATACAAGTTCCTATCCAAACATTGTTAAAAGACTTATTTTCATAGTAATATAGGTTCATTCCATGGGAATCATATTCTAACATCCATGGAATGACCAATTTCTTCCTAGGTGCCGAAAACTTACAAAAATTGATAAAAAGTTGTAGTTGCTTCCAATCTGTACAATATGCCCCTTCAGACCTCACAACTGAGGTATTTATCCATCCTATGCCTATTGAAATGGTTACAAATACTATTTGAATATTTGTAACTCCTTTCCAACCAAGTTGCATTTTTGAGCAACATTTACAACTTTTTAATTTTGTAATTTTCCACAAAAAGTGCAATTTTTCAAAGTCTACTAGATTTCACTTCTAGGACTTGGAAAAAGGTTCCAAATTATTCAAAAATAACTAAAAAAACTTAATCCTAGGCTATCTTGACCTGAAATTCAAAAAGTACCAATTTTGCCTAATTAGCAAATTTTGCTCATATCTTGCACAAAGTGGCCTAAGCATGCACATCTTGCTCATATCTCTCATCATTCATTATGGGATCAAAATATTTTCTCTATTATCTTGGAGTGGCAAGGTAAAACCTAGTCCTAATATTATCATGTCCCATTGACAACTTGAATGATGTTGAGCATGCCAAACATAATTGACCCTAAGAGTCACTAAATGCCATAGGACAAAAATCTTTGATGGAGTATATTTTGGAGCTTGTGTGAGGTATGGATGAAATTCTAGGTTCTAAAAGATCATGTCATTGACACCTAAAATAAGCTCTCTCTCTTTTTAGAGATTGGGTTCCACTTTGATTTTGGGACACCATCTTGGATGCTGCTAAAACTTGTAGTGTTGTCTAGTACAAAGTTGACAACTAATGAATCTCTCTCACCATTTATCGTGGGATCAAGCTATCTATTTTGTTAGCTTTGAGTGGTTGGTTAATCCCTAGTCCCGAGCTCATCCTATCCCATTGAGTGCTCAAACAGTCTTGGGCATGCTAAATGGAATTGACTCCAAGAGTCACTAAATGCCAAAGAGAAGTGATCTTTGATGGGGCATATCTCAAAGCTCATGCAAGGTATGGATGCAATTCTAGGTGCTAAAGGATCATGTTGTCAACACATACAATAATATACATTTCATTTTTTTATATTGAATTCCATTTTGATTTTGTGGCCCCATCTCAGGTGATGCTAAAACTTGTAGTGTTGGCTAGTAGAAATTTGCTAATTTTTGAATTTGTCTCAGCATTTATCATGGGATCAAACTATCTACTTCGTTGGCTCTGAGTGGCTAGGAAAACCATAGACCCAAGCTTATCTATCCCCATTGACCACTTGAACATTCTTGGGTATGTTGAATGTAACTGACCTTGAGAGTCACTAAATACCATAGGGAAATGATTTTTGATGGGGCATATCAAGGAGCTCATGCACAATATGGATGCAATTCTAAGTGCTACAAGATTGTGTTGTCAACACCTATAATAACTTATATCTCTTTTTGGAGATTGGATTATTTTTGGATTTTGTGGCCCCATATTGGGTGATGCTAAAACTTGTAGTGTTGGCTTGTACAAAATTTCCAACTGGTGAATCTCTCAAACCATTCATCATTGGATTGAACTGTCTACTCTATTATCTTAGAGTGGTTGGGTAATCCCTAGTCCCAATCTCATCCTATCCCATTGATCACTTAAATATTCTTAGGAATGCAAAAAATAATTGACCCTGAGAGTCACTAAATGCCATATGGAAGTGATTTCTGATGAGGCATATCTTGGAGCTTGTGCAAGGTATGGATGAAATTCTAGGAGCTATAGGATCTGTGCTCAACACATATAATAAACTCTCTCTCTTTTTGGAGATTGGATTTTATTTGGAGTTTGCGGCCCCATCTCAAGTGATGTTGAAACTTGTAGTGTTGGCCAGCACAAAGTTGCCAACTATTGAATCTCTCTAAAAATTCATCATGGTATTGAGTTATCTACTCCATTAGCTTTGAGTACCTAGGTAAACCATAGTCCATAGCTCATCCCATCCTATTGACCACTTGAACATTCTTGGACACAACAAACAAAATTGACCCTAAGAGTCACTAAATGCCATAGGGAAAAAGTGTTTGATAGGGAATATATCATAGCTTATGTGAGGTATGGATAAAATTATGGGTGCTATAGGATCATGTTGCCAAAACCTATAATAACGTCTCTCTTTTTGGAGATTGGATTCCATTTGGATTTTACAGCCCATCTTGGGTGATGTTGAAATTTGTAGCGTTGGCCAATAGAAAGAAACCAATTGGTGAATCTCTCTAACTATTTTTCATGGGATCAAAGTATCTACTTCATTAGCTTTGCATGGATAGGTAAACATTAGTCTCAATCTCATCTCATCCCATTGACCATGTTGGTAAATATATTGTTCACTTTATTGAACTCTTTTAATGCCCAAAATTTTTAAACAATAACTAATTACAATAGTTGGGAAATTGTAGTTAAATGATTGATTTCCATCTAAATTTAATAGGTACAACTCCGTTATGGTTATGATTTTTAATGAATCCTTTTGTCACTAATCCTAAAAGGTGGGTTTGTTCTTGACCAGAGAACATAAGAGGTAAACCAAGTTAGGCTTAAACAAGAACTAACTTAGGAAAAGATTTAGGTGTCAATATTAATAAAATCCATGAAATCATACATCTTACAAGCCCACAAAATTTGATGATACAATAATGAAACCCATCAATGAATTAACTAGTTAATGGAATGCTTCTAAATCAAGTGTGTAAGAGACTAACTTAAAGAAAAATGCAAGAAATGATCTCTTAACCTTTGATAATACTACTATTATCCTCAATTCACTGTATTGAATACAGGAACAAAGCTCTATTTATTCCTTAACTTAATTCAACCGAAAGAGATATCTTAAAATAAACTAAAATAATGGAATGGTAAGTAATTGATATAAAACACATTCAACTTGTCTCTACAACATGAAGTATCTCACATAAAAAATTAGCTAACCTTTCATTAATCTTCCAATTAGGTACATATTGGATTTTGAGATGACCATTACAAAAAGGAATTCAATTGGTTCATCTCCTAAAAATGATAAATGGCAAGGAGCCAGTTATTAATTACAATTGCTTACCAAAATATGAAAGGGTAGGAGAGATGTTACTTTTCCTTATAGGCCTTTGTTGAAAATAAATTGATAAAAATATGAATATGTGTTTCAATCATTATTTTGTCATTGGTGTCAAACCAACTTACTTGTTGTTAAGTCAATTGCTTAGATGATTTATGTACTATCATTTTTTGATTAATGAAGAGGACATGATCAAATGAGGTACTAATAGCACCTAGAGGAAAGGTTGAGCTATGATATGAAAAAGGAGTACAAGGATAAGTTAAGATAGTGATATTATAGTGCACTGATAATCTACTTAAGGTTGCTGAGGATTGATACACTGATTAACTTTAGAAGAACAAGTTAAGCAAAGTATGTTTGCCAAGATTAACAATCTCCATAGTGGGCACCAAGAAAAGTTAGTGTAAGAAGAGCAAAAAATTAGTCAGATTCGAGCAAAGACAATTTCAGAGTAAGCTGAGTAATGTTTAGTTGATTTCAAGAACATGTAAACTTTAGTTCATTTTGAGTGTTTTGATAGTGGATGCCAAGCAATGCAGTATGTGCTAAGCATCAAAAGAAAGTTAATGATGAGTGTCAACATTATGAGAAAGATCAAGAATTTGATGAATCTAAGCTGACAATTTTGTTTTCTTGGATTGTGTGAACCATGTGCAAGGTATGCTTGATGATCTAGTGGCACATAATTCAAGATGAACCATTTTGAGGTAAATTAAAAAAGGATTGAAGGAGAAGTTTCTAGAAGGGAATGAAATGAAATGATGAGTAGATTTATTCAATCCTACATAATCCAACCTAACCCTAAATGGATGAAGCAGGATGAATGGAAAAAGATCTTAATTCTCTATTTATATAGATGGTTGGTCAGAAGCAAAGGTTTTCATGTGAGAGAACCTAAGGAAGACAAGGAGTCTAGGGTATTGCTTCATTTAGTAAACTAAGAGAAGAAACTACATTAGCAATAAAAGAAAGAAGGCTTAAGGGTATGGATGCTTGATGGGTGAACAAGTTTTTAGAGCTAAAGTGTGGGAAAGCTAAGTAGAATGGATGACTAAAATAAAGATCTATAATCTACAAGTGTGTTGTAAGTTGTTATCAGATTGAGCCTTATTGTTACTTTCTAATCATTGTACTAGTCCAGGGTAAATCCTTTGGATTAAGGTTGAGCTAACAATCATTCGTAAATCCTTTAACTGGGTGACATTCCAAGTGAATGATCTAAAGTCCTCTAATAAGGCTCACTTCTAATAGGGTGATTGCAATCCTTTAACCAAGTCACATTTAACAGTATGCATTGTAACCTTTAACAAGGTTGGCCTTTCATAGGGTATCACTTTAGAAGAGTGAGAATGAGTAGCATGTTGCTGGTGGTTTTTCCCAAATTTGGTTTCCATGTTAAGTCATTGTGTTGAATGTGTTATTGAATCTATTATGTTTCACGTTTACATTTTCTACAAAGTTAATTTGACACTAACCTACAAGTTTAAGTGATTGTATGACCTAATGGATGCATGCATAATTTTTTTTTTATGGATATGGGTTCACTAAGTTGTGAAAAGTTTTTATTGTACATCTAGAGCTTGCATAACTAATTCACCCCCCCTGCGGCCCTCTTAGATATTTTGAAGAATTCTAGTAGCCTTGGCAGAGATGATGATCAAAATAAGATCTTCATGTTGGTGAACATGAACGTTGGTGTATATTAGGAGCAATTTGGAGTGTTCTAGAGTTAGGTCTTTGATAGAACTTAATCATTCTTTTGATTCCTCCATTGCCACATGTATACATCCATTGAGCCATTGCAGATCTGACACTCTATCCTAATGATTGGTAGATTTCTTTGTTAGATTATCTAGATAACTAAAGAAATTCTTTTGCATGACAACAAATCCTACTATCCCCTTCCCTTGTCTACTAGTTTAGGATTCCTTGTGTAGGCCTTTTATCAATTTATAATTTCTATCCTATTCCTCCTTAACTTTTCTCTTTTTTTATTTTAGTCCTTCTTTTGCTACTAAAATCATTTAGGCCTTGAATTGCATACTTTGTTGACATTCAAATATGGGCTCAACTCTCTTCAGTAGAATCTTTTCCTTTACTACTTCCTTAGCTTACATTTGCATGAACATCTTCAATAATGAGATGCACTCCTTACTCTTGGCCTTTTCTATTGACATGGTAGCCTGATTAGCCAAGATGCTATCTTTTTCTATTTCAAGGCTCAACACTATATTTCTGAGTAGTTCTATGATTGCAAGTACTTTAGACTTGAGTTTTATTCTCCAATCCCTAAAAATTTTTTTAAAAATTACTTGTCTTTTTGTAGCTAGGAGATGATAGCTTGAATGGTTGTGGCTGTAGGATTTCTAGTGGTTGACACTCCCAAAATACTTGCCAATAGGGTAACTAGTTGCCTAATGAAGCAATTAAGATCATGAATCTCTAGCTTCATTCTGACTTTAGCTAGTTTGAGATCTTCTATTTGTCCTTCTATAACTTCATTTGTTGATTTCCATAGGTCCACTTTGGTGTGTCTACCTTCTTCGAGCTCTATAGACTGCAATGCGAAGTCCTTTGTAGTGAAGTCTTTAATTATTCCTTCCTTGGTGGGATTAGCAATCTCTATACTTAAGTTTCATGTATCGGGGTCTTGGCCAAGAATAGATAGAGTCTTCTACTTCTTGACTTTACTCAATGTTGACCTAGAATAGATAGCTAGAAATAAACTCTCTTTATTTGGGAATCCCTCTTTTTTCCTTTTCCTCTTTCTATCTAAGGTATCTTCCAGCCATGATTATGTGACAATTATCTTAGTTGATGTTCCTAATGTGTCCACACTAAACATTTTACTCTTAAAATTATTTAATGTCTTTGAAGCTAGAGAAATGAATTTCGTAACTTTAGGCATTTTCCTTGCTTCAGATTCTTTATCTACTTTAGATGTTTTCTCTACTCTAGAAGCTTCTTTTTCTACTTCATACAACTCTATAGATTCACTTTCATGACTTCCTCCATCTCCAAGATCAACCACTTGTATTTGAGGGATAATTAAAAGGATTAATGTGGTGCTTATGGATGGAATTAGACTGCTGTGAGGTGAGAGAGCCATAGTGACTACACTATTCTTCAATTCTTTTGCCTTATTCTTCTTGAACTCTATTTCTATTTTAGTTATAGGTACTAAACCATCTTAAGAATTTTTATCAAGTGGTATGTTCTTGTTAGGAGGTTGATCACCTCCTATGGATGGCTAAGTGGGTGCTTCAGTGAGAGGTAGGATTGTGCCTAAGGCACCACTTTGAGAAGATGAAGGTGTTGCCACATTTGGGGAGGACTAAGTGGGTGTGCCTTTGCTCTTGCTTCACCATGTCATGGTACACTCAACCTACTTCCAATTTCTCTTATAAATTCTAGCCATAATCATATCTAGATCCTCCATCGCATCTTCATAAGGTTCCAAAATTTTGGGTGTGTTCCTCAGCTTGGTCAGATAAGTATTGGTATACATATTTTTTCAATCATCTTTCACTCCATCTACATCAATGTTTTCCTTATAAGCTTTAATTTGGTCAAATTTCATCCTTGAAAAGGCTCAGTTATGGCTCTTGAACTCATCTTTGTAATTGGTCCAATAATCCTTAATGGTAGTGATGTGCTTTATCACAACCCCAATCTATAGAACATATTTGGCATACACAGTCGAGGCGAACATAGGCCTCAAGAACTTATACATGTCCATCTTATATTTCCTTTTGAACACCATCATAATGTTCTTGGCATCAAACTAGGTGTCATAGCTGAAGGCTCCAACATTCATGTGGAATTTGTAGCCTTTCTTCTTCAAGATTTTGCTTAGTATGTTCACTTGTAGTGCTTGTTGTATAATCTCAATGAACATGATCATGTCACTTAGATACCTTGGTAGTTTTGAGGGAAATCCATCAAATTTTGCAAGACACAAATAAGAAATTGATGAGAACTGAATAAAATAACATCCAAACTGGCTGATGGTGGCCATGGCTTTTGGGCTAAATCTCCTCTTTGGGAATACTTTTAATTCCCTGCATATCCTCATGGTAAATGCATCATTCACCTTGACATAATCTGCATAAATATTCTATAATTGGAGACATGGGTAAAAATCATAAGTCTTAACATCTCCTTGAACTCTAGACCATAATTACAATAAGGCCAACATGTAAATCAAGAAGGAAGACATATAAAATGTATTGTAAACATTGGGAACCTGGAGGGCATTGGACAGAGTCTCACTTACCCCTTGAGCCCAATTGATATAATGGGTGTTTTAGCAAATAAGTTGAACTAGAAAGAAGTATTGTTCAATGAAATTTAAAGCTTCTACCTCACCTTTCAACCTATGCAAGAGAACTAAAATGTTAGTTATCTTTGTATTAACGTTAGTTCTAAAAAAAGTTTTAGGAAATTTTCTCTTATTACTTTGTGGCTTCTGGAACCAAGTTCTCATGATCTCCTTCCTCTAGTTCATTTTATTTGTTGAGAATTCTAAGGCAACCTCACCAACAACTAGTCAAATAACTCTTCTTGCTCAGGCACCCACAGATAGTTCACCACTATTTTTATATGAATTGAAATTAATATTGTATCATTAGGTAGAATAATTTGCCTAGTTTCTAGGTTGTAGTGATGAATGTATTCATAAATCAGTTCCCAAGCCTAGAATACAATAAAAAGACTAGTGGCCTTGACTAAACCATATCCTTAGATTTTTTTAGTAATAGGATGAATTCATTTAGATTTTACCCTCCTTTGGAAATCTTCCATGTCATGGAAGCAAAGGGATGTGCTCATGAAATTTTGTAATTAGGACTTGTGATATAGGAACATCTAGTGGTTTAATGGAAATCCTATATCACCAAAAGAAATTCTTAGTGTTATTTTTTATTTAATCTATTTTCACTTCTAGATACCCATTTGGGTCAAATAAGGATTCCAACTCTCATAGTTCCACTATTGGTTTTCGGGGTTAGAGTATTTAAACACCTTGGGATGCATGCTAATGTAAAAAATAGGTTATTTTGTAATTGAGCCATAATTACAATGTGTTAGAGGGTTTAAGTTGGAGGGATTATTATACTTTTAATTTAAAGTACTCCAGAAAAAGAATCAGGTCAAAAGGCTTTACGGTCTGAAAGTTATTGTAGTTTTAAGTTGCTTGGAGACCTCCTAAGAGCACTTCAAAGTTAGATATGAGGTACTAAATGGCCTTATATGGGTCCAAAAATTTGTGGATGAGTTTAGTTAGACACAAGACTATAGGGTGCTAGGAGGGCTTTCTAGAAACATAAACTATTTTTTAATCAAAATCCTGGATCAAAAGTTATCCCTCTTAGAAGTTGGAATACCATTTCTAGACTCTTCTAATTTTACATTGACTTTTGACATATTTTTTAAAACCTTCTATTTTGGCAGTGGATGCCAAAATGACATATTATAAAATGTATTCCTAACCCTAAACCTAATTTGGGTACTTAAGGACATTTCTATCATTGTAAACACAACTTTTGGTGGAGTTTGGGAGAAGGTACCCGAGGAGGGTATTTTTTCTCTAGAATTAGAGCACATTGTAAGCTTATAGGGCATGTATTTGAGTCTATTTTCATTGTACTAAATGTAATAGTAGATCAATTTTGATAATAATATTCCCCTTTTCCTTTTTTATTCATTTTTTCTTGGGTTGTGCCCTCATCAAGTGGTATCATAGCAAATTTTTCTAAGTGTGTAGACAGAGCACTGACTGTGAGGTAGTTTGCATGAAGATTGTGTGATTGTGGGTTTTGATACAAGAAGATGCCTCCACAAAGGAAGCATGGTGGAAGGGCTAGAGGTTTTACTCCTAATGTTAGATCCCTCTAGAGACAAGTCTAGACAATGTAGGAGGAGATCTGTAGAGGGACGAATGTTGTCATAGGTGATGAAAGTGAGGAAGAAAATAAAGAATAAGGAAATATTGGGAAGGAAGGGAAAGGAGATAGAGAAGTCATAAACTAGGTAGAGAAGAATATTTTTAGAGCCTTTGACAAGCTTGGAAAAATCGCTAAAATTAATGTTGGCATGTTTTCAATAAATCTAAGCTTGGATGAGCTGATCGACTGGATCAATGAGCTAGAGGAATATTTTGAGTATTAGAATATTTGGGAACCTAATCAGGTTAAATTTGTGAAGGCCAAAATGAAAGGTCATGCCCAAATATAGTGGCAAGAGATTTAGTTTGAAATAAATAGAAGATGATAGGAGAAAATCACAAGATGGGATTGCATGGTGGACAAACTCAAGAAGCAGCTCATTCTTGTTGATTACAAGCTTGATTTGTTTAAGAAGATGCAAGGGTTAAAGAAAGTAGGAAAATCAATCTAGGAATGCATAGAGGAATTCTATTGAATCCTTATTAGGGTAGGGCATGTAGAAAAAAACAAGGAGAATGTTGCCCATTACCTTAGTGGGTTAAGACCTAGCATTTAGGAGGAGTTAAGTCTAGTTAGAATGAATAGCATTAAAGAGGTAGACCAGTTTGCCTTATAAATTGAGGAGAAGCTAAATTTTTTTTTTTTATAAAAGGAAATGAGGGCATATTCAAGGAGGAAGGGGTGTTGGTAGGTCATTTGGAGGACGAAATGAGAGTTCAAAGAAAAATGAAGATGTGGGTACTAGCTGAAACCAAAGGAATGATGCTTTCATCCTCTCTCATGATCAAAAATTTGGAGATTAGAGACAAAGAGGTAGAGGACATGGAAAATATTCAAGAAGAGGAGGCTTTTGTGGTACTTTTTAAGATTGCAATGAAGTAGGTAATCATGCCTTCGAATTCCCTCAACACCAAGGAAGGATAGATTGGAGAGCTGATGGTTAAGAAAGGCTTGATCATGAGGATGATGATGTGCAATCATCACATTCAGGGGATGAAAAAAATGAGAGGTTTAAGTTAATGAAAGGATATTACTGAGTGATGAGATTGAACCTAGGCAAAGGAGGAGTTTGTTTTGTACCAATATCAAGTGTGCAGGTAAATGTTTCGATGTGATTGTTGATGGTGGAAGCACTAATAACTTGGTATCAAAGGAGATTGCTTCAAAGCTAAAGCTCAAGAGGGAGAAACACCCCCAGACCTAATAGATTTCTTGGGTGCAAGATGATCATAAGGTCGTATTTAGTGAGAAATGTTTGGTAGAGTTCAAGATTGGGAGTTACCATGACAAGGCTCTCTGTGATGTCATTCCAATGGATGTGCACCATTTATTGTTGGGAAGGCTATGACAGTCTGATAGTCATGCTATACATGATGGTCATGCAAATACATACTCTTTGAGAAAGGATGGAGTTTGCCACAAATTGAAGCCCTTGATAAAGGAGGGTGAAAAGGTATGTAGTAGTGCTAGGGTATGTCTTGTTGATGGAATAAAATTTCTAAATGGCATGAAACATCAAGATATGTGTTATACTTTAGTTCCTAGAAAAGATAAGGAAGGTAGTAGCAAAATTGCACTTGAAGTTTTAGTTCTATTAAGTGAGTAAAGATCTCATCTCTGATAATGTTCTAGTAGGCTTGCCTCTAATAAGGAAAATCAGTCATCAAATAGATTTAGTCCCTAGAGCTAGTTTTCCTAACAAAACTGCTCATAGGATGACTCCTACTGAGATTGAGGAGCTAAATAGACAAGTTCAAGAGCTGTTGAGGAAATGTTTGATTCGAGAGAGCTTAAGTCCATGTATAGTACCTTCAGTGATGACATAAAAGAAGGATGGAGAGTGGAGAATGTGTATAGATTCTGTGGCTATATATAGAATAACCATCAAGTATGGGTATCCTTTGAAAGAATGGATGATCTTATGGACTATTTTATTGGAACTTAATACTTCACAAAGATAGATCTCAAGAGTAGCTATCACTAGATATGGATATGAGAAGGACATGAGTGGAAGACTACATTCAAGACCAAAGAGGGTCTATATGAGTGGTTAGTCATGCCCTTTGGACTAACCAATGCACCAAGCACCTTCATGTGGCTTATGAATGAGGTACTAAAGAAATTTTTGGGAAAATTTGTTATTGTCTATGTAGATGATATTTTGATTTTTAGTAAGTCTTTGGATGAACATTTATTGCACATTTGTAGTGTCCTTGAAAGGTTGAGGGAAGAGAAATTTTTGATTAATTTGAAGAAGTGCAGCTTTGTCAAAAGGGAGTTAATCTATTTGGGGTTTTTTGTATTAGTTGAGGGTCTCAAAATGGACCCAAAGAAGGTGAAGGTCATCTTAGAATGGCCTACTCCAAGGTCTATCACTGAGGTGAGGTCATTCCATAGTTTGGCTAGTTTTTATAGGAAGTTCATTAGGAATTTTAGAAGTATATGTGCACTCCTATTTGAAACAATGAAGAAGGATATAAAAGAGTTTAAGTGGACTACATGAGTTGTAAGGAGTTTTGAATTACTAAAGAAGAAGGTGACAGGGCAACCTATGTTGGAACTTCCTAATTTTAGTAAAGTGTTCCAAGTGGATTGGAATGCTAGTGGCAGTTCTATTGGGGTTGTGTTGAACCAAGAAGTTAAACCTATTGCCAATTTTGGTAAAAAATTGAATGATGCAAAGAAGAAATATTCTAGTTATGATCAGGAGTTCTATGCAATAGTTCAAGCCTTAAAGAAATGGAGGCATTATTTGTTTCCAATAGCATTTGTCTTGTATACTAATCACTAGGCATTGCAATACCTAAATAGCCAAGGTAAATTTAATTAGAGACATTTGAAATGGGTATAGTTCATGCAAAGCTATACATTTGTATTGAAACATAGAAGCAGAAGGTCTAATAGGGTTACAAATGCATTAACTAGGAGACAATTGTTGCTGACAGTAATGTAGGTGGAAGTCGTTGGGTTTGATGAATTCAAGACTTTGTACCCCAAGGATCCTAACTTTGTAGAGGCATGAAAGGATTGTAAAAAACTTGTTACTCTAGATAGCACTAGGTGACTAGATTACATGATTTAGGATGGTATGTTGTTCAAGGGAAGCCAATTGTGTATTCCAAGGAGTTCCATGAGGGAAAAATTGATCAAGGAGAAGCACAATGGAGGGATGGTAGGACACTTTGGCCGATATAAGGATATTTCCATTATTAGAGAACATTATTTTTGGCGTCAATTATCATAGGATGTGAAGAAGTCTATGTAGAGTTTTAAAGTATGTCAAAAAGCCAAAGGATTTAGTCACAATACCAGACTCTATCAGCCATTGCATGTTCCATTGAAGCCTTGGAAGGACATAAGTATGGATTTTGTTCTTGGATTGCCAAGGAAAAAAAGGGGTAATGACTCAATATTTGTGGTGGTTGATAGGTTCTCCAAGATGACACATTTCATTCCATGCCACAAGACTCATGATGCAGTACATATTGAAAATATGTTTTTTAGAGAGGTGATGAGGCTAGATGGTCTCCTCAAAAGTATTGTTTCTGATAGAGATACTAAATTTGTGGGGTATTTCTGGAGGATTTTGTGGAAGAAGTTGAAGACATAATTGAAGTTTAGTTCTACCATAGATTTGATTCTACCACAAGAAAAATTAGTTTACAATAATTCTGTGGACAAGAGTATTATGAGATAACCATTCCAAATTGTGTATGAGAGTATCTAAGGACTGCACTAGAGTTGAGGAAGCTGGAGCAAGGAGAAAGTTAAAGTGTTGAGGCATAAGACTTTGCTGAACATGTCAAGAACCTACATGAGGAGGTGTGAGCACATATTACCAAGATGAACCTATAGTATAGGGCTAGGGTAGATCAAAAGAGGAGAAATAAGGAGTTCCAAGTTGGAGATTAAGTTATGATATATTTGAGGAAGGAACAATTTCCAGTGGGCACCTACAACAAGCTGAACATGAAGAAATTTGGCCCCTATAAAATTTTGAAGAAACATGATTCAAGGAATGAATATGAGGTGGAATTACTAGATGGGATTCACATTTCTACTATTTTTAATATTGCAAACTTAAAAAAAATCATGATGATGGTTCAGATGAGAAGTTGATGTTGGAGCCATGTCCAATTCCTATTTCTGCAAAGGAAGAGATTGAAGAAGTTCTAGATAGTTATGTGGGCCAGAGTACCAGAAATATGCAATATGAAGAATACCTGGTGAAGTGGAAAGGATGACCAATAAAAGACTCAACTTGGATATCTACAATGGAGGTTTCCCATTTGGGTTTTCCTCTATCAAATATAAAGAGACAGGGTAAGGGAAATCTTGTATCACCCAAAAAAATTCTTAGTATTAGTTTCTACTTAATGTGTTTTCATTTCTAGATACCCATTTGGGTCAAATAAGGATTCCAACTCTCATAGTTTCACTATTGGTTTTCTTAGTTAGAGTTTTAGGGCACCTTGGGACATGTGCCAATGTAGAAAATAGGTTATTTTGTAATTGAGCCATAATTATAATGAGTTATATTGTGTAAGTTGGAGGGATGATTATACCTATAATTTAAATAACTTTGGAAAAATAATTAGGTCAAAAGGCTTTATGGTTTGAAAGTTATTACAGTTTTAAGTTGCCTAGAGACCTCCTAAGAGAACTTCATAGTCACATTTAGAGAAATAAATGGCCTTGTACAAGCTCAAAAATGGTGAATAAGAAATATAGAGCACTTGGAGAGCTTTCTAGAAATGTAAACGGTTCGTCAATTGAAGCCCCAAATAAAAAATTATGCCTCCTAGAAGTTGGACTACCATTTTTGGATTCTCCTAATTTTACACCAACTTTTGACATGTTCTCTAGAATCCTTTGTTTTGGTGGTGGATGCCAAATTGCATATTCTAAAATGTATTCCTAATCCTATACCTAATTTTGGTACTTAAGGAAATTTTTGGCATTGTAAAGGTAGCTTTTGGTGGAGTTTGGGAGAAGATACTGGAGGATGATTTTTTTCTCCAGAATTAGACAACATTGTAAGCCCATAGGGCATGTCTTTGAGTCTATTTTCATTGTAATAAATGTAATAGTAGATCACTTCTGATAATAATATTCCCCTTTTCCTATTGTATTCATTTTGTCTTGGGTTGTGGCCTCAACTTGATCCTAGTCAAACAATAGAAACCCACAAAATTGGTTGCCATGAGTTTGTGAAAAATATTTTGAATTGAAAGATTGAATGACATAGTTCAAAATGTGATAGCTATATAATTTTTAGAGGCTATGTGTATTGATAGAATGAGGAAACAAAGAACATAAGTAACTCATTCAATTGCTTGTGCATCTTTATATGAGAGTCTTGATTCATCTATTATTCTTTAGAATTTTCAAAATATAGATGAAATTTAAGAAAATACCCATTGGATAGAAAATGCAAAAGATCAATGAAAATTTAGGAGTCTTTTTAGGGTAAAAGTACAAACATGTGTCACCTTTCAGGTTGACTTATCAAAATGAATAAATTTGAGTATTTCTATCTAAAAATTAATTTTGTTCAAACATATGATCTAGATAAATTTATTATAGCTAAGTTATATATGGTCTCACACTTTTCAAATTGGAAATTTCTATTAAATGCATGTTTTATACTACCTTTTATCCAATTACTAAAGAAATAAAAGAATTTCAAAAAACTAGCGTTTCAATATTGTTGTCCCACTTTTCATCTTGAATCCATGATGCAAAGTGGAAACTGTCCTGTCATTGGTAAAGTCTAGTTGTACCTGGGTCTATTTTTAATCTTTCTTAGGTATATAGTTTCTCCATCAGATTATCCATTCTTCCCTTACTTCACATCACATGGCTAGGCAGGTTCCCTCTATGTCATGAGTTTGTGGGTAGTTTAGGACCTAATCTAATGGAGATCTTGAAAATTCACAAAATGGTTTTCAATAGTGGACTTGTTTATGGTTCATAATATTTTTCAAGGGAAAGTATGAATCTTGCAGAAAAATAGAGATGGCCTTCTCCTTAGTGGGTTTCCTACTCTTGAAGATGATTTTTTGTAGAGATAAAAAATAAGGCTTATAGGCTGAAGCAAGAAGGAAATGAGTTATTACATGGATAGGTCATATCTATATTATAATATTCCACCTTGAGAGGTACTTGGGATTCATCATAGTGCTTAGAATCATCTCTAGTGGAAAACTCTAAAGTGACTTCTCCACGACGGGCTTTCGACCCATGAAGTTAGTTTTCCGATAAAGGCATTTGTGAGAGAGAAAAACAAGTTGGTGGATCCCTCTTCCATTTTCACAACCCTTTTGAGATTTTTTGAAACCTAAAGGCATATTGACTTAAAGGGTAAAGTAAAAATAAAGGCAAGGGCAAAAAAATGGAAATCACTTTCTCCTCGGTGGGTTTCCAACCGTTCAAGGTGATTTTCCACATCCTGTGAGAAATCAACCCTGCAAGCATGTTAGGCACATAAATTGATCACAAGATACTTAAAAATGGTAATGAAAACAAGTTAATCACATTTGGAAAGGTATTTTGAGAAAAATCTAGCTGAGAAAATATTTCCTTACAGAGTACTCCATTCTTAATTCTCTGGAACTTGGTGAAAAATGGGAAGGTAAGTATGTAATAAAAGAAAGTTACCATTAGGCCAATGAGAACAGTGAAAACACATAAGAAAGGTTTTTTAGAAACTCCTCTATTTCCTAATCCAATGGATTTTTCCTTTAATTCACTCGTGTGGTGCAGATCTTGAAGATTAATGGGCGAATTAGGATTTCTATATAGAGAGAAACATAATAGTTTTTCAAATTACCAATTTTTATTGAACTATTATGCTATTGAATTGTATAGCATTTTAAAAGCTCTTATACTTTCAAATTCTACTTTGTATATTACCTTCAATTTTAAGGTTTCAATTCATTTCTACCTCACATAAAATGCCAACTAGATTCACTGGGTTTGACAGGCTGCATGAAATCAAGTCTACATTACAGAATGTTACAGACACCTCGCTCTATTTCTTTGACATGCAAGATTTTAAAAGGATATTGAGGTCATAAAAAATTCACCCCATAATTGAAAAGCTCCAAGGAAGCAACTAGATTTTTGGTGCTGATTCAAGCTCCTGAGTTGATTGTCGAATGTATAAATCATTACAACCCAGACAATAGACAAATTTTGTTGCCTAACCATACAATTTTAATCTCTATTGATAGGCTAATTGTAGTAAATTGCCTTTGGGTTCCAAAGTGAGAATAATTTTTTGAGTTGACAGTAGGAGGAGCCATGTCTAAGTTCTCCTTGAAGAAAATGGTGTGGAGAAAAGAAATTATGAGGTCCTAGTTCCAAAAGCCACGAGGAGCTAAGAGTAAGGTTCCTAAAACTCTATTTGGCACTGATCTCAAGCCTGAGATCATAGAAATTCTATTCTCTTACATCGATTGAAATGTGAGGCATAAGCACTCAATTTTGTTGAACAATATTTCTTTTTGGTAAAAATCATCTATTCAGATACACATTATGTTGATTGGGCCCATGAGGTAAGTGAGCATCTATCCAGAGCCCTTAGTGTTGAAATTTTTTACAATACCTTCTACATGTATTCTTTCTTGATTTATATGTTAGCTTCTCTACAATTGTGGCTAGGCCTTCTTAGAAAAGAGAATTTCCCTAATGATGTGAAAAGCTATGAATTTTATCCATGCTTGCAATTATAGAATAACTATGTAGAATATGTCAGAGTTAATGACTCAGTTACAATGACAATTTGTAGGGAACTCCAAGGATGCTTGTGGAGAAGGTTTATCCTAGAGGCAACAGCAACAATCAGCCAGTTTGGTAGCTATTTTATTTAATTTTCATCCTTTTCATATTTGCATTTTACAGCTTTTGATAGATTTCCTTTGAAGATACCCAGATACCCAAGTGATTTGATTGTGCTAATAGAGATCACGAGGAAAGTGATCTAGGTGAATGTACTGAGTACAAGCTTGAAGAAGAAAGGGTATGAATTCCCTATGAAGGTTGGAGCTTATAGTTGTGAGCCTTACTTTGATGCTAAAAATATGCTCAAAGCATTTGAGACCAAGTATAAGTTAGAAAAATATGAGGTCATGAGACCTATGTTTGATCCAAATGGATATGTGAGAGAGGTGTTGTAGATTGGTAGTGTGATCAAACATGTTACCACAATCGAAGATTATTGGGCAGATTACAAGGATGAGTTGCAGAGCTGAGATCGTGCTTTCACTAGGCTCATGATGGAACAAGTAAAGACATATGGTATTGATCTCAATGTTGAAGGATTGGAGGATGATGGTCAAAATATGTATAACAATAGTTATTTGAATAAGGGGGATTCCTATCAGTTTTGAGCCATATGTAGATGTGGAAGAGGATCTTGATATCATGATGGCTAGGATCATCAAGAGAATGGGGAAATGGGTTGAGTGGACAACCAAGAAGAGCCAGAGTAAAAGTACAGTCACTCAAGCTTCTCCAGTAGCTGGAACACCTACTTCATCTTAGAGTGCTACACAAGGTGTGACCATAGCTTCCACTCAAGAGCCAAATTAATCTTTAGGAGGAGGTGATCAACCTCCAAACAAGAATTTCCTCATAGCTAAGAGTTGTCATGATGGTTCCCTCCCAGTCATAGGAACCCAAACTAGTACTAAAGAAAAGAAGATGGAAGAGCCAAAGGATAGTGCCTCCACTCCAGTCCCATCCCCTCATACTACTCCAATTCCATCTCCTCACACTACCCTAGTTCCTTCTCCTCATACCACTCCAATTGCATCTCCTCATCATAGCCCTATTCGATTAGTAAGTGCTTTACTTCTAAGGCCAAGTGGTTCACCTATATAGATAGTAGACTCAGGGGATGGAAAGAGTAGCAATAGTGGGTCTATTGAGTTAGATGAGGTGGTGAAGAAAACTTCAGAAGTGGAAAAGGGTCAGAATTCTTCTAGGTTAATCTCTAAAGATTCAAAATATCCTTTCTCTTCAAATCCTATAACAATAACTCCAGCTAAGAAAAAGATGTTTAGTATTGAATCACTTGGAACAACTTCCAAAGTGATAGGAATAGATTCTTGGTTGGAAGATACTTAGGAAAGGAAGAGAAAGAGAAAGGATGAAAGTGCTTCCACAAAAGATATTGTATCTCTTGTAGTTTATTCTGGATCTACATTGACAAAAGTTAAGAAGCAAAAGACTTTATTGATACTTGAGAAAGATTTAGAAATAGGGCATTTGACAATGGAAATAGCCAAGCCAAACAAAGGAGGGAGAATCAAGGACATGATGGCTGATGATTTCACTCTACATTCAATTGATCTTGGAGAAGCTGGACATGATACAAAGGTTAGCTTGTGGAGATAAAGTCATGAAGTAATAGAAGGACAATTAGAAAGTCTTAAGTTATCAAAGATTAGGATGAAAGCTGAGATAGAGGAGTTGAACAAGTTCATCAGGCAATTGGACACCCCATTGGCAACTATTTCTGGTGTGTTAGTAACCCAGAATCCTATTGCAGCTAAAGTGCAATCCCTCATTTCTCAACTTCAGGAGGATAGGTACCAAAGCATATAGTTCAATCTAGAAATGATCTAGCTAACTGAAAAGGGACACAAGGAAATAAAGGATAAAGCAAAGAAGACTCAATATAGAGGATTTGAACTCATGAAAGGGTTACACACTGATTCAAAAACTAGTGGTCAAGGAAAGGCTCTCACTGGAATAGATATAATGAGAAATAACTTTTCTACTTTTTTGGATAATCTGTCCAGAGTGACTTCTAGTAGTCAAAATAGAGTTGCAGAACTCTAGACACTCAGTGGTTGTATACATGTGGCCATGGAAGAGTTTCCAAATTAGTTGAATACTATGAAAGAGCTAGCTAGGGAACATTGAAAATGGCTCCTGAGATTCACCAATATATACCTGCCTGACCATGAAGAGCTAATTCCAATTATAGTTTCTACTAAGGCATATAGAGTGAAAAAAGAAAAGGGGAAGAAGTTTAAATGATTCACATTATGCCCTCTTTTCATTTTCTTTTGTAATTTTTGTAATATGAAAAACTAGCATCTTGTCATTTGTCATTTTGAGAAGATAAATTGATTAAGCTTCTATTGTAATAGTCATCTTGAAACTCTATATGTATGAAATTGAGAGATTAATGAAAGGTTGTCAAATTTTTGGTGTGAAGTACTTTTTGTTATAGAGACAATTGAATGGTATTTTACATCAATCATTTTCTGTTCCAATTTGAATTGGTTTTAGTCTTATGTTTGAGTCAAAACAAGGAAAGAACAGAGTTTCACTTCCCCTATTTTGAAACAGATGAATGTGATAGGCATTGTTATTGTTCATTCAAAGAGAAATCCCTCCAACATTTTTAGTTTATTAATCACAGTTTTGTTTCAAATTAGCTTAGTTTAGTATTAGCTATTATTTGGATTAACTTTATGAATTCATAAGATGTGTGAATGCATAAAACCATTTTGGTATTCAGAAATAACTATACCTTGAGTTAGATTCTATTTAGGTCTAGCTTGGTTATACCTCTTCTGTTCTTAGGTCAAGAACATACCCCTGAATTAGTATAGCAAGAATACATAATTCACTGAAGATCTTGTGTAGGGAGTTGCACCTATCAATTTAGAGAAAAGTCTATTTAACTGTAAGTGGCTTTTTAGCTGTTTGTAACTAGATATTGTTCCAAATTTGGGTATTAAAGGGTCATAATCAAAATAAAAAATCTGTTTACCAACAAATATCTCTTATTGTTTTTATGATATTTTTTTAATAACATATAAACACAATTTTTATAGAGCTCAAAGTCGAGAATATTCTCATATAGATTTTATAGTGGTTTAATTAGATACAGTATATTGTAATTAATAAATTCTACAAGAAAGTATTTTAACACTAAAAAAATTGTTGATTTTGAGAAAGGAAAAAATATTAAATCATATTAAAGAAATTTAAAAATTATATGATGTTCTAGAGGAGAAATTCCTGTTCGAAAAAGTATAATTTTTCTTTTGGTAAGAATAGATTTGTTTTAAAGAATGTTGTGGGAGCTGAAAACTATTAATTTCAAGCAAGTTGAAATTTGAATCATTATAAAAGAGAAAATATGGGTCTAAAGTCAATTTTTATTTTTAATTGTTCTAGCTATATATGTCATCTCTAACATAGTCTAAGATAAAAGAGAAATAAGTTTATTTCCATATAGTTTTGTGGTGGGAACTAGATCCCTAATCTTCAACATTTTTCAGCAACTAAACTTTATCTATTTTAACACATTTAATTGGTTCACTTCATTTTCAAATTCTAAATAATAATACCAGTTATATGTCATTGAAGGTGAAAAGATATACTTTTGTTATCCTTTTCCTTTACAAAAGGTGACACAACTTTGTGTTTTTACCCTTCATTCTTTGATTGAGCTCAATGGGAACTTTCTATAAGCCAAGTACTCACAAATCCATTTTCCATTAAGTTTTGAAAAGTTACCATTGGAGTACTCTATTGATAAAAATCTGCCACATGAGATTTTGACAATATCCTCTTTCTATAATGGTTTGATTCATTCTAATATTATTCTAACATGTTCTAAATCTTGTATGGGGAAAATGTTTTCTTGTTAGCTAAATCTTGCTTGAATAATAAAAAAATTGTCTTCATGGGTTGGAAACCTGTCAAGGAGAAGACAATTTTGATTTTTCTATCAATGCTTTCTTCTAGGTTGAATCTTTGATAGTTGCATTTGTAGTAGTTGGGAATGCTTAGTTAAGGCTCGAGGACCCATTTGAGAGACATTCAACCTCTTATGTTTCACTTCCAACTAGTTTGTGAAGAATTGTCTTCATGGGTTGGAAACCTTCCGAGGAGAAGATATATCTAGGTTTTCTACCAACACTAAATATCGGAGTAATAATGAATCCAAATATTTTCTATGAGTCTATCTTGGATTCAAATATAAATTTATTTGAATTTTTGCATCTTTGGGGGCTTCTTGAGTTATATTTGTTTTGAAATAATCTTTTGTGGGAAATTTCCTTCATGGGTTGAAACCCACTAAGGAGAAGATAATTTGCAAATTTTTGCAAATGCTCATTTTATAAAGAGATGATAAACTATGAATAACTAGAGCACATATTTGATCTATAATGAGTAAAGTTGATCTCCATTAGAATAGTTACTAACTTACCTAACCAAACTACATGGTAGAAATAAACACCTAGCCAACTATAAAGAGAGAGAGAAGGCAAAAAGGAGAAAATCCAATAGAGATCACCTAGCCTTTAGGGGTCTAGAATTAGACTCAGAAAATTTTAGGGAGAACATTGATCTTATTTAAAACATATAAGTCACTTTTTCCAATAGATTGGACAAAAAAGTGTGGCAATATTTGGCTCTATCTGGGGACTTGGACAATCTATGTCTAGGAAAGGAGTCCAAGATCTTTGGTTTTGCAAAAATGAAAGGTGGCTACACATCAAAACTAAAAATGAAAAAATTAGGAAAACTAAACTAAGGAAAAATAAAAATAGGGACTAAATGTAACTATGATACAATATAGGGATTACCTATTTTCAATTCAAAATTTGATACATCTTCAAATCTTGACCATTGCAGGTCAGAGGTAGTACTTCACCATTTGGATATTGCAATTAGAATGAATTATTTTCAAAGGCTTGATGAACATTGAATGAACCTATCCATAGTGTTTCAAATTTCCCATGCATGCCTTTTGGTGCCCTTCTCTTATCCCACAATAGTATAATATCTCCCACCATAAACTTTTGCAGTCTAGTCTTCTTGTCAAATAATTTCTTCACACACATTTGATGTTGTGTGATATGATCCACAATTTATTCTCTTTCTTCCTTGAGCTTACTCAAATATAGGATCCACTTCTCTAGTCCATTTTTGTAAATTTCATCTTTAATCATTGTCCTCAATCTACTAGTGGAAAATTCTAGGGGTTGGGGAAGATTATCTTCTGCTCCATAGACTAGTTCGAAAGGGGAAACCTCAAATGCTCTCTTTGGGGTCACTATGTCTACCCAAAGTACTTCTTTAATCTTTTTGTGCCATGTTTTTTGATTATTTGATACTAATTTCTTCATTATTTTCACCAAATTCTTGTTACTAGACTTAGCTTGACCATTCCCTTGTAGAAAATAATCATATGAGTGTGTGATTGTTATTGATGTAGCAGTGGACAAAAAAAGCCTTCAAATAGTGAGAAATGGTAAGTTTCCAATCCCTCAGCACCCAAGGTAAAGGGTCCAAGTGCTAAATACCTATCAAATTATAGAAAAGGGTCTTAGATAAGGTTAACATAACCCTACAATGCAAGGTAACCTAATCCTTATGCTTACCAAGGTCCTAAGCACCAAAACACACAAATGCACTAAGGGATCTCTTCAACAATAGAGGGATGAAACCCCAAAAGTGGATGTTAAGACCAAGGGAGGCCTAAAATCATTGCTCTATCTTATTTAGGTCTTATTATTAAGAACTCAATGGTTCTTTCATTTAAAAGCAACCTATAACACCAAGTTACTTCACACCCTATGGATTTGGCTTGTAGCCCTTCCTAGAGTGAAACTTGCTCATAAGTATAAATATGTCCAAAGGAGGTGATGTTTTAATTAGGGATTCTAATTTTTTTTGGAGTTTACAAAACATGTTTGAACACCAAGGAATGGAAATACAAGGAAGTTGCTACTATTACTTTATTAGATTGGGGTAATAGGCCTAATTAGGGATCGAATTACACTACAATTGCTCTTTATTCTATGCAAAAAAATAAAATAAGAATTTATACATGTATGGATATAAAAAAAAAACCTAAAATACAAGTTTTTAGGCTTTGAGGAATCCCCAACCAAGTTCTAGGGATGACTATCCTAGTTGCTGATTGGTGTACACATAGCAATGCACACCTAGGGTGTAGTAGCATATCCAACCCTTTGCATTTGATAGAAATTAGCCTAAAAAATATGAAGGTACATGTATAAAGCTTTTATTCCACCAAGGGTAATCAATTTCCCATGGTAGAATGTGCCTAAATAGTTAAACCCTATTAGGACCCTGGTTTTAAGCCTTAATTCTAGGCGATGTGAGTAAAAATTGATATCTTCCAAACTATAGCAGATCAAAGTATGGGACAAAATGAAAATATAATATGACTCAAGGATTAAACTTTTGAAATCACTAGTTCATTCCCTCACATCCATACCTATTTTTACAATGGCCTAAAACATGAAATCTACAGAGAAATGTTGATTATTTTTATTGATAAATGCCAAATTTTATTGTTCTCCCTACCACCCACCTATGAGGGATTATGTAGGGCACTCCCAATGGTTATATGGCATATTTGAACTATTTACCCATTTGGGAGGTATAGTTACAAGTCTTTGATAACTTTTAGAAAGTTGGTCAAAAGTTTCATCACAACTTTTAGAGCATTTTTTGCAAAATTTTATAAATTGCAAATCTAATGACCAAACTTGGTCTTTGCACTATGCTAATGACCCAACATGGATCTAAATCTTAAAAAAATGGAAAAACCTAAGATCCTATGATTTTTAGGCTCATAGACCTCTTTGTACCCTAGTTATCCAGGTGGTTATAATTATGCCAATATGGGAACTAGGCCTTACAACTAGGTCTATGTGCCTGACTAGAACTTCTAAAATAAGTAGACTGTTTAGGACTCTTAGGTATATTGTTTGATGAGTTTGGAGTAGGTACTCCTACACCATACTCCCCTTGATTTTTAGAACTCAAGTCCCTACCTGAGGGTAGAAAATCCATTGTAGTTCCATGTTGTTTGATTATGTCTTCTTTTAGCCAAGTAGCATCTATGTTGGAGAGGCCCTTACATTTAACTAAGTATTACATGTGATTCTTAGTTCTAGTCTACCTTAGTATCTTTATATCTAAGATGTCTTCTAACTCAACTAGTTTTCTTTATGGAAGATTGGTAACATAAACTTCATCTTTGGTGTCTTCACCTTCCTAATTTGATGAACTTGCTACATTTTTATATGGTGTAAGGTCTACCACATCAAATATAGGGGAGATCTGCAAAGTTGGAGGAAGGGAGATTTCATAGGCATTGTCACCTAGTTTGTTACGTATGTAGCAGGGGCCTACTTTGTTCATTTATAGTT
The DNA here is from genome assembly GCA_028749045.1 of Cupressus sempervirens. Lineage (NCBI taxonomy): Eukaryota > Viridiplantae > Streptophyta > Pinopsida > Cupressales > Cupressaceae > Cupressus > Cupressus sempervirens. The sequence goes on along the minus strand of CM053783.1, from coordinate 190,819,955 downwards.
TGGAGTATCTACCCTTAGGTAGTCTATCTTTTCTTAGGAAGGTGTAGACCCCATCTCCTACTTTGAAGTGGACCTCTCTCATTCTCTTGTCAGCATTTTCTTTGTACTTCAAACTAGACCTTTGTAAAGTTTACTTCACTTGTTGCTATACCTTTGTAATGTGCTCTACTGGTTCTTGGCCTTGAGCACTAATTTTAAAATAAAAGGGAAGTTCCATCAAATCTAATGGTCCCTGGGGGTGTAAACCATATATTGCTTGGAATGTAGTTCTACCTATAGACCTATTTATAGAGTCATTGAAGGAAAAATCTTATGTGTGTAGGATTGTATCCCAATATTGTGAGTATTTCTTGGTTAGGTAGCTTAGGAGATTTCCCAGGGACCTATTTACTACTTTAGTCTGGCCCTCTATTTGTGGGTGATAGGTAGAGCTATAGGTGAGGTTTCTACCCAACTTCTTGAAGAGTGTCCTCCAAAAGTGCCCTCAAAATTTTACATCTCTTTCTGATACAATTTTTTGAGGCAAGCCATGAATTCTAAATACTTCTTTGAAGAAGAGATTGGCTATATGAGATGCATCATTTGTGCTCTTTCATGGCACAAGGTGAGTCATTTTGTTAAACCTATCCACTATGATAAACACACTGTCATACCCTTGCTTGGTTTTAGGTAGTCGAATGACAAAATCCATTGATATGGACTCCCAAGGTCTTGCAGGGATTGGTAGAGCCCTTGATTTTTTGTCATCCCTTTAGCTTGTTGGGAAATAGTATAGCATTCAATGAATTTCTTAGCTTCATTGCTCAACTTGGGCCAAAAATAACTTCTCTTCACCATGTCTACTATCTTGTCAATGCCAAAGTTACCTCATGAGCCACTACAATGTTTTTCTCTAATTATATTTGATCTTATTAAAAAATTTAGTATGCATAATGTTTCTCCCTTGAATAGAAGCCCATTTTGAATCAAATATTCAAAAAAATTAGTGTGATATCTACCCTCCATTTTTGTGCATATCTAATATACTTATGCAAAATCAGGGTCATCTAGGTGTAAGTTCTTGATGGACTGAATTCCCACATTTTTTAATTGAATTTATTCAATAAGACCAATCCTCCTACTAAGGGTATCAACAACCTTGTTTGGTACACCCTTTTTATGCTTAATATTGAACGTATAGGCTTGTAATTGTTCTACCCATTTAAAATGTCTAGATGAGAGTTTTTCTTGTGGATTGAGGAAGCTTAATGAATGGTTGTCTATGTAGACTACAAATTCTTTTGGGATAAAATAGTGCCTCCATTTCTTGAGGGCTCCAACCATGGCATAGAGCTCTAGGTCATATGTAGAGTACTTTCTCTTTGCCTCATTCAATGTCTCTGAGAAGAAAGCAACTAGTTTTCCTTCTTGGCTTAGGACTACACCTATAGCCACATTGCTTTCATCTATTTCCATAGTGAAGACCTTTTTAAAATTAGGGAGGACCAAGATAGGGTATTGGGATACTTTATTCTTCAAGTATTGGAATGCATCATTGGCTTCCTTTGTCCATGCAATCTTGGTCTTCTTTCCACCTTTGATTGTTTCAAGCATTGGTGCACACACATGACTAAATATTTTTTTATGAATTTCCTATAGAATGTTGAAATCCCATGGAAGGTTATTAAATCACCTTGATTCTTTAGTGGAGGCCGATTAATGGTTACATCTACCTTCTCAAGATCCATGTTGAGTGTACCTTGTGAGGTCAAAAAACCTAGGAACACAAGTTCCTTCCTCATAAACATGAACTTTTCCAAGTTGATTATCAACTTGTGCTGATGGAAGCTTCATAGTACCTATTCCACATGATCAATATGGTCTTCCTTTCTATGAATAAATAGTAGTATGTGATCAAGGTAAATAACAAAAAAATTGCCAATAAAATCTATGAATATCTCATTCGTAAGCCTCATAAAAGTGCTAGGGGCATTTCTTATACCAAAGGGCATTACAAATTATTCAAACAAACCTTCAATAGTCCTGAATACTATTTTCCATTCATCTCTTGTCTTGATTCCAATTTCATGGTAACTAGACTTTAAGTCTATCTTGGTGAAGTACCAAGCACCTCCTACTTGATCCAATAGGTCCTCAATCCTTGGCATGGGGAATCTGTACCTTATTGTGTTTTTTTTAGGGCCTTTCTATTAGTGGAAAACCCCCATTTTACATCCCTTTTAGGGGCCAAAACTGAAGGTATGGCACAAGGATTAAGACTCTTTTGGATAGACCCTCTTTCCAATAATTCAGTGACCTATTTTGCAATCTCTGCATGCTGCAAAGGTGTCATTTTTTATGGTGCCTTATTAGGTAGGGATGAGCCTACTATGAGGTCTATTTTATGACTAATGTACATAATGAGAGGGAGGCTAGTGAGAAGGTCACTACTAGTGACATCCTTATACTTTTGTAGTAGTTCCATGATCTCCTTTGGTATGGCCTCTTTTTTATCAGACCTGATGTTATCCTTGGGCTTTGTGATTAAAAAAAATGGTTCAATATTAGATTCCTTCAAGTTTTTTAACATCTCCTTTTCTCCCGTGATGATCATACTGGGTTCTTTTTTAGATTTGTTATCTAGTAGGGGATTCATAGTGAAAGTCTTCCAATCTTTAGTGATGGAGTAAGTGTTCTTCCTACAATGATGTATGACATCAACATCAAATTGTTAGGGTCTTCCTAGAAGGATTTGTGAGGCATCCATTTTAACCACATCACAAAGGACCTTGTCCATGAAGTAAGCAATAGAAAACTCTACCCAAGCTTATTTTGTGACTAGAGTTTGTTGGCCTTTAGTTTACCATGAAACATGATAGGGATAAGGGTATCACTTCTTAGGGAGGTTTAACTTCTGAAACATTTCACAAGATACATGATTTTTAGTTGAACCTAAATATATAAGAAGATTGCATACCTTTCCATGAAATTTGATCTTTGTCCTAAAGAGATTATTCCTTTGTGGAGGTTCTTGGGTTTTTGGCACTTGATGGAAGACCTACCTTGTCATCAAGCATAGTCTTTCTTCTAGTTCCAAGTCTCTAGCAACAACATTGTCTTCTTGCTTATCTTCTTGGACAAGTGCTTCTCTCCTTTGACATTGGTTGTTGTTGTTCCTCTTCTTAGGGCATCTTCCTACATGGTGTCCTAGTTGGTTGTAATAAAATAATTTCAATGGTCCATTGCCTCTTCCTAAATCTTTCCTTTCTCTATTGAAAGGCCTTCTTCCTCTATGGTTTTCTCTTGAATTAGAGTCACTATTTTCTTTGTCTCCTTGGTCAGGGATCTTTTTGCGACCACTACTTTGTCCCTTGTTCCAAGAGTTTCCCTTGCCTCTAAAGTTCTTTCCACTATCAGTAATCTTCCCTTTGCCAAATTCTTGCTTCCTCTTCCATTTTTCCTCTACCTTGAGTGCCATTTGATAGCACTTATTGACTGTGGTAGGGTAGTGTAGGCTTAGTTCCTCTTGAATGGGAAACTTCAATCCATTTAGTTACCTTGCTAATTTCTCTTCCTCATCTTCTACCATATTGGTCTTCATACATAATTTTAGTAACTCCTTAGTGTATGAGTCTACATCCATGTCCTTTTGTTTCAAACTTTGCTTCCTACTATGGAGTTGCACCACATTATCCTCAAGTACATATGTTTCTTTAATCAACACTATCATCCTATTCCATGAATTGATAATGTTCTTCACATTCTTCACATCCTCTATTTGGATGAAGTTCCACCAAGTTAGGGCTTCCCCCTTCAACTTGGATCTTGCCACTTTTATCCTCTATTTTTTAGGGATGTACTCACATTCAAAGAATATTGTTAAAGCATCTATCCAATCCAAGGCTAAACCTACATTCATCTTGCCATTGAAGACTATAAAATATATCTTCTCCTCCATGGTTCTCCTTCCCATGGATTTCAAGGCATCTATGAAAGGCCTTTGGTTTGTAGGGATGTTTTTTTTAGAGCCATCCTCCTCTTCTTCACTCCCTCCATCTTTAGGCACATCTTCTTTGTCTTTTTCATCAAGCTTTTTCTCAAGTTCTTGAATCCTCTTAGTGAAGGCCTTATTTGTAGCCTTTTGTTCTCTCACCATATTTTCCAACTCACTATTTGTGACCCTTGCAAGGATCTCCTCATTTTTAGGAACAAACATGGCTTTGATAACACTTGATGTAGCAGTAGACAATAGAAGCCTTGAAATAGTGAGAAATGGTATGTTTCCAATCCCTCAACACCCAAGGAAAAGGGTCCAAGTGCTAAATACCTATCACAAGTATAGAAAAGGGGCTTAGAGAAGGTTATCACAACCCTACAATGCAAGGTAACCTAATCACTATGCTTACCATGGTCCTAGGAACCAAAGAAGACAAATGCACTAAGGGATCTCTTCAACAATAGATGGACGAAACCCCAAAAGTGTATGTTAAGACTAGGGATGGCCTAAAATTACTACTCTAGCCTATTTAGGTCTTATTATTAGGGACTTAATGGTTCTTTCATTTAAAAGAAACCCATAACACCAAGTTGATTCACACCCTATGGATTTGGTTTGTAGCCCTTCCTAGAGTGAAACTTTCTCATAAGCATGATTATCTCCAAAGGAGGTGATGATTTGGTCAAGTATTTTGATAGCCTTTTGGGGTTTACAAAACATGTTTGAATACCAAGGAATGGAAATGCAAGGAAGTTGTTATTGTTTTAGTATTAAATTCGGTTAATAAGACTAATTATGGCTCCAATTACACTACAAGTGCTCTTTCTCCTATGTCAAAAAAGAAGAAGAAGCATGGAGGCATGTGTGGATATATAAAAAGACCTAAAATCCAAGGTTTCAAGCTTTGAGGAATCCCCAACACTATCCCAGTTGTTGATTGGTATACACTTAGAGATGTGCACCTAGGGTATCACAACAAATATAGACCTTTACATTTGATAGCACTTAACCTACAAAATATGAAACTAAATTGATAAAGCTTATATTCCACCAAGGAGTATCAACTTCTCATGGTGGAATGTACCTAAAAATCATGCCCTATTAGTACCTTAGTTTAAGCCTTAACTCTAGGCACTATGAGTAAGATATCTTCCAAACTAAACCAGATAAAAGCATAAGAGCAACTACTAATAGAAGAAGAGTTAGGGCTTCAATTCTTAGAAATACAAGTTCATGCCCTCACATCCACACCTATCCATACAATGGCCTGGAATATAAAATCTATATAGAAATGCTAAATATTTTTATTGATAAATGCCAAATTACATTGTTCTCCCTACCGCCCACTTATGAGGGCTTCTGAAGGGAACTTTGAATGGTTACATGACCTATTTGAACTATTTATCCATTTGGGTGGCATAGTTACAAGTTTTTCAAAAGTTGCATGACAACTTTTAGAGCAACTTTTGCAAAATTTGTAAAATTAAAAATCTAATGACCAAACTTGGTCCTAGCACTATGCTAATGATCCAACATGGATCTAAATCTTAAAATAGTGAAAAACCCTATAATCCTATGAATTTTAGGCCCATAGACCACTTTTGACCCTAGTTAGCTAGGGGCTTATAATTATGCCAATTATTGAAATAGGCTTTACAATTGGGTGGATGCACCTGACTAGAACTTCTAAACTAAGTAGAATGTTTAGTAATCTTAGGTACATTGTTTGATGAGTTTAGAGTAGGTGCTCCTACACTAGTTATGCCATATTCAAAATAGAACTTAGTAATTTCAACTAAAGAAAAGTATCCTGCATTATCCTTTACCGGTTTAATGGGCACACCAAACCTAACTAGTATGTTCTCTTTTAAGAATCCACAAACTACTTTAGAGGTGATGTTCTTGGTTGCATTTGCTTCTATGCACTTCATAAAATAATCTGTCATGGTGATTGTATAGATGTGATTGGCACTAGATGCAAGTTTAATAGGACCAATGAAGTCAAGACCCCACTATTGGAATGAACCTTCATTTACCACAAGCCTGAGAGGTTGTTGGATACAATTGTTAATTGAATTTTTTCTTTGATGTTACACAAATGTCATATCAGTCATCAGACAAAATCTACTGAGCTCACAAGGTCAGTAGAGGAAAGTTAGCTTCTACCGAGCGCACAAGGTCAACAAAGGAAAGTTAGCTTCTACCAAGCTCACTCGATCATCAAAGAAAATGTGGCAAAAAGTTAGTGTCTACCAAGCTCACTTGGTCATCAAAGGAAATATGGAAAAAAGTTAGCTTCTACTAAGCTTACAAGGTCAACAAAGGAAGGTCATTGCTAATCGAGTTCACTCAGTCTCCAAAGGACTTCTGTAGGATTTGCAATGTTTATCGAGCTTCACTTGGTTAATACTAGAAAAACATTCTGGAGCGGTGGTTACCAAGCTGAGTCAGCTAGCGAAGGATTTTATTGTTTTGATTGTTTTGTAGAATAAATGTGGTCGATTGATGGTTTTCAATTGTTGTAACTTATATTTGAGCAAACTTGATAAATCTGAAAGGTATATATATATATATAGATGTTCAAGTTATGGAATAAAGTATGAGTGTGAAAATGTGGGTATATGGATGAGGAAGGAATAAGTGAATAATGAGTGAATTATGATGAAGGATTAGATATCCTGGAGGAGCTACAAAGTTGTATTCAATTAGTAAGGATCCAATAAAGTAGAACATAGATTTGTAATCAGAAAAAGATAAGTTGCATATCATTCATGTCATTTCATTGTTGCTTTCTAATCATTGTAATAGTGAATTCAAAATCAATTTACAGAGTTGGTTTAACAACCACTTTGTAAATCCTCTAACAAGGTGACAATTCAGTTGAATTGTTCTAAAGACCTCTAACCAGGCCACTCCTAATAGGGTGATTAAATCCTCTAACAAGGTCACACCTAATAGTGTGTATTGTAACCTTTAATAGGGTTGGCTCCTAACAGGGTTCACTTCAGAAGAGTGAAAATTGGTGACTAGTTACTTGGTGGTTTTTCCCATATTGGGTTTCCATGTTAAATCTTGTGTCTCTTGTGTTCATTTAGTTAACCTTTGCATGCATATTAATAACTTTGAATGCTAGATAATCAGTAACTAGTGAACTTACCAAGTTATAGTATTTTTGCACTATTTACCAGGTATCAACAGTAAGTAAGCATTATAGACATCTAATGGATTTTTGGAATTGTTTTTGTGGTAACTAATTCACCCCTCCCCTCTCAGTTACTTCATCTATATTTCCAACAAGAGGTAATATGACTAATTGGGTCTAAGCATGAATATTTTGCATTTTTAGATTTTGACACCCAGTGATAAACATCCCTAAATATTAAAGGCTAATAGTAGCATTGCCACAATATACTAAAAGAAATGATTGAGGATGAGAAATGACCCCACATGTTTCATCATGAAATGTTTTCATAAATCTCTCTTGTTGATGTTTATCTATGCATCTAAGGAAAGTCCCATCTATGGACCTTTTGAAAAGTTTATCATCCTAAATCACATAATTAGTAGATTTTAATTTGAAGTCTCTTCTTTTCTTTGTTGTCAATCCTTCAAGAAATTCACCATATCTTAAGAGGTATGTAATAATTTCAAACCAAGGGTCTTGTAGACTCACCGCCAAAACCAATTGTTTTCATCCAACTCTTTAGCGTTTCAATTTTCTTCTATAGCATTACATAAGGTGTTACCTCTCACTAGCTTTGTAGGCTTAATTTCAATGTCATACTCATGTTTTTTAGCTATCTATGTTCCTTTGGTATTGAACCCTACATTCTATTGAGTCAACACACTTTTTACTACCACAACAAGTACATGAACCTCATAATGAGAATGTACAATATAGAATATGAAAAATTTCCAAGCTTTAACCACAAAAAAGGTATATTTTTCAAGCTAAGAATATTTTAACTCATGACTCTTTAGAGGTATATTCATCAAGGTGATAGAAGCTTATACTCAGTTGTTATCCTACATAACTATAGTTGACAAAGTGTATTTAGAAGTATAACAATAGATCATAAAATCTAGTTTATAATTATGATGACAAATTAGCAATGATAGTCTTTTTATTTTGGAAAGCTTTTCTCTACAGTCATTCTACTTAAAGCTTGAATTCCATTTCATCATATCTACGATAAATTTATTAGTCTAGGCAAAATCACGAATGAATCTTTTGAGGAAATTCATCTGTCCAAAAAAGGACTTGACTTTCATCTTTCTTATAGTTATTTTCAATCATTAGATGGCTTCAATTCAATGAAGATCAATTCTAATGCCTTCTTTTGATACTATGTGACCAAGAAAATTTCCTTCTATTATGTAGAAAATGGATTTCTTTGGATTCAAAGAAATTTTATTTTTTGTAGTGGCAAATCAGACAAATGCTACTAGAAGTTAATGTAATGTTTTATGTCTATTTTCAATTTTAATGTTTAATAAAGTCCTATATTGTGGTAACATAATTGTAGTAGTAATTCAATGAACTCTCCAAGTATAGCCACTTAGGACAATGTGTATTTTCTTTTTAGTTAAGTCAATTTTCTTTCTGAGCTTTTTGTGTTTTTTAAATAATTAAGCTAGCTAAGCATTGGACAACTATAGGAATTTGGTGGTAGATTATTACTTCTAACTAATTCCAATGATTTGAAAAAAATGGCTCCTTGCTCTTTATTCTAGGATGATGTTTCATCTTCCTACATTAGAAATAGGAATTTATTGAAAAGGCTGATTTGTAATCGATAGAGGATGGGATGCATAGTAGAGAAATAGAAAGTTTTGGGTCTTTTCTAATTTTTGAGAGTCTATAGTGTTGGATGTGTGATTTTCTTTGTTTTGTTTTGTGAATCGATATTCTAAGCTCATAGAACATATTGTTGGTTTTGTTTTAGAATAGTAACATATTTATTGATTTTGAATTCAAGTCAAATTTTTTGTTTTGGAATTGGTTCTAGGAAACATGATTTTCTGATTCAATTGTATGTAAAGTTCTATTGTTTTGAGGGTTGTAAAAGTTGATGGGAGTCATTTAAACTCTCCAAAATTTAATTTCTAGATTATGGAGGAATTTTGTATTTTTTTTTGTTTTCCCTTTCATTTTCCAAATCTATTTATCCCTACTCATGTTGCATGGAAGTCAATCTCTAAATCAGGTGCATATGTTCATGTATTCACTAATATGTAAAATCACATGAATAATATTTGATGTTGATAAATATTGATGAGAGCCATGAAACTTTAATTTTTATCTCATGTTTGAAATGTCTTGTTTGACCATTAGCTCAGACTCAAACTTAAATCTCACATGCAAGGTAGTGGTGTGGATTTGAAACATAGTCTATTGTTGTTTGGTAGTTAGAGTGTAACTAGTTGGATGTTCTATTTTTGTATTAAGAAAAAAATGTTCAAGTCATTTATGTATTTCAAATCAACTATAGAGGTGGTTGATTTATATTAAATTGATGCAGGGAACCATAGATTTCTATAGGAGGTCAAGGAAGTTCCTGTCCCCTAATAGTGTATGAATTGGCATTAAGTTAACCAGTCACTCCACAATTTCAAGTAAGTTATAAAACAATCTTGAAGGTGTATGTTCCCCTTGATGTAACTTAGTTGAGTGATTAATTTCTTCTTGAGTTTTCCAAGGTGAGGCTCTACATCATCGTGCTCCTGGCATCTTTGCAACACTTTCCTCAAATCTTCTATGTAAATTTTCCTCTTCTTCAAGAATACAATAAGGTCATTCAAGTATATGTTGATGATTCTATCCTTCAAGTTAGAAAAATATTTATTCACACACCTCTAAAAACTAGCACTGACATTGATAAGGAAAAATGGCATTCTATGATATACGGACATACCCCACAGATTGGTAAAAGCTATCTTGTGTTGATCTTTCTCTTCCACTTCTATTTGGTTGTATCCTAAGTAGCCATCGAGCATGGAAAATATTTGAAATCTGGCCACTATTTGTATTAGATAGTCCATGTTAGTGAGGGTGTAATTATCTTTCAAAGAAGCCTAGTTTAGATTTCTAAAATCTATATACATCCTTATCTCTTTATTCTTCTTTCTAATGGGTACTATATTTGCTATCCAGGTAGAGTGATGAATAGGGTAAGTGATTCTTGATTTCAGCATCTTGTCAACTTCTCAAAATATAGTGTCTACTACCTTTGGATTATAGTTTCTCTAATTCTATTAGAAAGTAGTTGCATCAGGTTTCAAGGGCATCTAATATTTCATTTTCCTGCCTCTATAGCTTTTCAGGTACTCATAACTCCATGCAAATACATCTTGATATTCTATGAATACATATTGATCATTTTGGGATTTTGCATGTCTCCAATGTTTACCACCCCATACCCACTAGTAGAAGGTCCCTTTTCCATCCTCTTTTTCTTAATGTAATTATCAATCTATTAAACAACTTTCATAGTCATACAAAGTATGGGGGAATGATATTACCTTTTAATTAGATTACATTAGTTTCATCCTCTTTTTCCTTCTTGTGAGGATCTTCTAAATATTTTCATTAGAATGATCTTCATAAATAGTTTTGGAATTTTCTAAAAATAGTTGTAAACTTCTATCATCTTTGAATACTTTTCAAGCTTCTATATAGTTAGGCATTGAAGGTCTATATACAATTTGTACTTGATACTATTTGTTTTTGAATTCTAGATGAGGAAGTAGTAAGGAGGCATAAATAACTAGTGAATTTGCCTCATAATTCATCTCCCTCTGGACTAATTCAATTGAGAATACTTCTAACCCTTCAATTTCATTCTACACCCTATTTCTATAATTCTTCATTTTATGATTCTTTACAGAGTACTATCCTCTAATTTTTTGCACACAAGTTTTGCATCACCTCGAGCCTTTAGTATTTTTATACATTTTTCTTTTTTAGCTATTATCTTGAGTAATAGGGCTTAATATTCCTCTATGTTGTTCATGTTCCCAAATTATAAATTGTACACCATGTGTTGAGGTTCTCAATTAGGTGATATCAACACTACTCTAGCACTAGAACCAAATGAGGAACAACTCCCATCAAATTCTAGTGTCCAAATTGATGGTGATTCTTCCTCCTTAAAAATAATTTGATCTCTCGGCCTTTAGACATCTTGATCACCTCAGACCTCTTCATTGACCAACATATAGTTACTAAATTCTAATTCTTTGTATAGGATTTGAGCTTTGGGTTTGTCTAACTTAAGAACCATAAACATGGCTTTCTCTTCAAGTTCTAACTTTACTTTTTTGCTTCCTATGGGTATGATTACCTGGGACCAATCCAATTTTATTTGTACTCCTTGGCCTCTATAGAAACTTCTCCTTAGGAGAAAACTATAGCTGGCTAGGATATCTGTGACTAGGATAGTCAACAACAATTTCTTTTCTATTTGAGAATCTAGCGCTACTTGAGTGTCTTTGATCTACCCAAGTAGTGAGACTTATTTGGCATCCATGGAATAACTTCTACCATGAACTTTGGTAAAAGTAAGGCCTAGAGCTTTAGCCATAAAATAAGGCATCATGTTGTCTGAGGCACCCACATCAATTACATAGTTGCTTAGTTGGCAGCCACTAATGTATAATGACACATAAAATGGATTAGGTTTCTATCTAAGAAAGGTTTCCAAAAATATAGATTCATCTTGGTCAAAAAGATTAGCTTTTAAGGACTCATCTTCTTCTTTAGTCATGACATTATGATTCAAGTTTATATAATCTCATTAAAAATAATCTTCCAATCTTTTTAGTTCCAAGGGATGAGATTTTAAGTAGTCTATAGGAGAGATTTGAATTTTGGAATCTTTATAAAATTGAATGAAATGAAAAGAGACCTTTTTATTTATTTGATTGAAAAACCTTGGCTCCCTGATCCACATTACTAGTGCCTAAAGTAGAAGCATCATTACCACCTAGAGGGTGACCAAAAATCTAATTCTTATTTTTCTAGCTTCTAGTCAACATCATGATAGAAATAGGGCTTACTAAGAGGGGCAGTGGGTTAAATCAGCAATATACAAACTTTAGTCATAAACTAAATATCATTTCTTATATTAAACCATAGATAAAAAAGTAATAAAGTAATGTTGAATTGGAATAGTAACCATGCAACTCATAACACCATATTTTGTTAATTAGGGAAACCCTGGCCAAGGGAAAATCTTGGTGGGGATGATACCCACTAGATAATATATTGATATATAAGTTCCTTGTTATATGATGGATCGTATTAGGAGTAAATGAGGAAATTTAGTATAAGGAGTCCCTGTTAGGAGTTATAGTATAGTAGATGCAAGATGAGCACACTGCCAAAACATGCACATCCAATTACAAGAAGAGCTCACTACCCAAACAAGTAATTAGAAAAAAGTAATCAAGCTTCTAGAATATAAGTATTGTAACTTTTATTTGATTTATCTCTAGTCTTCAACTCAATCTAAGACCACAACTAGCTTCATAAAGCTTTTCATATATCACTTTCACAGAAGTTCACATACAATTAGTCAACATAATTTCTTCAAGATAACACATACAATCATACTTCTCATTGCAAAATGTCCTTTGCATAAATATCATGCCTTTACAAAAATTATTTTTAGGTTAGCTAAGACCACAATACACTTTTAAACTTAGAGTAAACATCTAGGATTTTGGCCTGAATTGGACAAGTAATTATTTTTTAAACAAAATAATCCTTTCCTTCAATTCTGTTGTCCTATTTTGCTAAAACATGAATCTCTTTTTCATAAAGTCTATACTAAATTTTGAGGTTATAAACATCACAATCAACATGTATACAATTTCCACCTAACTTTTCTAGTCATAATATTACTCCATCAACAAGTTACAAACAAAACAGTACACCAATGTATACCAAATTCCATACTTAGACAATTTTTTGAGTACCAAAAGCCAAGTATCTTTATTTCTGAGGTTTCCTGTGACCATGTACATCATGTGTTTCCATAAATGACAATAATTACATATCTCCATTAGCAAAATTTTAATAATCTCCCCCTTTGGCATTGATGGAAACAAAATAGGGAAAATTGGCTAAGTAACAAAAAACTTAACAAAAATAATAATATAGTAACATGATATTACAATTTGTCCATCTTTACATATGCTCCCCCTTAAAATATATTTTACAATATTATTTTCTCCTCTTTACCTGATTTGCAATTTTCCATTGTATCTCTCCCTCTTTGACAATAATGACAAAGGTCAAACTGTCAAAAAAATTGTTGAAAAATTATCCATCTACTATCAAAGATGTTGTCCTTCTACCTTAGGTAATAGAATATCTTCATGCAATCATCAAAATTTTCCTTAAGACTATCCATAGCTTTAGTTCATGTCTCCTTGGTGGATTCAATAGAGGTGAGAATTGCACATAAGGTATATGATGTAATCTCAATTGAATTAAGTTTTGAATACAAAAAGTTAAAATAGATGTCCTTGGCCTTGACACATTCCTCCAACTACTTTTCAACAAAAGATACTTTTAGAGAAATAGACTCTTTGAAATTTTATACTCTCTTCAAAGTATGTTCCTTCTAAAGTTCTAGTTTTTTGATATCATTGTGAATACTGGCCAATTTTCCTTCAAAATCATCAATATTAAAAGATGGATGTTGTATCTAGCTAGATAGAGATTCATGCTCACTCATCTTTCCTCCAATCTAACTACCAATGTCTTTAGTTAGTTTATATAGATATACACTTAATGTATAATATCTTCCCATCCTACTAACGCTTTCAAAGTTCCTTGATACAAGTATCAAGACTTGTCAAATCATTCTTAATATTTTGATAAATTGTAATAAACAAGTTAGCATCATGTGAAATCTATGCCTTATATTCTACAACACTTAACAAATTAGTAAATTATTCATCAAATGACTTTAGTACTATGTGTGCCCTCTATTCTAGATCTACTTTTGTGTGCTACACTGCTAGTGTACTATGTAATCTGTCAGTAACCTCCACCATGATTTTTTGCAGGCTCTTCACTATCCTATTCTTCTAAATGAGTTTTTATAGGGATGAGATCAAGTCTATTTAATCATCATCATGAGTTGCTAGGTAGGCAAGTAAAAGTAGAGTAGATAAACTAGAAGGTTTAGTGTTATCCTCCCTTTACTTCTTGGCTGCCTCTTTGATTCTTCTCTCTTCTTCTCCTTTCTTTTTCCTTTCCTCTTCCAATCTCTTCTTCTCAACTTCTTTAATTTTCCTTCTCATTTATTCTTTTTCTACTCTTTTCTTTTTCTCATCTTCCTTTCCCTTCTTCTCATCCTCAAGCATTTTTCGCTTGGCCTCATCTACTTTCCTCTTCTCTTCTTCTTCTTCTCCTCTTCAATTTTCCTCAATTATATCCTTGGTATTAGGTTCATTATGTTTCTAACTTTCAAATGGATTTGTATCATCAATGTTAATTGCAACATTGGTCCGAACTATCTACATAGTGTCACTGCTTACTGACACTTCTGAGGTTCTAGGTGTAAGCGAAGATGCTACCTTAGATTTTGTCAACATCTACCTTATTACTGCTATAGTCTCACTTCTTAATTTGTCTTTCTCACCTACCATAACCAAAATGGTCTCACTTTATTCTTCAAATAAGGTGAAAGATTACACAGTAATCTCTTAATCTCTTCTTCATCATCAATCTTGCAAATAAGTCTTAGCATAGACCTCTAAAGTTCTAAATCTTCTTCTCTTACTAGTGCCTTCTTTTCAATAAGTCTATCATAGACTTTCTAGTTTACTATGCCCTCAATATCCTTCAATTTTAGATTGTTTTCTATAATTTATCTCATAGTAGAGATATTAATCTGATCTTTCTCAAAATTGTTACAAAAATTATAAAAAAAATTCATTTGAACGAAGTTTCCCTCAATAGAAATAGTTGAGTTTATCTTTTCTATCTTTGGCTTCTAGGGTTGTTGATCTTTTTTTGCTCATTTCTTTGACATTGTCACCTTCTCTACTTGCTTGACTTCTTGTTGTTCGTCTTTTTCATCACTAGACTAAACAATTATCAATAATGTCTTTTTTCTTTTTCTTGGTCTAGTGGCTTGTTGCTTGACCCTTTTAGTCTTTATGGTCATAGCTTCCACTAATCTCTCAGATTTTCTCCTTGGTTCACTTGGTTGCACATCTAATACTATTGCATATAGAGAGGTCTATTCTAAAGATGTCTCTATAATAGATACTAACAAAGGTTTCACATTTAGTATTTCTCACTTCATGGTTTGGCTAACTTGTTTTGATTCTCTCTCAATCATACTAGTCTCTAATAAAGATTTCTTCATAATAGTTTCTATCTTCTTCTGAGAAACCTTTCCAAGGATGCTTGATGAGATAACTAGGTAATCTCATCATATGTTCCAAATCTATATTCAACTTTATCCTTCTTTTATTTTAAAAAAAAATCAATATATCCAATTGGAATATCATCACTCAATTCATAACCTAAGGGATCAAGAAATGTTTCCCAAGGTTCTAATACCTATATATAAGTAAAATTTGTATCAACCATAACACAAATGTCATCTTTAAATATATCTACAATTTTAGGTGCAATTTAAAATCTCTATCTCATTTCATTCTAAAATGTCCTCATTATCAGGTTTCCACTATCTAATATCTTATCTGTAGGATGTCTTTTGCATACTTCTATAATATTCTCCATTGTACATCTATCACTTCTCATTATCTCTATGACCGATAAATATGGAAATCTTTTAATCACATGAAATAATATTTGATTGATTAGTGACTAAAATCTAAACTCACTATTCTTAGTCCTCTTGATCTTTCCTAGGTTCTCAAGTAGTTACATTCTCAGAATTTCACTGTGGTTTACTTGTTACTTCTCAATACATATCTTATATGTTGCATAGATAAATCTGTCTGACAATTCATCAATCTTTGAACTTGTACATATAGATTAAGTTATAATTCTACTCAAGAATCATACATCATCTTGCTTAATGGTGCTGATCACCATGGCCTTTCCATTATATATTGCTTTCTATAGCTCTCAAGTTTTTTCTTAACCATTTTATCACCTATAAGTACACTACCTTGTTTGCTAAGACTAGTTACCTCATGAATAAGGTTGGTAAAAATATCAATTACACTATCTTGTATCCATAGTTTCCCCTCATATATTCTACTTAATATGATTTGTGTCCACTCATTTGTGTCTAATTCATGGTAGAAATGATATTTGAATAGGTCTAGTTCCTTCAAGTGTTCAAATCTAGGTTTTATAGTCATATTGCGATTGAAAAATAATTTCATATACGTGTTAATGTATTCACTACCAATAGATTCAAACATACTGGTAAGATAATTTCCTATATCTTCCAGATACACTACATTGTTTAGAGTAATGGATAATGTTGAGTTAGGGTTTCCTTGTATGGGTTTCATGAAAATAACCTTCAACTTAGGTCTATCCTTATTCTCAACATTGTGCACTACTAACATATCCATGCTTCTAACAAATATGAACTTTTACCAAATAAATTTTCAAAAAATGATAGAATACCTCTTTCTGAAAATAAGGTTTGCTTCAAAATCACCTTAACAAGTTTCTTCTAAGTGCTTTCTACTTCAAATGTATTTGCACTGAAGCAAAAATCAAGTTTATACTCCATTTATTCCATCAACTTGAAATTGCATTAATTGCATACTTTGTAAACACAAAAAAGATGTCAATTACATTTTGTAATCAAATATCTGCTCAAGATCATCTATCCAATCTTCAAATGCCACCCAAGGTTTACTATAGCCTCCTTTCATCATGAAGATATTCCACAAAACTTAGCTTTATGTAATTCTCTATAAAAACATAGTTTTAATCTTCTACTATATAATTAACTTTCTTTGTAATGCTAGTAACTCTTAATTATTTCATAACTTGTTTAGATAAGCTGCAAATTACAAGTGAGCTTAGGTACCATCTAAAATTATCTTGATACACCTTTTCCCAACTTCACAACTTCCAATTCAATCTCTGAATGAAGTTTTCAAATTTTGGTGTTGTAAACAAGCTTAATTCACCTTAATTGAATCAAAGTCGATAATTGACTTTGATCTTCCTATTTCATCATCTAACTTATCTTTTGAGATGTCCAATCCTTTTATAAATTCCTCATTAAGTTTTTCTTGAAGTTCACTAACTACATTCCTTTGTTCATCATTGTCTTTGTTAGTTTTGGAGTTGCTCTCATGGTTCCTTCTGTCATTTTTTATTTTTCTTCCATCATTCCTTCTATTTCCAAAGTTTCTTCCATTGTTCCTTCTATCTCCAAAGTTTTTTCCCATTCTGTAGTACTTTTTTGTATGTCCAAAGTTGTTACATAATGGACATACTAGTGTTCTACTTCTAGGATTATGCTGGTCATCAGGTGCATGATAATTCCAAGCTATGTGTCCAAAGTTTTTACACTTATAACACACAATTTTTATTATGTCTTCATAAGATCTTCCTTCTCTTGATGTTGTTTCATTAGATCTTCTTCTATCTACATGGTTAGTATTCTTGGACATTCTACTAATTGTTCTATCATTATCATACATAGATTTCCTACAATCAATTTCTTTATGATCAATACCATGACAATTATGACAATAAAATCCCTAACATGATTAAATGACTTATTTGTACAATCTCTTTTCATATGACCTATTTCATTACATGAAAAACACTTACCTCTAAATTTAGACATGGTTTTCTTAAGAGATTCCACTTTCTTTAGCTCATCAAATATTCCAAATTTCTTGTCTCGTCCAACTTCTTTAGGTTTATCAAAAGATTTACTAAATTCAATCTTACCATCAGATTTGCCTTTTTCTTTTAGATCTAATCTAATCTTAGGTTTCTTTGTAGACATGTTAATTAGATAACCAAGATCATTCTTATCATAAGTAGGTATTTGTATTGACATTTAATCATCAAGCTTTTCTCTACTAGAGTAAAGCTTCTCAAGTTGCTACTTGCACTGAGTTAATTCACCTTTCATAATAGTACTGTATTTATGAAGTTCTTCATGATCTTATTTCAATGTTTTAAATTTGGATGTCTTCTTTGCTAGACTTTCTCTTAGATTTACATTCGTAGTCTTCAAATTAGATTCAACTTTGCTAGGATCATTCCTCAAAGTCAACTTTAGATTTATAATCTTCAATTCTTGCTTCAAGATCTCGTACTCTATCTTTAGATTTGAATATTTATCATCATTGGTTCCAAATTTAGTAGATTTAGGCTTGGATTTTAGATTTTCAATCTTTTTCTTTAATTGTCCAATGCATACTTTGGAGTCTTCATATCTATCTTTCAACTTATCTCTTTCTTCAGTAAGGAGATCAATTTTTTCAAGTGCCTCTTCAAGGTTCTTCATCAATTCTTCCATATCCATAGAGATCTTACATAAGAAAATTAAGCCTCTTCGAAGTAACTACACTTTGATACCAATTGTTAGAAAGAGGGATTACTTGGGGAAGGGGGGAGTGGGTGAATCAATAGTCTACAAACACTAGTCACCAAGTGGGTATTACTTCTTACTTTAAACCATACATAAAAAAGTAATAAAGTAATGTTGAACAACAATAGTAACCATGCACAAAGATAACTCATAAAACCATATTTTGTTAACTAGGAAAATCATGGCCTAGGGAAAACCCTAGTGGGGATTATACCTACTAGATAATATATTGATATATAAGTTTCTTGTTAGAGGGTGGATCCTATTAGGAGTCAATGAGGAAATTTAAAATAAGGAGTCCCTACTAGGTGACTTTGAATCCCTATTAGGAGATTCCAACCCTATTAGGAGTTTTAGTATAGTAGATGTAAGATAAGCTAACTATCCAAACATGAATTTCCAATTAAAAGAAGAGCTCACTACCCAAACAAGTAATAAGAAGCAAGTAATTAGACTTCTAGAATATAAGTAATGTAACTTTTATTTGATTGATCTCTAATCTTTGGCTCGATCTTGAATCACAAATAGCTATACAAAACTTCACATATATCACTTTCATAAAAGTTCACATACAATTGCTCAACACAATTTCTTCAAGATAGCACATACAATCACACTTCTCATCACAAGATGTCCTTTGCATAAATATCATGCCTTAACAAAATTTTTTATTAGGTTGGCTAAGACCATAATACACTTTTCAACTTAGATTAAACATCTAGGATGTTGGCCCTAATTAGAAAAGTAATTATTTTGTAAACAAAATAAGGTTCCTTCAATTCCACTATCTTGTTTCATTAAAACATGAATGTCTCATCTTTGTATAGTCTGTACTAACTTCTAAGGTTACACACATCATCATCAACATGTATACAATCTCCATCTAACTTTGATAGTCATAATATGAAATTAGCAACAAGTTATAAGAAAAATAATACACTATTGAACACCAAATTCCATACTTAGACAATTTTCTGAGGACCAAAAGCTAAGTATCTTTATTTTTGAGGTTTTCTATGAGCATGCACCTCATGTGTTGCCACAAATGGAAATAATTATATATCTCCATTAGCCAATTTTCAAGAATGATGTATATGAGGTCCCATCAATAATAGCATAGCATTCGCCTAGTCCTTTTGAATTTTGATTCATACTCTAAAAATAAATTTTCAGAGTCGCCATTCGAGTATGAATTTGACTCAGGAGAGAAATTTACAACATTTAGTTTGATAGTGGATACTAACTGTATTATGCAAGCTATCTTAGGATAAATTTCATTATTATGATATGTGATTAAGTGGAAAACACACATATTTCCCTTTTTGTGTGTGACTTCAATCGCCAGTATTTGTGGTGGACCAGTGAGCTATAGGTATTTTCCATTAATGTTCCTTCGAGGTTGATTTTTTAAGTTATGTTGGTAAGTGTTCTTAAATCTAGGGATTTGCCTCTTCATAGAGACTAGTTAATTTGATAAATTTTGCAACATCTCATTAGAAAAAGTTGTGTTACTAGTACTTTCTTTGGTGTGGAACTCTTGTTTTCACTTTCTACCAGAGATCAGGTCATCCTCTAATTCAACTACTTGATTCTAGACATCTTCCAAGTCTATGGGATGAGACCTCCTTAGATCATAGTTAATATCAGGTGGCATCACACTTATAAAGAATCTTTTTAAGTTACCCATAGTAGGTTTGTCAGTAGTAGGTATTATATTAGTGATCTTACTAAAACTAGTAACAAAATCCCTCATACTTTTAGAAGCTTGTTTTTTGATACATGTCAATTGAGCCAATAGATCATGTTCATCTTCTATAATTTTGAATCATATTTCAAAAGTCATTCTCATTGTGTCCTAACTCATAATTGAGGCATCATCCAAGTGATAAAACTAATCTATCATGATTTTGGGTAGAGTTTACACAAATAGTCTCGTAACTATGTCTTCATGTGCTACTCCTAAGATATGAGTTGTTGCAAAGGAAGCCTTGATTTTTTCATTAGTAGTAACTTTCCCATCACTTGAAAACTTGGGGAAGTTTTTCCTTGACCTAGATGAGAGTGGATGATATGTTGTGAAGTCTAGCAGACTGGCCATTATAGCCTAGGGAATGATCATAATTGTTCCTAGCAAGGTATGGTAAAAAATTGACAATTGGAGAAGAAACTACTCAGTGTAAAGCACATACCTGAAAAATTGTGTGTAATGACATGATGCTTTGCCCTAACCCATTATAGTATAGTTGATACATTTTTATTTTGATACATTACGACTTGAGATGTCTAGACATTATTATGTTATTTTATGTTGTGTGTTATTTTACGTTGAGATGTTTAATCATGTTATTTAATATTTTATAAACATGAATACTGATGTTGTAGTATAGTAAGTGAATGTAGAATTAGGAATATGATTAACACCTTAATTATGCAACTTTTAATAGTTAAATATATGAGAAGAAATGAGATAAACAATTATTTATATGAAAGATTGATGTTTTGATTTATGTGATTATATAGATAAGTTTTTAATATATACATGTGATTTTTATCAAGCTACCAATGTGTTAAATTAATGTGTAGGATTATTAGTTAGGAAATCTAATAGAGATTCAGAACTAGACCCTATGTACAGCATGTGAAAACTAGGGTTGAGTCTAATGAACGATGCAGACCCCATATTTTCATATTTGTTTGTATCATAACTTGAATGTATGTATCATTCTATAATCATAAAGTATTTAATATTTTGTAACAATGATTTATAGTGTCACTTGACACTAGTAATCTATAAATGCATATACACATGATAGGTTAGCCGAGTAACCTAATAATCTAAGATGGACTAGGTTAGTAACCTAATGCTAATTGGTTGGTAATTAGGATTAATTACCCTAATTAGAGTTGAGTGGTAAGATTTCATTTCCTAATGTTTTTAGAAAGTCTAATATTTCAAGCAATTTAATAGGTCATTAAATAGTCCTAGAGACCATAAATTATGAAAACTAAGTGCCTAGGGGATATATGTATGGGTTGGGGGAATTTTTCACCCTCTAACCCCTTTCATTGGCTTTTGTGAGCACCCAAATATCCCATTTTTGCTTTAGTGCGAATATTGGAAAATCACCATGAGTTGGACAAGTTTATACTCCACCAAAAAGTTTTCCTCAATGATAAGATTAAGTTAGAAGGCTCTAGAAACCCTTAGTCAAGTGGGGAGCTATTGCAATTTGTAAGTGGTTGAGTTAGGAGCCTATTTAGTGGCAGACTTTAGGGTGGAAGAGTGTTCACCCAATCTCTACATTTAGAGAGTAAATTTGGGATTGAAGGAGGAAGGAGAGCTCTTCTCAAATTTTAGTTTTCCATAACTAGTTGTGAAGGAAAGAATCCTTCAAGTTTGTGTTTTCATGTTGTGTTTTCATTTCTTAAAGTAGGTTCTACATGTGTGTGGATTCATATGTAAGATGAACATGTTAGGGATAGGATTGTGATGGGTTTCTTAAATGTTTTCTTTTTGTATTTTACATTTTGATTTATGAGGGAAATTCTAAGAGTTTTGTTGGAAGTACTCACTCTTGGATAGAGAAGAAGCAGCCATGAATGGGAGGAGGGCTTCAGTTGGACTCTGAGAAGTACAAAGTCTCTCCTCATGATGATGAGAGGGAGAGAGTAGGGTGTTATGGGACCCTATTCATTAGTATAGACCATGTTTTTGTTTTGGAAATTGAGAAGTGAAAGAATAGAAGTTCTTGTGATTATAGCCTAAAAAGGGCATTTGTTATGGTGTTTGATTGACTTCTCTTGCCTAGAAAAATCCACCTTCTCCCTAGTCTTGTTCGATGATGAACATATTGTGCAAACCTAGGATGGGAGTAAATGGGTTGAATGTGTCTTTGTGTTAATCTATTTGTCTCCTAGCCAGTTTCATGTCCTCCATGGTTAGCTTGATGTTTTTGCAAATTTTGTAGTGGTTACCTTGATATGAAACCAAGCAGGATTTTAGAGTTGTTGTTTCAATTCAAATGTTTGGGAGATTTCTCATTAGGATAATGATCCTATTGCAAAATTTTATTGTTAAACTTATTTTTGAAATGATTATGGTCTCAAATTTTCTTCCTTGGTTCTCTTCTGAGGGAGTCCTTGAATCAGATGATTGAATAAAATGAGAAATTTCTCTTCATATGATATTCTTTATGATTTAAATATGTACATATATGTTCAAATTATAATTTGGAGAAATGATAACATATAAAGTTATGTAATTTGTTTTCTAAACTATGTTAAGAAAATTTGAGTATATAAATGTTATTCAGCTTGCATTTTTGTAATTGTTAGGAGGTAAAATATTCCTATTTGAATGCTTAAAAATTACATCAAAATATATTCTATAATTCAACTTATAAACAAAAAATTATATCCCATTGCCTTTTAATCTAAATAAAATTTATATTCCAACACTTAGAAAAAAAAGGGACTTGAGAAAAATTTATCATTCTAGAGCAAAAAACTATCTTCCCTTTGCATGGGAAAATCGATTAACCCCTTTGTGAATAGAGAATATTCCCTTAGGATCCCTTTTAATATCTTGGATACATTTTAAAAGGAAAATTATGTAATTTAAAAAGGAATTAAATAAATAAATCAAAAAAAGAGAGAAAGGAAAATATCAAACTATCTTATATCTATCCTATCCTAACCCACCTACTTAACTTTATTTCACAAATCCCATGTCCCTTATCTTTACCCTCACCTAGAAAACTTTAAATCTTAACTCCTAATTCTCCTTCCCTCCCATTCTAGGCATTGATATGGCCTCCAAGGTTTGAAAAAATACTCTCACGTGCCCCCATGTCAGACCTGATGTGACAAGTGGGCTAGACAATGAGGATTGAGGGATCATTAAATTTGAGCATGTATTAATTAAAAATGACTTATACCTTTTTGGAGCATCCTTTATCTCCACTTTAACTTGGGCATAAACCCCCTAGAAGATCCTCTTGCTGTAATTTTTACTTGTTGGGAAGAGTGAGGAGGAATGGCAAGTGGTCAAGTGGCCAAGGAGGAGTTATGTAAGGAGAGTTAGTTTTTGATTAGTCCCTGAGTTAGGTGGGGTTTAGGGAAGTGTTTGGGGAGGTGTTTAGGGAGGTGTTTAGATTTGGTTAGTAGTTGATTAAGGTTTATGGTTAATAGAGGTAGATAGTTAAAGTGTTAGGTGGAGTTAGTAGGAGTAAGTTAGCATTAGTTTGTGTTTGATTTATTTATTAGATAATGATTATAGTTAAGTGTTAGGATATGTTTTAAATCTTTAAAGTTAGAAAGGTTAGTGTTAGATTAGCAATGCTTTTTTATATATAAAAAATAATAATAAAGATATGATGTGTTAGATGTTTAGTTAGTTATTATTTAGTTAGTATTCTTTTTCAATAGAGGACATTGATGCTATTTAAATGTAAATAAGTCTATGATTTTAATATATAACGTCTTTTTTTATTTATGCAAACTATATTGTTAATGTTAGATATGTTTATTTTAGAATAGGTTTCTAGATTTAAGTGTTGCTAGTTTTAGTTGTAATTTATGTTTACTGGTAGGTATAGTATATTGATGATTTATGTGTGGAATATTTTAAAGGTAAATAAAATAATATATTGTTTTAGATTAATTTAATTTAATTAAAATATATATTATTGTTTCATGTAAGATTTAATTAATATTAGTAATGTTTCAAATGCTATTGGTAACTTTAAATTAATTAATATTGATATAGTGAAATTTAAGATTGATTTTAAAAGATAAGTTAGTATGTTTAATTAGTATACGATTTAAAGGTATTAATGCTTAGATCCTTTAAACTAATTAGTATTTGGTTGTTATATTTTAAATAATCAATTGTTTTGTTAGAAAGTGAAATAAGTTAGTTAGTAAAGATAGTTAGTGGCAGTGTTATATTAGGGTCTAATATAATACAAATAAATATTGAAATCAATTAAATAATGAATGTTTAAATATAATGATTTGATCCTACATGTTGGTTAAAAACTAAATGAAGTGTTAAGGTATTGTTAAGGAAACTTATATCTACCTTTCAACATACCTATAGTTTAACTTGTGAAAAAAAATATATTGATTCATAGCAAAACCTAATGTGACTTATGTATGTCTTTAGTCAAATGGTATTAACTTAGTGGATTAATTAACTTAAAAAAATTTTGGTGTGTTTTTCCCCCTTATTTTGGACATGATAGATGAATTTTGATTTTTGGGAAGTGAAGGTGGCCTGGTCCTACTCTTCTTACTGCCCTTTTGTCATGGTGTGTCTAGGATGGGAAAAAAAGTTTTGCAAGTCTCTCAAAAATAGGGTCTCACCGACCTTGACCTTTGGTGCTTCTGAGGAATCTTTCTTCTTCTAGGATTTCTAATTACTCCATTCCCTCTTTTTTTGTGCTCTTCAAATATTTCTCCTTTGAATAACACTTTCTTGTACTTTCGCTCTTGCTTTTTCTTCCTATACTTGGCTAGTATTTCTATAGTGTTTTACATTTCTCCTATATCTCTAGACATATGTATTTAGAGAAAAGATGATATCTTCTTGGTCATCTTGGAATCCAATATTGGGTTGGAGTATGGGGAATATTTTCTCATGAGGTAGCACCATTTTTCTTCATACTATAATTCTTCCTAGTCTAGCAACTATTCATTTCTCTAGTAAAGTCACCAAAAATCTATTCGTAAACAAATGGTTCACTTTAATTAGCTCTTTGAATGCCCACAAATTTTGAACAATAACTAATTACAACAATTAGGAAATTGTAGTTAAACAACTAATTTCCCTATGAATTGTATTGGTAGAACTCTCTTATGGTTATGATTTGCAATGAATCTTCTTGTTCCTAATCATAAAAGGGGGTTTGTTCTTGACTAGAGAATAGAAGAGGTAAACCAAGTTAGTACTAAATAGGAAATAATTTAGGCTAAGATTTAGGTGTTAATGCTAATCAAATCCATAAACTCATACATCTTATGAACCTGAAGAATTTGATGATATAGTAATGAAATCCATTAATGAATTAATTGGATAACATAATGCTTCTAACTCTAGCATGCAAGAGACTAACTTTAAGAAAAATGCAAGACAAGATCTCTTAACCTTCGAAAATAATATTATTATCCTTAGTTCATTGTATTGAATAGTGGAACAAAGCTCTCTTTATTCCTTAACTCAATTCAACTGAAAGAGATGTCTTCAACTAAAGTAAAATCGTGGAATATTAAATAATTGATAGAAAACATGTTCAACTAGTCTCTGCAACATAAAGTATCTTACACCAAAAATTAGCCGACCTTTCATTAATGTTTCAATTAGGTACATATAGGATTCTGAGCTGACTATTACAAAAATGAATTTAATTGATTCATCTCCTCAAAATGGAAAATGGCAAGGAGCCAATTGTCAATTAAAATTTCTCATCAAAACATGAAAGGGTGAGAGAGATGTCACTTTTCCTTCTTCCCCTTTTGTTGACTCCACCTTATAGGCCTTAGTAGTGATGATGATTAGAATAAGATCTTTGTGTTGGTGAACATGAGTGTTGGTGTATCTTAGGATCCACTTGGAGTATTCTTGGGCAAGGTTCTCGATAACATTTATTCATTCTTATGATTTCTTCATTGCTACACGTATACATCCACTGAGTCATTGGAGATCCAACACTCTATCATGATGATTGGTAGATTTCTCTATTAGATTATTAAGATAACTAGAGAAATTATTTTTCATGATAGAAACTCCTACTATACCATTCCCTTGTTCTCTAGTTTGAGATTTAGTCTTTAGGCCTTTTAGCAATTTATAATTTCTATCTTGTTCCTTCTAATACTAAAATTATTTTGTCCTTGAGTTGCCTACTCTATTGTGATTGAAATAAGGTCTCATCTCCCTTTGGAGAAATATTTGCTTCCATTACTTCCTTTTCTTTCATTTAGATAATCATCTTCAATAATAATATGCACTCCTGACTATTGACCTTTTTTATTGATACGGTGGCCTAGTTAGCCAAAATGTTATTTATTTCCATTTCAAGCCTCAACATTGCATTTCTGAGTAGTTCTATAGTTGCAAGTCCTTCAAACTTGTATTTTATGCTATAATTCCTAACAATTTGCATAAAGTACTTTCCTTCTTGCAGCTAGGAGATGATAGCTTGAATGTCTATAACCATAGGGTCACTAGCAGTTGAAACTCCTAAAATACATTCTAGCAGGGTAACTAGTTACCTGATGAAGCAATTAAGCTAGTGAATCTCCACCTTCATTCTAACCTTAGCCAATTTGACACCTTCAAGTTTTTCTTCTATCAATTAGTTTATTGATTTCCATAGGCCAACTTTGGTGTCATGTCTAATTTCTTTGAGGTCTACAAATTAATATGTGAAGTCCTCTATAGTTAGGTCTTTAATTCTTCCTTCCTTGGTGGGTTTAGCAATCTCCATAATTAAGTGTCATTTATTAGGGTCATAACCCATAACAGATAGCTAGAGATAAAGTCTCTTTGTTTGGGACTCCCTCTTGTTTCCTTTTCCTCTTTCTGTCTAAGGCATCTTCTAGCCATGATTTTGTACCAATTACCTTAGATGTTGTTCCTGATGTGTCCACACTAAACATTTTCCTCTTAACATGAGTTAATGTCCTTGAAACTAAAGAGACAAGATTCTTTGGATTCAAAGAAATGAGTTTTGTAACTTCAGGCATTTTCACTACATCAAATGCTTTCTCTACTTTAGATGTTTTCTTTTCTTTAGAATCTTCTTTTGCTACTTCATTTGACTCTATAGATTCACTTTCACTAGTCCCTCCATCCCTATGATCAAACACTTGTATTTGGGGGCTACTTGGAAGGATTAATGTGGTGCTTATAGCTGGAATTGGACTATTGTAAGGTGAGAGAGCTATAACTTCACTATTATGTAATTCTTCCACCTTCATCTTCTCGGACTCTATTTCTATTCCAATTATAGGCACTAAACCATCTTGAAAAGTTTTATCAAGTGGTATGTTATTGTTAGGAGGTTGATAATGTCCTCTAGCTAGCTGAGGGGGTCCTTGAGTGAGAGGTAGGATTGTGTTTGAAGCACCACTTTGAGAAGATGAAGGTGCTACCACATTTGTAGATGACTAAGTGAGCATTTCTTTGATCCTTCTTTGTCATGCTATGGTCCATTCAACCAAATTTCTAGTTCTTTTATAGATTATAGCCATCATTTTATCTAGATGTTCCACATCATCTTCATAAGGTTTTGAAGTTATGCGAGTGTTTCTAATCTTGGTTAGATAAGTATTGCTATACATATTTTGACCATTGTCCTGAATTGCATCTACATCAATGTTTACCTTATATATTTTCACTTGGTCAAATGTCATCCTTGAAAAGTCTTGATCACAACTATTGAACTCATCTTTGCAATCAACCCAAGAATCCTCAATGGTAGTGATGCATTTTTATCATGCTCCCATTATGTAGAACATCTCTGGCATACCCATTTAGGTGAAACATAGGCCTCAAGACCTCATGCATGTTTGACTTATATTTCCTTTTGAACACCTTCATAATGTTCTTGGCATCGAATTGGGTATCATAGCTAAAGGCTCCAAATTTCATGATGAATTTGTAGCCTTTCTTCTTTAGGCTTCCACTCAGTATGTTCACTTGCAAGGATTGCCATATAATCTCAATCAACATAATCATGTCGCTTGGAAAAATTAGTAGTTTCAAGGGAAATCCATCAAATTCTATATGATGTAAATAAGAAAATGATAAGAACTAAATAAAATAACATCAAAATTGGCTAATGGTGACCATGGCTTCTAGATCAAATCTCCTCTCTAGGAATCTCTATAATTTCCTACATATCCTCATGGTAAACACATCATTCACCTTGACATAATCTACATAACTATTCTATAATTGTAGACATGGGTAAAACTCATAAGTCTTAACATCATCTGGGAAAGTCTCTAATCTTGGAAAGCTAGACCATAATTTCAATGAGACCAACATGTAAATCAAGAAGGAAGACATATAGAACATATTGTAAAACTTGGTTACCTAGAGGACATTGGATAGAGTCTCACTTACCTCTTGTGCCCAATCAATGTATTTGGTGTCTGAACATATAACTTGAACTAGAAAGAACTATTGCTTAATGAAATTTAAAGCTTCTACCTCACCTTTCAACCAATGTAGGAGGACCAAAATCTTAGTTATCTCTAGCTTACGATTAGTTCTGAACAATGTTTTAGGAACTTTTCTCTTATTTCTGGAACCAAGTTCTCATGATCTCCTTCCTCCAGATTATTTTCTTTGCTAATATTTCTAAGGTAGCCCCACCAATAATAAAGTCAAAGAACTCTTCTTACTCAAATACCTATAGAAAATTCACCACTATTTTCCTATTAATGAAATTAATATTGTATCATCAGATAGAACAATTTTCCTAGTTTCTAGGTTGTAGTGATTAATGTATTCATAAATTAGTTTCGGGGCTTGGACTGCAACTGAAAAAATAGTGGTCTTGACTAAACCTCATATTTAGAGCTTTTCAGTAATATGGGTGAATTCATTCAAATTTAACCCTCTAGAAATATTCCATGTCATAGAAATGGAGGGATGTGTCTA
The DNA here is from genome assembly GCA_028749045.1 of Cupressus sempervirens. Lineage (NCBI taxonomy): Eukaryota > Viridiplantae > Streptophyta > Pinopsida > Cupressales > Cupressaceae > Cupressus > Cupressus sempervirens. Next base: position 190,790,737 of record CM053783.1, on the reverse strand, counting down.
TGAAATTCTGCTATTAGGACTTGATCCTAGTCAAACCATCAAAACTCGCACACATGGTTGCCATTAGTTTGTGAAAAATATTTTGTATTGAAAGATTGAATGAGACAAAAAATATGATACTTACAAGCCTTTCAAAGGCTATGTGTATTAATAGAATGAGGAAACAAAGAACAAAAGTAACTCATTCAACTGCTTGTGAATCTTTATATGAGAGTTTCAATTAATCTATTATTCTTCAAAATTTGCACCACATGGATAAAATTCAAGGAAATACCATTGGATAGTAAATGAAAAAGATGAATTGACATTTAGGGATCATTTCATTGTTCCATTGAACTCAACAGTAACTTTCTATAAGCCTAGTACTTACTTTTCTATTTTTCATTAAGTTTCAAAAAGTTGTCATTGGAGTACTCTATTGATAAAAATCAACCACATGAGATTCTAACAATATCCTCTTTCTATAATGATTTGATTCATTCTAATATCATTCTAACATAATCCAAATCTAGTGCGGGGAATTTTTTTTCTTGTTGGCTCAACCTTTCTTGAATAATTGAAAAATTGTCTTCATGGGTTGGAAATTTGCTGAGGAGAAAACAATTTTTGTTTTTCCATCAATGCTTCCTTTTGGGTCAAATCTTTAACAATTGCATTTCTAGTAGTTTTGAATGCTTATTTAAGGCTCAAGGATCTATTTGAGAGATATTCAACCTCTTGTTTTCCACTTCAAACATTTTTGTAGAGAACTATCTTCATGGGTTGGGAACTCACCGAGGAGAAGATAGTTTTAGGTTTTCTAGCAAGGTTAAACATTGAAGTGATAATGAATCCGAATAGTGTTGAAAAGTCTTATCTTAGATGAAAAAACAAATTTATTTGAATTTTTGCATCTTTGGGGACTTCTTGAGTTATATGTGTGTCAAAATAATCTTTTGCAGGAAATTGCCTTCATGGGTTGAAACCAACCAATAGGAAGACAATTTTTAAATTTTTGCAAATGCTTGTTTTATCAAGAGATGATAAGCTATGAACAAATAGAACACATATGATCTATAATGAGTAAAGTTGATCTCTATCAAACTAGCTACTAACTTACCTAACGAAACTACATGGTAGAAACAAACACCCACTTGGCTATAAAGAGAGAAAAGTCAAAAAGGAAAAAATTTGATAGAGATCACCTAGCCTTTAGGGCTCTAGACTTAGACTCAAAATATTTCAAGGAAAAGACTAATCTTATCTAAAACATGTAACTCACATTTTCCAATAGATTGGAAAACAAAAGTGGGGCAATAGATAGCTCGAATGATCTTGAGTATGCCAAAAAAAATTGACCCTAAGAGTTACTAAATGCCATAGGGCAACAATCCTTGATGGGCATATCTCAAAGCTTGTCTGAGGTATGGATACAATTCTAGGTGCTACATGATCATTTTTTTGACACTTACAATAGCCTCTCTCTCTTTTTGGAGTTTTAATTCTATTTGGATTTCATAACCCCATCTAGGGTGATGCTAAAACTTGTAGTGTTGGCTAGTGTGAAGTCACAACTACTGATTCTTTCTAACCATTCATCATTAGATTGAATTGTATACTCTATTAGATTTTAGTGGTGAAGTAAACCATTGTCCCAAGCTTGTCTTATCTTATTGACCACTCAAACTTTTCATGCATACTGAACGAAATTGACCTTGAGAGTTACTAAATGTCATAGGGAAACAATCTTTGATGGGGAATATCTTAGAGCTCATGTGAGGTATAGATGCAATTCTAAATGCTAGAGGATCATTTTTTTGACACCTAAAATAGCCTTTCTCTCTTATGGGAGTTTAGATTCCATTTGTATTTTGTGGCCTCATCTAGAGTGATGCTAAACCTTGTAGTGTTGGCCAGTACAAAGTCACCAGCTGGTGAATCTGTCTGACTGTTCATTATGGGATCCAATTGTCTACTTTATTAGCTTAGAGTGGCTGAATAAAACCTAGTCCCAATCTTTTCCTATCACATTTATTGCCTGAACATTCTTAGACATGCCAAATAGAATTGACCCTAAGAGTCACTAAATGTCATAGGGTAGTGATCTTTGAAAGGTCATATCTCAGAGCTCGTACAAGGTATGGATGCAATTTTGGGTAGTACATGATTGTGTTATTGAAATCTACAATAAACTCTCTCTCTTTATGGAGCTTAGATTCTATTTGAACTTTGTGGCCCCATCTTGGGTGATGCTAAAAATTGTAGTGTTGGCCAGTACAAAGTTGCCACATTATATTTTTGATTTCTAGAACCTTGAAATCTTCTTGAATGGAACCAAATGGATTAAATAAAGGAGGTTATACATAATATGGCATTTCAGATCCTAATCAACCAACATTACATTTTGGCATTTCGAATCCTAATCAACCACCATTACATTTTATGAGTTCCAAACACATGAACAAGATGAAAAATAACTATTTAGGATATAGTTGGGTCATATCCTACTTACAAATGACTTGCATGAACTTTGACCCACTTTGACCACCTAGTGTCCTATAGTTTTTATTAGCTTGCACAAACTTAAACAAGGCTTAGTCAAACCAACTTGATCTAATCACACCAACACACCACCATGACTTGGTTAGTGTAACAACAAGCCTCAAAGAAAAACAACAAACAAAAGATAAAACAAACATTCTTAGGTGCCTTACACTAGGATAATGTCAAACAAAAGATATCCAAGAAAAAATGCAATAACTATAGCTATAGGAATCATAAGAAAAGCATATATAGTGTGTTTCCATGAATGAAGCTATCAAAGATATGGATAAGTAATCAATATTGATATAAAATTCCATGAATAGATTAAAAACTTTATTTGAAGTCTTCTTGTGTTTTGAAGGTAAAGCATATATAAAATCTTGACATGTTTATGATGATGCTAAGATTCAAGCTTTGACATTTACATAATGTAGCTAACTCAAGAGTTAAACTTCAATGTTAATTATATAATAGTAATAAGAATTCAAGTTTCATTGTTCTCATCCCAACAAAAATTTCAAATAAGTTACTGATAATCAAAAGTACTCATAAATATATGTTATTCATCAAATATAAAATTTCATATATGCATTAAATATATGTCAAATATGTCCACTAAAATAAAATCCAAGATATATATCTAGTAATGGATATAAATGTGTCCATCCCTATATCTTTTCCTTCCCATGAGGGGAAGGAAACAAATCCCTAGAGGTCTTTGGTCATTTTGTGGAGGGAGATGATGTGTCTTCCTCACATGCTCACTTGTCCTCTTGTTTAGGCTCCTCTCTAACTATAGATGATACAAACAAATTTAATATGAATAAATAGTTATTATTCATTGAAATAAAATATATGTGCACACAAAATCAATTATTATCTTACCACCATCAAATTGTTAGTTTGTACATCCACCGTAAAGGCTTGTAGACAATTGAGAGTAATAAGGCCCTAAAAGAATTCAATTAATATAATCACTCAATCATACTTATAAATTATTAGAAGCATGAATGCCAATGATATTCCTATGGGGGATTATTGTAAAATTATTATTAGATCATTATCATAATGATATGTTACATTCATGATTGTGTTTGTCATTTATATCAACATAATAGTTTTTTGTAGTATCTTATAGAAGACTAGTAGAAGGATCAAGTTGATACGGATAGACAGTTGAGAATTTTCACTAAGAAAGGTTAAAGAGGGATACTAATAAGTTTCTAGTATATATAGCTAACCTTGGAAACATAAGATATTAATTCTGGAATAATTTATGCAAGTTTCAGTGAAAATTATTCTAAGATAGAATTTATGAAAGCATGTTCTAGTAAAATTGTTATATCTCTTAGCAGAGTTGTTATTCTAAGAAGCCAAAGTTAAAGATGTGAAGATGATATTCTAGAGATGACATAGCTAAGCTCACTCATCATAATGTTACATGTATAGAAAGCTATTCAAGTTACAAGGAAAAAGATCAATGTTATCACTAAGAGTAATGTGTTCTTAATGAAGTCCTATAATATTTAATTGAGAAGGTATATTAGCCAACTCAGAGAATTATTGTATGGATTCACTATAAAGGAAGGCCATTTTCCTTTATCATGTGTGGATGTAAGTGAATGAATGTAAGAATAAAAAAGAGTGGAATAAAAAGATAAACAAAGTAGAGTGAAGGTGAAGGAAACTTTTTTGCTAAGATTTTTTTGTGTGATCTAAAGTTTGATACTTGGATCTAAGGTTTGTGACCTAGTCTACAAGGTCAGACAATGATTGGTCTAGTTGATAGGATAGAGGAAAGAATTTAAATTATAGTACATAAAATTATTTTTCAATGAATAGTTGAGAGAATAGTTGGACAATGAGTTTTGTGATCTTGCATTAGAAGTTTTTTGGATAGTGGGTCCTTTTGTCTTCTACAACTCCTAACAGGGTTGGAATCATCTAACAAGGATTTAAATTCTCCTAACAAGGACTCATATATACTAAATATTGTAATGGATGCCTAATAGGTTCCATCCCCAACAAGGAATATTTATATTAGTACATCATCTTGTGGGCATCATTCCCACTGGGGTTTCTCCTCTGATCAAGGGTTTTCCTAGTTAACATATCCAATTTAATTGTGCATGTGTATCTTTTTATGGCTGCTATTCACTTTGGTTGAATGGTTAATATTATTTAAAGTGTATTAATGTTTTAATTAGTCGATAATTGATTCACCCCCACCCCCCAAAAAAGTTATCTAGGTGGACTATTGTTTCTAATAATTGGTATTAGAGTATAAAGTCCTTGAAGATACTATTTAACAACTTTGGGAGATCCATGGTGAACATATTTAGAAAGGATAGTCTAAAGTTTGATGGAAAAAAATTTGGTAGTTGGAAGGAAAATATGAAGACACATCTACTCTATGGGTCTAGGATAGTGAATTTTGACAAAATTAGAAAAGATAATCATTGTTGAAAAAGATTTGGAAATGTGTACTAAGTAAGAAAGGGAACTTTTGATGTGCAACATGAGAGCTAGAGAAGCACTATTATATGCACTTGTTGAAATTGAGTACAACTAGGTAAAGTCACTTATTACTTCTCATATAATTTGGAAAGCTTTGGAAAATAGTTTTGAACATGATGAAAATTCTAAGTTAAGGTTACAAAGCTAGATTTATGCAATTCAAGATGCTAAAATGATGGAATATGAATCTATAAGAACATATGTAGGTAGGATATCATAAATTACTACAAGTATTAGATCTCTAGGAGGAACCAAAGAAGATGATGAGGTGATATGGAAGGTATTGAAGAGCTTAACACCACTATTTAAGCCAACATTTCAAATGATATGGTTGTTGATCTCTTGTACCAAAGATTTCACAAAGGAAACATTCCTTGAGAGACTTGAAGAAATTGAGAATGAGCTTAGACAATCTAGAGAATTGACTAGAATAAAAAATAAAATTAGTGCCCTAAATATTCAACCTAGTCTATCAAGGAGCACAAGTGCTAGAGGAGACTTTGTTAGTAGTAGCATATCTAATGAGGATATAAAGATAGGAGTAGCCCTTCTAGTAAGAAGAGAAAAGGATGGCAAGGAAATCTTTAAATGTTGTACTTTTAATGAATTTGATCATTATGCATTTGAATGTCCTAAAAGAGTGAAAAATTATAGAGGAAATTTTAAACCTAGAAGATATAGAGAATATTTGCATGCAAATGAAGAAGATGATTCTAATGAACAAGCAATTAGTGCTAGTGATGATGAAATTGGATTTTTAGCTATTAAAGAAGAAACATTGGAGAAAATGGTTTTGGTATCATAGGTTGATAAGAAATCTGATTGGATAATTGATAGTGGTTGTTTACATCATATGACTAGTGATATGAACATGTTTGTTGACTTCAAAAGTCATGATGGAGGCATTGGTAGAGTTGAAAATAATGCAATGTGCTAAATTAAAGGTATTGGATCTATAACTCTTCATGGTAAGACTAACATTGAGGATGTATATTTTGTTAATGGTTTGAAGCACATTCTTTTGAGTGTTGAAGACCTAGTGGATAAAGGTTATTAGTTATAGTTCATAGAGAAGATATGCATGATCAAAGAGAAAGATGGAAAGGTAATTGGAACAAGAACTAGATGTAGAGGTATTGTATTTCAGCTGAATCCTACTAAAATGACATGTTTGGTTGCAAAGGTAGATGAAAGTTATTTATGCCATAAGAGAATTTTTCATATAAAATTTGACAACATTGTGGAGACTAGTAGTATGTTTGCAGTTAAAGATTTGGCTAAGATTGTAAAGCCTACTAACACAATTTGCAAGGAGTGTGCATTGGCAAAGCATAACAAAAATTCTTTTCCCAGCAAGACGTTTACTACTAACAAAAAATTGGAGATTATACATATAGATCTTAGTGGTCCTATGAATACTAAAGGATTCTATGTTGAAAGTTATTTCATGATTTTAGTTGATGATTTTTCTAGAATGATGTGGGTTGCATTTCTTAAAGAAAAATTTGAGGCATTTGATAAGTTCAAGATATTCAAGAATAGAGTTGAGAATGAATTAGATATGAAGATTAAATTTTTAAGATCAGATAGAGGAGCATAATTTACTTCAATTGAGTTTAACATCTTTTGTGAAGCTAATGGAATCAAAAGACAATTGTTAGCTTCAAAAACCTCTTAACAAAATAGCCTTGTAGAAAGAAGAAAGAGGTCAATAGCAGAAGCAAGCTATGTTAGCTAAGAATAATGTATCCAAGATTTTTTGGAGAGATGATATGAATTCAATAGTCTACACTATGAATAGAGTGCAAGTCAGGAAAGAAACAAACAAGACCCCTTATGAACTATGGTTTGGTCACTCACCTACAGTTAAGTATTTTAGAATTTTTGGTAGTAAGTGCTATATCAAAAGAGATGGTGATATTGGTAAGTTTGATGATAGAAGTGATGAAGATAAATTTCTTGGTTATTCATTGAAAATAAAGGCTTATAGATGTTATGATCTGAGAACTAAGACTAATACAGAGAGTGTAAATGTAAGAGTTGATGAAAAAATTAGGATAAAAGAAAGAATAGTTGGCTACAATTCAGATGATGAGAATGTTGTTACTAAACCAAGGAATGATGAAGTATTCTTTGAGACTAACAATGATTTATAGAATGAAGGATAGCTAAGGTAGGAACAAAGCTTGAAACCTTCAATAGAGCTAAGAGTTAAGATAACAACTGCTTCAGGCAAGAACATGACAAAGAATCATCCACTCGAGTAGATCATAAAAAATAGAGATAAAGGTGTGATGATAAGAAGTAGAATCAATGAAGAACTATGATTGATATCTCAAGTTGAACCAAAGAATGCAGACAAATCATGAAAAGATGGCTATTGGAAATAAGCTATGAAAGTGGAATTGGTCCCAAAACTAGTAGACAAGAATGTAATAGGAACAGAATGGATATTCAAGAACAAGATGAATGAACAAGGTGAAATTCTAAGGAAAGAAACAAGACTAGTATGAAAAGGTTACTCATAGTAAGAAGAAATAAACTATGATGAAACCTATTCTCATGTGGCAAGAATAGAAGTAGTAAGGTTATTTGTAGCATATGCATCATATAAGAAATTCAAAGTATATCAGATGGATGTCAAGTTAGTATTTTTGAATAGAGAACTTGAAGAAGAGGTCTACATAGAATAGCTTGAAGGTTGTCCTTTAACAAATGAAAAGGATATAGTATGCATATTAAAGAAAGAATTATGCGGCTTAAAGAAAGCATGTAGAGCTTGTTATGCAAGGTTGGACAAGAAATTGACAAAGTTTGGATATAGAAAAGGTATGATAGATAGTAATCTATAATGGAAAGAAATTGATGATGAATTAATGATCTTGGTAATATTTGTTGATGACATCATAATTGGAGGAATTGATGATGAAAGTGACAATTTTCCATAATAAATGAAGAAGGAATTTGAAATGATCATGATAGGAGAAATGAAATATTTTTTAGGATTATAGATTGTGCAAGACAATGAAGGAATCCTTATTTCATAGACTACCTATTTAAAAGATCTACTGAAATTTTTTGGTTTAGAAACATGAAAAACCATTGAAAAACCTATGGTAATTAGATACAAGTTATCTACAAAGGATGAAACACCTACAATTGAATAGAAGGAGTAAATATCTATGGTCAGAAGATTGCAATATCTGACTCACACAAGGCTAGATATAAATAATGCAATTGGAATTGTTGCAAGATTTCAAGCTAACCCTAGAGAAGCACATTATGTAGCAGTCAAAAGGATATTTAGATATCTAAAAGGAACACTAGAGTTCAAATTGTGGTATGAGATATCTAATGACTTCACTCTATATGCTTATATTGATGCTGATTGGGTAGGTAGTATGGATGACTGAAAGAGCACCAGTGGTGGAGCTTTCTTTCATGGAGGAAGATAGGTTTCTTGGCTAAGAAAGAAGTAGGATTGTAACTTACAAAGTAAAAGAGAAGTAGAATATGTTGTAGTAGTAAATAATTTTAATACAGTTGTTTGGATGAAGCATATGTTGAAGGATATAAGGATAGAATTCAATGAACCTATTTTCATACGTTGCGACAACACAAGCATAGTAAACATGTCAAAGAATCTAGTATTGCATTCTAAGACTAAGCACATTTCTATCAAGTATCTCTTGTTGAGAGAAAAAATTACAAAAAAGGAAATTAGATTGGAGTATGTAAGCACCAGAGAGAAGATTGAAGATATTTTCACTAAGCCTCTTCCCAAAGAGACTTTTTAGTATTTCTGAGTTATGTTAGGGGTTATGCTCCTTCCTACATCAGAGTAGATGATGCAAGAGTGCATTAATCCAGTGTAATTAAGCACTATTTTTTGTTTGGATTGAGAGCTAATTCTTCCTATATGAGGGAGTATCTATGATGGATAGAGTCATCTAGTATTCTTGTTGGATATTATTTTTAATAGTTTATTTTGACACTTGAGTAGGTTAGAAGACAATTGTTACAAATATTGTTGGTTGCTAAAACTTTTGACATTGATGTCAATGGGGGAGTAATACAACATGAATGTCATGCGCAAAATTATAGGATAAAAACACGACTAATTTTTTAAATTATTATTATTATTATCATTATTCTTAATCAAAGTGTCCTTTACTCATTGAGAAACATTGTAGTTCCCATATCATTGGTACATTAAATTTAAATTTATCTTAAGTTATAGAATCCTTGTGTATTACACTATTTTTGTCATATATATATTTTTGTATGTGGACCTAACATGAGTGGTATGCTATGTAATATAGTCTACGTTTACAGATCCCTAATAACATCTTAGTTTTGTAGGTACATAGACATATGATGCTTTCCAATACCTATAATATTATAATTATATTAATCATATATTATTGAAGGTAATAATTATAACATACCATATGCTATGCAACTACTTTCATCTAACTATTACTATTATCTCAAAGACACCATACTCACACCACCCACTAACTACTAAACACAAATTAATAATATACCTTAATCATTAATTTATCATATACTTTCCATTTACTATGTGACCATGTATAACATCTACCTTTTGTCAATTGGCGAATTAACTATGTAGCTCCGTTGTCACAATATCATCAACTTTCCATTAAATAGTCTTACACAGTGATAATGCTCATAGTGGGGAAACTTAATTACTTTTATTTCATGTTAAGATACATATCATATAGATTTAATTTATTAAATAAATTCCATTAACTAACAAAGCTATTTCCCCAATCTAATTCTATATTCATCTTGGCTAACAACCCTTAAATATCTCTTGGACTATTACTTATTTTCTTCCTATTCAAACACATTATTTCTCAACAATTTTTTTTTGCCTATTTTTATTAATATCCCTTCACTACATTATCTAAATCCTTACTTGCCCTTTTAGCATTTCCAAACTTACCAACTAATTACATACTCCACTTTATTAACAAACTAATTTAACAACCTTCTTAACCTACCCACTTCCCAAGTAAAATTTTCCCCTGATGGCTCACATGACCAACCAAGACACCATCTTTTTAAACATGTCCCCTCTTTGGGCACTTACTCCAGGGAAATTTTGGAGGTGTGGTTATGTGCAATATTTTTAGGAAAAAGTCCATTTTGGTTTTATTCTACCCCCCTCACCTTTTTACATCTAACCTTCCTCCCAAGGCTTAGTTAAATTGTGTTTTGAAGTGGGGACATGACATGATCCCATGTGGAGGTAAGGCCATTATCTTTTGAAGATAGTCGTGGATGGATTGGAGAGTCTCTTTGTTTCTTAGTTATATGTTTTGGGTTAAAGGCTACTAATGCATGTACTCCCCCCACCAAGTTGCCTAGGTTTATGTAGGGACCACTGTCCCTTCCCCATCTTGTCTCTTGGTTTCTTTTCTTGGGCATCAATGCTAGTTAAATATGTTCTCATGGTTTATGTTTTCTTTTTTGAATTATTTTATTTTATTCCATCATACATCATGGTGCCTAGTTATCTGTATTTAGGATAGATGTTTTATTTTGTCTTGTCTTATGATTGCATAAAGGAGTCCTTTCATTCTTATAGGCCTACACTTAGGGTATAATATTGTATAGGTTTTTTTGGTGTGAGTAGTCATATTTTAGATAGTTATTATATTAGTTTGTTCCTAGTCATTTAAATAGAAATGACTATTTTATTAGTCTCCTATACTAAGGATCTTAGGTATATTCTTTCTAAATTTTATATTGGTCTATAATAGGAAAAGTCTTTAATTTCTTATGCTCATACAAATTCTAGAGAACCAAAAAGTGTACCTACATCATGTTTTTCTTTATAGATTTTAAAGTGTGAGTTACATGAAATTAGTTTCCTCTTGACTACAATGAAATTTGGAGAGTTTCTTAAGTAATAAGTTTATGTTAATATAGTCCATTTATGCATTGGTCTTATATGACTTAAATTTTAACACTCACATGTATATCCTAGATTTCAAAATATTCCAAGGAATGAATTAAAATCATGTACTAAATTTTCTTCCTAACAAATGAATCATTTCTCAAGCATACACATAGATAAATGCAATAATGGAACCTTTATTCTCATTACATTAAGCACAAAAAAAAAAAACTTTACAATGATTCCTTTCATCCCATTTAAAGAAGTATTTCATTGAGTTTCTCTCACACAAAGAAATTCTCAACTTTTCTATGCATTAAATTTCTTGGACCTACTTATATACAAGAGTTATCTGCCACATAAATTTTCTAGAATGATGAATATTACTTCACTTGATAATTTCCAACAAAGAGATACATCCCTTACACAAACTATTTCTTTCTTCTTACACAAAATGAAGGTACTATATTCACAATACCAGCTACATGCATGTCATAGTCCATATGCTACATCTCCACATTTATTTCAATTTTAAAAACATGATAATGAGGATTGAACCTTCATAAAACATAAAAAAATAATATAAAAAAAGATGAACTCATCACAATGCTTGGTTCTTTGATAATGTCAAGGGAAGGTCCTACCTTCTCCAAGAGGTTCATTTCCACAACCTGCATAAAAAAACACAAACCAAGAACCATGGAGGCTCACCTCCCATCCTATGCTTATATGAATCCACCCTCCAAGTAGGGGAAACAAGATTCAAATTGGGTTTCATTCCAATCTTACAAATGCATACATATCATACTACAAAACTTGAACAATCCCATCCCAAAAGTATTTATCAATGGTTCACCAATGGAACCTTGAACATAGGGTGAAGGTGTGTTTTCAATTAGGAGACTTTCCATATCATACCATATCTACAATAAAAAATTTCATGCCCTTTTGGGCTTTCAAAAATCAACTAATTCCCTTCAATTTTCGGGTTTCCACAAAAATCCTCCAAACATACTACCAATAGCTATAGCTTCCTTGAAGCCCATTCTCCATAAACTTCCTTTCTACACCATCACTCCCTTATCACCCCCATAGTAAGATATGAATGAATATGGCATATAACGGAGCCCGTACTCGAAGGTTCTTAACTATATTTCAAGCCCCATTAAGCCCTTCACCCTAGACTTCTCTTCCCTTCCAAAAGGGTGAGTGAAGCCCTCACATGTATAACAACACTCATGGACAAAATCATGGAAACTCAAAAAAAAAAAAAGAGAAAATTGAAAACCCAAACTTCATGCTCATCACAACACAATACAACACAACATGATACAAGGTGATATCACACATTTTCTTACAATGCCATTCTCCATACCTACATACTCATAATTGCAATGCCAAGATTTAAATTCAAAATGGAAGAAGTTAACCTACATGGTAAGAACACCAACCTTGAAATTCCTTTGCAAAATGGTAATGAAAGTTTTGTTGAAGAGCTCCCTCCTAGCTTCCAAACTGTAATAGCCTCTAAACTTAGAGAGTGGGTGAATACCACACTAGTTTGTCCAAGACTCTCTAAAAAGGCCTTCCCACTAACTATTTTAGCAAAAATACCAAGCTACTTCCTCTTACAAGCTTGTCTCATTTTAAGTTTTCTATTTTTGACTTAGTGGAAACATGGAAAAGAGCTCATGTGGCAACTCCATTTTCGAATTGATGGAAGAAGGCATTGGTAAAGGGGCCTCCTAGGTTGTCTAGGCACTATCATGGTCAAAATTACATCCTAACATGTTATACTATCATATGGGTAGCTTATTTTCACACAAAAGGCACTTTGGGACCACCTAATATTCCTTCAAAACACTAGTCAAGTCTAATTTCAATTTTTCTTTAATTGTGACCCATCCTATCCCTTATCAAGTGGGTTTACTTAGTCATTAACAAGATAATTAATTTTAGGGTAAAATTCTACCATGAACAAAACCCTAGGTGACTTATCATTAACACACAAAAAATTGCAAGTGTCAAGTGACACATAAAAGGACATTCCAAATCATCATGACATGTCCCTAATGTGTCTTTGAGATTTATAATTACACACAAAGGCAAGCTTACATTTATGAAATAAAATACATGACAATGAAGCTTTTGAACTTTCCAAGGATTCACCTTGGCTAAACGATGTTCACATAGGTTTGGAAGTTGTTTCTACCAAAAATTTCCATGGTTCCACTTCTTGCACACTAAACCCGAGCATCAGTAGTCCAAGGAGGTCATATAAAATACATATCATAAATGCATAAGCATTTAAATTTTAGATAATCCATATTATGGAATTCCTTTACTTAGTCATTTCAATATAAACATTCAAAATGTTAAAATATCAAAATTTTCATATTAACATTAATATCTATTGAAAATTCATTTCCTATCATTGTGATGGAATGTTGAATTTATACTATAAAATCAATCAACATGGTAACTGTTGCTCATTTTTACACCTCGCCAATATTCAAAATTTAAATGCTTACCCACCAACAGCTACTTCCTAGATCTATATTATTTTAATGCCCTAGAAATATTGAGAAATAAATGATAAATTAACCTTATGATATTTCTTTTTTTTTTTTTCCACCGGCCTGCATCCTACCCCATCATTGGATCTTCTCAGGATCTATGACCCTCGCTACGTCGCCAAGAAAGGTTTCTTGAAAGATATGCATAGTGACTTAGCAAGTGTTCACCACGTGGATTGACAGGCCCAGTTTGGCAAAGGTGGTCCGATTTGTTTGTCCAACATCGAGTTTGGATAAGGTCATCAATGCTTGCTACCTCGCTATTAGAAAACTCAAGCATCCTGCTGTTAGTGACATAGCGAGTCACCGTGAAACAAGTGATGGTAGGACCTCATGCGACATGGAAGGGTAATAGTGCTCAGGAAGGATTTTAACCATCATATCAATGCAAAATCAATAGTCCTCGCTGACTCACTATGGAAAGTTGCAAGTTGTTTACTCATAGTGACTTAGCGGGTATGGGACCCACCAATCTTCAGAATTCTTGACGTAGTTTCTTCACCCTTGGATTGACCTTAGATCAATGGCTTTCATTAACTTGCTATGGAAAGATGCTTAGGAGATATGTAAAGCAAGATAGAAATTCACTACCGCATGTCTTGTGGGGCTAGTTGGTTGATTTCTCATTGGTTAGGGTGGTGACAGTGCAAAAAGTGGGCCAGTCCCTTTAGTATGTCTTTTGCTATCGTCAAATCAGCATGGATCTATGGTCCTTGTTAACTCGCCATGGGAAGATGCATGCTGTTTAGGTATAGCAAGTTAATGACCTGGCGACATGTGGATTGTGGGTCCTGTATCCCTTGGCGGGCTGCAAAAGCAAGAACTTACTGTGCCAAGTTGGAAAAGGCTAGGTTTCTATTGGTCAGCACACTGATAGATTGGGCGTGTCTTCAGGGCCGTCGGATGGTGGAAGATCGATGTTTCTTGCTATGTCACTATGAAAAAATGCTTGATCTTTAGCTATAGTGACATAGCAAAGATTTTCCATGTGTTGTCAGAGTTTTGTGGGCCACAAGGTGAACAAGTGGTGGCTGAGTTGGTAGGTCATTTGGTGCTCACTTCCCCACATTTTGAGTTTTTGTCAGACCTTCTAACAATGCGGGGAAGCACCTTGTTGACACACATGGATAGAATGATGTCACATGGGGTCTTTGTTAGGTTTCAACATGCGAGTTATGTTCATTGTTCAATGGTGGCAAATCGATGATACTCACTAACTCACTATGGAAAGATGTGTGAAATATATGTATAAAAAGGTAGCGAGTGAGGGACCCAACATTATTCTCATTAGGTTGTATTGAATGTCATCCACAAGATCAAAGAAAAATCAATGACTATCTCTATCTCACAATGGAAAGGAGTTTGAAGGTTATGTATAGTGAGATAGTGATTTAGTAACATGTGTCCTTGCAAGCCCAGGAGGATAGCATAGTTAGCATTAATAGTTAAAGGGTTGGTGGTTATGTTGTGGCCGTTGCAGTTAGAATTTGTAAGGATGGCATGGTTAGTTAGAGAAAGATGTGGTCAACTTGGGAAGACTTTGTGGGGTGGCAAAAGGATGAAATTCTATTGGTCCACATGGCTCATCCTAGTACTAGGGTTATGTTGACCTACTAATCATGCTAATTCACAAACCAGGAATAGAGGAAATCAGGGTTTTTTGCAAATCTGATCTTCATGATCAATCCCAACCACCAGAAGTGAATGCTGAATGTAGAGGAACACTCCACCACCTCCAGTGATCCATCTACTTGGTCAGCGCACAATTATGGTGTTGCTTCTATCTTCTCAAGGTCCTATTTTAGTGAAAAATCAGATTTCATGGTACCTAGAGCTATACTTAGATCAGATTTCCTCAGATCCCCATGATTTTTCTTAGCAGAGACTTAATGGCAGTGATTGTAGAGTAATTTCGGTCAAGAAAATATCTTAGTTATGCCTGAGCTATAAAGGCAATTTTTGTGTATTTTGAAAAGGTTGGAACATTCTCTGTTGTTCTCTACTGTTGCTCTACAACTCTAGTGTAAAATTCCCCTTGCCTCTGAATCATATGACATTCTGCCTTATCTCCTTCAGCCATTGGTGTGAAAGTGCAAGAATCCTTGCCTCTCATTGATGCTTTATGGAAATATGTAATTTGCATGACTATATCTCTTTCAGCCTATGAATGATATATAAGTGAATCTTCTCTTTCCTTGTGTCATTCATTCAGCTTTTCTGGTCTATATGTGGCTATTAGATTAAAAGCAAGTCTAAATGTGTATATCCTTAGTTTCATTCTGGTTCAATAGTGCATATATGGGCAGAGTTTGGTCTGAACACTCTATTTTGGTGCATCACCTCTTTAGATTAGATTAGGTAGATTTGCTTTTGTGCTTTCTTTCTCCCTTTTCCTCTCCAAGAGTAGTTAGGTGCATCCTGATAGTAAGAGGAAACTGACATTCTCTGAAGACTCAACCTCATAGTTCAAGTCCCACAGCTTGGAGGTTGTTTCCATGTTTCACTAGGTTGTCCTCACATGTAGGCTCTGGACAAGGGTGCAAACCTAAGTGACAACAATTTTTGGCATGCTCGGTGGGACTTATCTTAGAAAATTTCAAACCTATTGGTGTCAAAAGGGAGGATTTCAAGATTAATACCAAGGATATAGTACTGGCTTTGGTGTTCAAGCCTTCAAGAGGCTCATTCTTCAAAGTACTTGGCAACTTTGAGGTTCAATACATATCTAGCTCCAGACCAAAGTTGGAATGATTCATGCCCAAAGCTAAAACAAGGGCATCTTCTAGAGGTAAGTTTCAGTATCAAGAGCTCTCATTTTCAAATCCTAGAAGAAAGAAGACTAGAATATCTCTATCACCAGTTAGGAGTGCAGTAGTAACAAATACTCCTACAAGATCTATCTCTACTCCTCTTGCTGTTAGATCTCAGCCTAGACTGCCATCAATACATATCAATAGATAACTTGTCTATATGGCATTGCCTAGAGCTCATACTTTTGCCACCTTTAATGGTGGGATCCCTCTCCTATTAGCCCAAAGACATGACATACCAGTAGCTGCCCTGAAAACTATACCAGAGTTTACTGGTGAAACTTCTATCTCTCCCTCAGAACATATTCAAGAGGTTGCAAATGTCTACAATATTCATGGTGTTATAGAGGATGATGTTGCAATTAGGCTCCTAGCCTCATCCTTGAAAGGAAAAGCACTACAATGGTATAGAGGTTTAGCTCATGGTTCTATAACAGATTGGGATGGATTAGGAGTAGGATTGTGCAAACATTTTGAATATAAAATTGACTACTATAAAAAGAGCCCCCCATGAATGTATGAATGATTTTAATTATAGATTTCAAAAGACATGGGATAGAATACCTGCTTCAGTAAAGCCTACCCCTGGTAATGCCTTCTTGCATTATCTAAGAGCTTTTAACAGTGATATTGCCACCACAATCCAAACTATGGGAGGAGATACCTTACCTAATGCTTATGAAATAGCGATAAAATTAGAGAACATCCTAATGTTCCAAATCATCAACCAGCAGTGGCTTCCCTTCCCACAACTTCTACATCTCAATCCCTTGTCCCAGTCCCTCAAGCTTCCACATCTTCAAATGGGATAGATGAAATCAAAGAGATGATGCAATCTCTGATGCAGAACATGGATAAAAAAGAAAAGAACCTAGAGAAAAAAATTGCAAGATCATTTGAAGGACTTAAAAGATCAAGGAAAGAGGCTAGAGGATAATTTCTCTATGATGCAGAAAGTGAGCAAGAAGGTGGTGACTTTAGAAAGACAACAAGCTCAAGGTAGTAAACCTCATCAATTGCAATATCAGACTCGAAGTGGTGGTAGGCCTCCAAATCTTAATCATTGGAACAATACTTTTGATCAGAGTAGGTAGGGAAATCATGCTTCAACCTCAAATGTCAACCAAAGTAGGGCCATAGTCCCTCAAAACAATATGGCTCAAGATTAGGATTTTTGTCCGTCTTGAAACTACTCCTATGCCTATTGCATGTGTCAGAAGGCTGAATCTTTTATGGCCTTCATAGTCCAAGAGCCTGGAGAAAAATAGTCATCCAAAGAGGACCAATTTAAAAATTCCTCAGATATGCAAAGATGAGGTGATTTCTCTTTTATGAATCATCAAATGGAGGAGCATTTTAATGTAAACTAGGATTCCATTGCTCATAACACTAGAAGCAAAAGAATAGCTATGGAAGATGTTGTCCCTCCTCCCCCTAATCAGGCCTCAACTTCAAGTGTAGTATCTTATGAGCAAGAAGCAAAGAAGCAATCAAGTACCTTTCAGCAACAAAGGCAAAATCATGGCAGGAAGGATACAAGTGATCCTCAGGTTATTCCATCTCAACCTCATACAAATGCAGCTCCCAAAGCTTCTACCAAAGCACTTGCTATGCCATTCAGTGTGTTAGAGTAGATGAAGAAGACAAATTTGAATATCTCTATGTGGGATGCCATTGCTACTATACCCATGCAAAAGAGGCTACTGCAGCAAGAATTGGAAAGAATTGAACCAAAAGATCAGACACCTAGTATGGAAAGTGCCACAAGTCTAGTTAGACCTCCTTCATTCTATGTTTCTCTAATTATAGGAGGCAAACTAGTCCATAATTGCATGATTGATTCAGGGGCTAGCAGTTCAGTGATGCTTAAGTGTGTTGTTGATGCTTTGGGAATGAAATATGAGCCCATTGTTAGGGATGTATTATAGTTGGATTGTAGTACTGCCAAGACTATAGGGATCCTTAGGAATGTGGAGATGGCCATACATGCATGCCCTGGTTGTACTTTAATCCAAGATATCTCTGTTGCTGAGGTCAAGCCATATTTTGCCATCTATCTGTCAAGAGACTTTATTCCCCAAATAGGTGGTTTCATATCTTTTGATTGGTCATACATGTCTTTTAAAATGATATACAAAGAAAATTCTTCAATTAGAGTAGAGCCTCAAACCCTCCATCATATTGACTCTTACACCCCCAACCCCATCAACATGAATTGGCCTATTCTAGAGATGGATGAGGGTGACATAGTGAGTGAGCCCACTACTTCCCTATCAGAGATACCTAATTTTCTCTTGGATGAGTGGACTAATGCATATCAATTTGACCCTATGTTAGAAACCCTTGAGACAGGCCTCAGTACATATTGTATATTGGAGAAATATACTCTAGTTCCCAATCTTGTGAAGACTACAAAAGATACGAGTGGGATATGGGGTATGTACTTTGATGGCTCAAGAAATAAAAATGGATCAGGGGCTGGTATTATGTTGATTTCTCTTGCACAAGTAAGGTACTACTTCTCCTTTAGGCTCCAATTCAGTTGCACTAATAATGTAGCCGAGTATGAATCCTTGATTCAAGGTCTCCTACTTGCGCAAAAAAGAGGAATCCAAGCCTTAAGGGTGTATGGAGATAGTGAGTTGGTGGTTAATCAAGTGAGAAATTAGAATATCACCAAGCATGGTTTGCTCAAGTCTTATAAAAATAGAGTGTGGGATTTTCTTGAAGGTTTTAATGCATTTAATATTCAAAGTATCCCTAGAAAAGAAAATAGACATGCTGATAGACTTGCATTAATAGGTGCATCTTATGATGTGCTAGGGAATCTTGAGGAGGAGAAGAAGCAACAAATCAGAGTGGTAGTAAGGCCTACTATCCCTGATAATAACACCCATTGGCAAGTGTTTTATTCTGATGAGCAAATTGTGAGCTTCTTGCAGAATAAGGCAGAATTTTCAGAGATGAATCAATCAGGGATGCAGGATCAATATGGTGACCAAATCATCCATCTCCATTCTAATAAGTTGCCTAAAGGTCTCATTACCTTAGAAATTTTTTTTTATCCTGATGACCAAACAAGAGACAAAGCCATGAACTTAGCTACTAATAAAGATGATCATACTCTAGTCATGGTTGCTGATGGAAAATCCTTGAACATGGGAAAGGTATGTTCTAAAATTGAACAAGAAAATTTTATTCATCTATGTCAAGAATTTAATGATGTTTTTGGTTGGACATATGATGATTTAAAAGATTTTGACACAAGGTTATTTCAGCATACCATAGATCTAGTTGATATTGTAAAACTAGTAAGACAAAAGCAGAGGCCAGTGAATCCTAAAATTGAGCCCTTAATGAGAAAGGAGCTATCCAAATTGATTGAGGCCCACATAATTTTCCCTATTAAGCACTCATCATGGGTAGCAAACCTTGTCCTTGTTAGGAAGAAGAACAGAGAAATTAGATTGTGTGTGGACTTTAGGGACCTTAACCAAGCTTCCCTTAAAGATCACCAGCCTCTCCCTTCTATGGAGCAGATTTTGTCCAAGGTTAGCAGTCCAAAGAGATTTTCATTTCTTGATGGATTTTTTTGGCTACAATCAAGTGCTGGTTAAAGAGTCTGATAGGTACAAGACTACATTTACCACTTAATGGGGAACCTATGCTTATTGTAAGATACCATTTGGGCTAACCAACATAGGTGCTACATTTCAAAAAGCAATGGAGATGGCCTTCAAAAGATTGATTGACAAGTTTGTCTTAGTTTACCTTGATGATATCACTTTATATTCAAAGAATGTAGAAGACCATTTTGATCATCTAAGACAGGTATTCTTAAGATGCAGAGAGTTTGAGGTTTCCCTTAACCCAAGCAAGTGTGTCTTTTCTACTAAACAAGGAAAATTATTAGGACACATTGTATCTATGGATGGCTTGACCATTGATCCAAAGAGAAAAAAAGCAATACTTGCCCTCCCTCTTCCTAAACACAAGAAAGGGCTGCAAAGTTTCTTGGGTTGGATAAATTTTGTGAGAAGATTTATCCCTAATCTTGCTACCATGGTGAGACCTCTTACAACTATGCTAAAGAAAGGTATGGTCTTTGCATGGACCAAGGAAGGGAAGGAAAGTTTTGAAGAGATCAAGGCAGCCATAGCCTTAGCCCCTACTCTCATGAACCCAAAGATTGAGAAGGATTTCATCCTTTATACTCTAGGTGGTGAGTCAAGCATTTCTGATATCCTAACTCAAAGAAATGATAAAGGTGACGAGCAACCCATAGCTTTCTTTAGTGAGGGGCTTAAAGAGTATGAAGATAAGTACAATTATGTTGAGAAGCAAGCCCTTGTAGTCATCAAGATTTGAAGAAATTTAGACACCTCCTGTCCCATAACAAGATTCATTTGTTAGTACCCCATGCTAGTGTGAAGGATTTCCTTTTGAACAAAGATATTAGTGAGAAAAGAGCTAGCTAGATTACTAAGGTAATGGAATATGATGTTGACATTCAGATTACCAAGCTAGTAAGAGGGAGGGGGTTGTGTAAACAGATGCTATCATCTTAGGAACCTGATGAGGAGGTTGCCATGGTATTAACAGAGCAACAAGAGGTGAGAAATTGTGATCCAAGGAGTTGATTGGATGACATGAAGAATTTCTTATTAGGGAATGGATACCCTCAAGGATTAGATAGAACTAAAAGGAGACAGTATAGATTGTAGTCAATTCCTTATGTCATAGTTGATGGTATCCTTTTCAGAAAAGATTTTAATGTAGCCCTATTGAGATGCCTTGATACAGACTAGGCTGAAAGAATGATCAAAGAACTTCATGATGGTCTTGATGGAAGTCATTTCTCAGCAAGGACAATTGCAATGAAAATCATAAGGGCTGGTTACTTTTTGCTATCCTTGTTCCATGATTGTCATAAGTATGTGAGGAAATGTGCCTTCGTCTTTGGCAAAAAAAGACTTGCAGCTCTTCCCCTTCTTCCTATCCAGGTGGATCAACCTTTTGCTCAGTGGGGATTGGATTTCATAGGCCCTATCAACCCTTCTTCCAGTTCTGGCCACAAGTGGATTTTAGCTGCTATAGATTACTTCACCAGATGGACAGAGGCAGTTGCATTGAAGGATGCCACAAAATCTTCAGTTGTTAAGTCCCTTGATGGAATTGTGACCAAGTTTGGCACCCCTTCAACCATCATTTTATATAATGAAAAATCTTTTGTTGGAGCTCAAATTTGTGCATGGATAGTGGATCGTAATATTTACTTGAGCACATCCTCAAATTACTATCCTCAAGGTAATGTCTTGGCTAAACCATCTAACAAGAACCTGACCAGAGTTATTAAAAGGACAATAGAGGATAACTAGAGGTGTTGGCATAAAAAATTAAGGACAACTCTGTGGGCAGACATGATAACACCTAAAAGATCAATAGGGAATTCTCCATTCATGTTGGTATATGGTAGAGAGGCAAGGCTTCCAATTTCATTGGAGTTCCCAGCCCTAGAGTTAGCTCATCAGTTGGAATTGATTGAAGATGATGACATGAAAGTGAGAATGGTAGAGCTAATGGAGCTAGAAGAGAAGAGAAATAAGGCCATACAAACTTTAGAGAAGCATCAACAATAGATGAAGAGGAGCTTTGACAAAAAGGCTAGGGTCAGGATCTTCAGGGAGGGAGATTTGGTCCTAAAATGGGATGTAAATAGGGCAAAACTAGGAAGACACTCAAAGTTTGATGCATTGTGGAGTGGTCCCTACCTAATTGAAAGTTGTAAACAAGCCAATGCTTTCCAGTTAAGCAAGCCTGGTGGTGAAATTCTACCCATCCTAGTCAACAGGATTTATCTTAAGCCATGTTTCTAGAAGGGTTTGAGGTTCCATGTATATAGTTAATTTAGTTTTTTTTTCCAGCTATTCCCTATTTTTTCCAAGAAGTGCACAAGCACAACTATCTCTGTATGAGATAGTCAGTTTCAAAATTTTGATTGTCGTAGAGGAGGAGTTTTGGTCTCTAGTTCCAGTTGCAAAGATAGGGTTTCCAGGGTTTTCCTCTTAGACAAAGGGTTAGGGTTTTACAGTGCTCACAAATACACATCTTTTTGACTCTGTAGCCCAATGGATGCTTCAGGCTACTGGTCTTATGCGTAGCAGGTTCGTATCCCCTGTGAGTCACCAAAGATGTTGCTCATTTTTGTGCCCTGCCAATATTCAAATTTTAAATGCTTACCCACCAATGGCTACTTCCCAACTCTATATTATTTTAATGTCCTAGAAATATTGAGAAATAAATGATAAATAAACCTTATGATATTTCTTTTTGTGTTTTTTACCAGCCTGCATCCTACCTCGTCGTTGGATCTTCTTGGGATCTACGAACCTCGCTCCGTTGCCAAGAAAATTTTCTTGAAAGATATGCATAGCGACTTAGCGAGTGTTCACCACATGGATTGGTGGGCCCAGTTTGGATGAGGTGGTCCGATTTGTTTCTCCGACATCGAGTTTGGATAAGGTCACCAGCACTCTCTACCTCGCTATCAAAAAACTCAAGCATCCAACCGTTAGTGACTTAGCGAGTTAGCGTGAAATGAGTGATAGTGGGACCTCATGTGATGTGGAAGGGTAACAGTTCTCAGGAGGGATTCTGACGGTCGAATCAATGCAAAATCAATAGTCCTCATTGACTCACTATGGAAAGTTGCAAGTTGTTTACTCATAGTGACTTAGCAAGTATGGGACCCACCAATCTTTAGAATGCCTGATGTAGTTTCTTCACCCTTGGATTGACCTCAGATCAATGCCTTTCATCAACTCCCTATAGAAAGATGATCAAGAGATATATATAGCGAGATAAAAATTCACTGCTGCATGTCTTGTGGTGTTAGTTGGTTGATTTCTCATTGGTTAGGGCAATGATAGTGCAAAAAGTGGGCCAGTTCCTTTAGTACGTCTTTTGCTATCGTCAAATTAGCATGGATCTATGGCCCTCATTAACTCGCCATGGGAAGATGCATGTTGTTTAGGTATAGTGAGTTAACAACCTGACGACATGTGGATTGTGGGTCCTGTTTCCCTTGGCGGGCCGCAAAAGTAAGAACTTATTGTGCCAAGTTGGAAAAAGGCTAGGTTTCTATTGGTCAACACACTAACAGATTGGGTGTATCTTCAGGGCTGTTGGATGGTGGAAGATCGATGTTTCTTGCTATGTCATTATGAAAAAATGCTCGATCTTTAGCTATAGCGACATAGCGAGGATTTTCCACGTGTCCTCAAAGTTCTGTGGGCTGCAGGGTGAACAAGTGGTGGCTGAATTGGCAGATCAATTGTTGCCTGCTTCCTCACATTCTGAGTTTTTTTCAGACCTTTTGACAATGTGGGGAAGCACCTTGTTGACACGTGTGGATAGAATGATGTCACGTGGGGTCTTCATCAAATTTCAACACGTGAGTTATGTTCACCATTAGATGGTGGAAGATCAACGATACTTGCTAACTCACTATGGAAAGATGTGTGAAAGATATGTATAACAAGGTAGCGAGTGAGGGACCCACCATTATTCTCATTAGGTTGTATCGAATGTCATCCACAAGATCAAAGAAAAATCAACGGCCGTCGATATCTTGCTATGGAAAAGAGCTCAAAGTTTATGTATAGAGAGATAGCAATTTAGTGACACATGTCCTCGTGGGCCTAGGAGGATAGCACAGTTAGCATTAACAGTTAAAGGGTTGGCAGTGATGTTGTGGCCATTGTGGTTAGAATTTGCAAGGATGACATGGTTAGTTAGAGAAAGATGTGGTCAACTTGGGAAGACTTTTCTGGGTGGAAAAAGGATGAAAGGTTGTTGGTCCACATGGCTCATCCTAGTACCAAGGTTATGTTGACCTACTGATCATGCTGATTCACGAACTAGGAACAAAGGAAATTAGGGTTTTTTGTGAATATGATCTTCATGATCAATCTTGACCACCAGAAGTGAATGCTGAACATAGAGGAACACTCCACCACCTCCAATGATCCATCTACTTGGTCAGAGCATAGTTATGGTGCTGCTTCTATCTTCTCAAGGTCCTGTTTTAGTTAAAAATCAGATTTCATGGTACCTAGAGCTGTACTTAGATCAAATTTCCTCAGATCCCCATGATTGTTCTTGGCAGAGACTTAATGGTAGTGGTTGTAGAGTAATTTCAGTCAGGAAAATATCTCAGTAATGCCTGAGCTATAAAGGCAATTTTTGTGTATTTTTAAAAGGTTGGAACATTCTCTGTTGTTCTCTGCTGTTGCTCTACAACTCCAGTGTAAAATTCCCCTTGCCATCTAATTTAATTATTGTAATAGACCATCAAATACTAGGAACCCACTGACATAGTTTTCTAAGTTATGGCACCTCAATTCTTTATTCCATAAGGTCTTAACTTATCAATCCAATGTAATTTGAATATACATTAGTCCCAATAAGATTTCAGGTTCATTACAAATCAACACATACTTAAATTCCAAGACCTCCATACCATCATTTTGTCATAAGGTGTGTGGTAATAGTCTATCATTCATAGAACATAACATCTTTTCTCCTTTATTCCTCTTAAGCCTAACCATATTCATGTTATTAAGATAAATAAGGTACTAGGAAAGGGGCCTTACAATGATAAAAAGTTTGAAAAAAAGTTTGACAGAAGGAAAATAGTTGAGGAGAAGTACAATAGAAGAAGTATAGTACAACAGTTTGGGATAATAGCATGGAAGATTGGTTGATGAAGAAGATTTGAAATGAAAGGTTAGCAATATTTTGTAGTTGGTATTCTTGAAACTAGATGTTTTTCATCTATGTTTCCATCAATGCCAAAGGGGGAGATTTTTGGAACCATGAATGCTAATGATATTCCTATGGAGAAGTATTGTAGAAACATGATTAGATCATTATCATAATGATATGTTGCATTCATGATTGTGTTTGTCATTGATGTCAACATAATAGCTTTTTCTGGCATTTGAAAGAAGAACAACAGAAAGATCAAGTTGGTACAAATAGACAATTGAGAATTTTCACTAACAAGGTTACAGGGAGATACTACTAAGTGTCTAGTATATTCATCTAACCTTAGAAACATAAGATATTAAGTTTGGAAGAAGTTATGAAAGTTTTGGTGAAGACTATTCTGAGATAGAGTTTACAGAGGCATGTTCTAGTAAACTTGTTATTTCTCTTAGTAGAGTTGTTATTTTGAGAAGCCAAAGTTAAAGATGTGAAGAAGACATTTTGGAGATGATGTAGCTATTCTTTCTCATCATAATGTTACATGTACAAAAATTTATTCAACTTATAAGGTGAAAGATTAATGTTATCGCTAAGTGTAACATGTTCTTAATGAGGTCCGATAATAATTAATTGAGAAGGTGTAATAGCTGAATTAGAGAATTGTTGTATGGATTTGGTATAAAGGAAGGATGTTTTCCTTTATAATTTATGGATGTAAGTGAATGATTCTAAGTAGCACAAAGAGCAGAATGCAAAGGTAAATAGAGCAAAGAAAAGGTAAAGGAAACTTCATTGCTAAGGTTTTATTGTGTGATCCAAAGTTTGATACTTGGATTTGAGGTTTGTGACCTAGTCTACATGGCTAGATAATGATTTATCTGGTTGAAAGGATAGAGGAAAGAAGTCAAAGTATAGTGTATACAATTATTCTGCAAGAAAAAAATTGAGGAATCATTTGGATAGCGAGTTTGGTGATCTTGCCGCAGAAGCTATTTGGATAGTGGGTACTTCTATCTTCTACAACTCATAACAAGGTTGGAATCTTCTAACAAGGATTCAAATTATCCTAATAGGGACTCATATGTACTAAATGTTGTATTAGACTCCTAACAGGGTCCATTGTCTAATAAGGAATATTTATATTTTTATATCATCCCATGGGAATCATTCCTACCGAGGTTTGCCTTTGATCAAGGGTTTCCCTAGTTAACATATATGGTGTAGTTGTACATGTGTATCTTGTTATGGTTATTGTATAATTTGGTTGAATAATTAAGATTATTTAAGGTGGATAAATGTTTTAATTATTGGATAACTGATTCATCCCGCCCCTCCCCCCCCGAGTTATCTTGGTGGACTATTGTTTCTACCATAAATACCATTTGAAATTTGAATACTAACTATTATAAATAACAACTAGAACTATGAAAACTCTTTTATACCTTGGTAAATGGTTTTGAGCTAGCCATCATGGTTCCAATTCCACAATCGATGGACTAGTGAAGATGAGGAGGAGTCTTAGACATCGACAACTGAAAATCATATAATAAAATTCAATTTTTTATTTTTATAGAATATAATATAATCAAATGAATTAAATTAGCATGAAACATATGTACCTCTACGAAGCTTGTATTATGCCTAGGCTCAAAGTCCCTTGTGAATATCGATGGTCTAGTAGAGAACTAATGCACATGGATAATTTTTTTTGTCAATCCTTCATATGATTACTTAATAGATATATGTATTAATGTAAATTATTAAATTGATACATACGTATTAACTCATTGAAATGATTTAAAATGGGGTTGGGGAATATGTAGTAGGGCCATCAACACTCTTACACTAAATTGTGAACAATTTCAAGACATGATAATCAATTAGTCATTCATTGTACATACAAAGTGTGATCAAATTAGTTTATTATAATTGTAATTTCTCTATGTGTCTATTGGTCTGATTTTTTATGGGATAAAATTTCCCAATCTAGGTACAAAGAATAAGAATTGAGTCCATTATTAGAGGCTAGGGTTTCTAGTTTTTGGTCTTGCAATTTTGGTAACCTTTGAAAACCTTTGTCAAACCCTAGGTCTCATTTCATTTGAATTTATTCTGGTGCAAAACATTTTAAAGTGCAAATATTCCATGCCCCGTTCAAATATTTTGCACCCCCAAGTGATATTTTTCCTTGTATTTCACATTGTCTGATCCTTATAAGATCTATGGCAATCACATCATCACTATAGAAAGATGCAAGAATTTTAACCACAGTGACATAGCAACTGTCATGAAATTGAGTGACAGTGTCATGAAATGGAGGCATGATGACCTAAAAGTGTTTTTCTTCAGAAGTGTTTAATCACATGTTTAATGTCAAAGTTGTTAGAACTAGAAAAGCAACCAAGAATAATGAAGTGCAAAAGGCATCAAAAAAATCTAATTTTTTTGATGAGTCACTATGTCACTATTAGAAAAAGTTTGCACCTTGCTGGTAGTGACATGATGCCTTAACAAAAAATATAGATGATGGTAGCTTTTAAATTTCTTGGAGACCATAAAAACTCCCAAGAGGTATGGTGGATGTGTGATTTTATTGTTTTGTTAGAGGTACTAATTAGTATAAATGATTGAGAAGTATAGTTTTCCTAGCACTAGATTTCATTAGTATTAGTGAGGTTGCTATGTTGCAACTAGAAAAATAATGGATCTTTTCGGTAGCGACATAACGCCTTGCTGGAAAGTAATAATGTAGCAATAGTTCCAGAAGGTGGGTCCCAGACACATGCTTCATCAGATGAGGATAACACAACCTTTGGGACATGGTAGCATCTAGCTAGAGACATGTATGCACCAAAAGTTCTAAGAACACTAGAGGTTGCTATGTCGTGATCAAAAAAACTTTATGCCTCATCATTAGTGACATAGTGCCCAACCAGAAAATGGGCATGTGGTGGGACCTAAGTTACGTGGTAGCACAACTAGGATTAAATATTTATTTATGTGCTAGTTGGATAGGATATCCTCATGTCATTAGTAACTTGGACCCATGCCCCGTTAAAAAATTAGATGAAGTTTTGAGTTGACAATTGCAGATTATAAAGGAACGGAATTAGACCCTATCTTAGAGAAAGCAAGTCAAAATTTTTTGTCAAATAAAAATTTTGTCAAATCTAGAGCCTTTTACTAGTTTTCATGGAGAACTAACATGGAAAAATTCAAAGAAAGATGCAACAAGCTAAGAACAGAGCATCCAGAGATGGAGGAGGCAGCCTTGAAAAATCAAATAAAAGAAAAGATGATGCAAGAATTCCAAAACATAACCCTTGAAGAGGGTAGACAAATGGTAAAGGTCTCAAATATTTTATTATTACATAATTAGGATACAAATGATGCTTTGATTTTTAATTCTATCTCAAATAAATTGGATTTGCAAGATCTAAGTAGGAAGGAATTCACATGCACTGCATTTAGTGAAGACTAGTCTACCCTAGTTACATGGTCATTAAGAAAGGTATCTAGGGTTGTTTCATCAAAGCTAGATGACTTAGGATTAATGGGAAATATCATTGTGAGAAGAGTAGTAGAGATATCCCATGTATAGGCAGCTCATATGGGTGTAGGAATCTCTCAGTTTATTTTGGCCACTACAGAGAAAAAAGAAAACAAAATGTTTGAATTATAGAGTAAGTATCAAAGTGTTTTGGAGCCTTATAATAAAGAAGTTCAAAGAAGAATTGAACATGAAAATAAAGTAATGGGGAGGTCTTCTAGGCCAATAATCACATATCCCCACCCTCTAGTGGAACCTTTTAAATCCACTCCTCTCATAGAGATGCATGATCCCCCACAAAGGCCACAATATTAAACTACTAAAGACTTTGAAGAAGAAAAGAGCAAACTGTGGGCATTGCATGTAGAGCTAATTGTACAGTATGAAGATAAATTGAGAAAATCTCTCACATATCTAGGAGATAAAATTGAATGGCCACTATTTTATGATCAGCTAACAAAGACAATAAATATATGGGATGAAATAAAAGCTCATGATGAGGCTCCGAAGCCTATTGTGAATAAATGGGTAATAAGAAAGAATGAAATGACATTTTTGTGTTACTCTCTCATAATATTTGCACATGATCAAATTTAAAAGACTTATGATATTGTTATTGATCTTCCAAAATTTTATAATAAAAGAGTTCATCTACAGAGAATAATAGTTGGCTACTTGAATAAATATAAGAGCTAGAAATTTGATTTATTCCCTTGTACCCTAGATAGAAAGAATAAGTTAAAGAACAAAGATGAATGGGCTAAGTAATTAGATGATTTTTTTTTTTTTTGAGAATGAATAAAATCATCAATGAAAAGGGACATTCATGGTGGGCTACCACAATAGAAAAAATGGTGGAAGCCCAGATATTCTTTGATTCTTTGAAACAAGATTTTGTTAAAATTGACAGTGAAGCTGAGTATGTTATCAAGAAGCAACATGATATTTTGCATATTGATTGGCCAAATGATGCACTTTATGACAAGTGGATGATAGATATTACTTTTGGTGAATAGTTAGAAGAAGCTAAAAGTGATGATGATGAAATACATGAAGATGAATTACAAATCATTGATTCACTTCCATCAACACCTGGGAAAGAAGGAGACAAATAAGCATAGTCATCTCATTCAAAAGATGTAATGAATTAGTTGGATGACATGGTGGAAATGAAACCAAATGTAACTATCACCTTGGTAGTACATGATGATAAGAGTGAAAATGGTAGAGTGGAGGTGAAGTTCCATGAATCAAAGCTTAACACACCACTGGCTAGTTTGATAGCTACATATGCCGAAGACTTAGAGTGAATAAAGACAAATCATGGGATTTGTAGCATGCAAAGGTATAACAAAAAAGGGGGCCTACCAAGAGAATATTATGATGTTACCTTTCTGTTACATAAAGTTTTGTCTTTTTCCTATTAAGCAGAATGTAAATATCTTTTGTAAAAGGACACCTATCAATTCTGTATGCCTGAAGCTTGTTGCATCTCACACTATATAAGTGAAATTCTAGGGCTAGAGAAGGGTCTGATTTCTTATACATTTTTAGTTTTACACTTAGGATGTTTTTGGTCCAGTTATTGAGAAAACTTTATGATGTATCTTCTCTACAAATTTTCTTAGAATACATTAATGTTGTGTGATCCTTATGTCTCTTTCTAGAGTCATTCTGAGTTTACTACAATTGTATAAAATTTTCAAGGAAAATTAATACAAATTTGAGCTATCCCCATATTAGTTCTTGTTGAATTTTGTCTCCTTTGTTGTTACCTGGTTATTTTGAGATTGTGTGAGTAAAGCTTGTCCAATTGAATGCAATTCATTTAGGTTGTATGTCAATTCAGTACTGCTATTAATTCAATGAATTAAGTAAAGGCTTTGATGAATTTCATGGGATTTCTATGCTAATAGAAAGGATGTCTATAATAATGAATTTCAATAAGAATAGGTGATAATGTTTTTTGTAATGCAACAAATTAGATCTATAAATTGGAGTAGACTTTGAGTCCTAATGGAATAGGCAATAATCAAATTATTTCAGTCTATAGATAGGTAGATCATGGATAAGAATCAAGTCTAAAATAAAAATCAACTTTACTTTAATTTTCTTGAAGCTTTTCAAAGGTGTTAACACTTGTTTGTATGGTATATTTTAGCCTTAGTCAACCGCTATTGCTGGGAATACATGCAAATCTATAGAAGATTTGTGACCAAATATACTTTATGAAATGCAATTTATCTAAAATATCAAGTGGTGGATAAATCATGTATGTGTTTAAAGATAGAAGATGAGAATTGAAATGAAACTAATATAATTCTCATGCAATAACATTCAGTTGAATCATCCCCTAGGTATACCCACCTTGGTTTTGTAGAGCCTAAAGAGTAGAAAACCATCCATGGTTTTATTGAAGTTGGGTCCAAGTGGTTTGCACATGTAATTGTTAATAAGAAATGGCTAATCCTTAGGTTACATGAGTATTATCATTTTGGTATTGGGCATTTTGTTGTTTGGTAGTTTTAAACACCAACAAAATGGTGACTCTATTGGGGAGTTGTCCAATACATGTGTAAGAAGTACTATAGTTTCTTTAGTCTGTTGTGTACATGTGTGTTAGATCTTTTAGTATTTCTTGTGGTTGTAATGGGTGTGTTTTAGTGACAAACCTTGAGAATTTAAAAAAGAGAGAAAAAGAAAACCAAATGCCACAGAGCTACACTAACATATTCAACCCTTCCAAGTGTCTTATCTGTCAAGCAAGAGTTGCAGTCTTATGATTTTAGTGATTGGTCCATTTGTGTGTGAGATATTTCCATATTATCTTGTGTGTTTTCCTTGAAGTTGTAAGTAATTTTAATTGTTGTATTTTCCCTAGAATAGGGTGGTGACTCAGTCAAGGTTTTGAAGCTAGTGCTTATTTGATAGATAGTAAAATAGTTGACAAAAGAAAAAAACACAAGAGCTTACACAAGAGTGAATCCTGATGTACCAATGTATATAGATTTTCCTAAAGGTGGTAGGAAGAACCTAAATAAGAAAAAGGTAGACCCAAACCCCACCTAGAAACCAAGAGGTAGTGTATCAGTTAGTTCTTAGTATCAACTAGTGGTAGGGAGAGAGTCTTCTTCACTTAGCTCTGAATCAGAAACCACTCTTAGGAGGGATATTTAGTACCCCAATACCAGATGAGAGAACATATCAAGATAAGGATATGTCAGTAGTAGGGAATGTATCCCCTAGAACAGATCTAATAACTGAGATGAATCATAAGTGAGGACTCAGAAGTTCATTTGGAGATCCTTTTAATCCCAGGGAAGTTCCATGCATGGAACTTAATCTTATAGACTTGGATGATCTTACTAATTTAGAAGCCACTTTTGAAGATCCTAAAGAAGTATGGTCAGAGATAGGATTTTTGATGAAATGGATTGCTAAGGAAGAAGGCAAGTGTATTCACCTAGAAAAGGAAAGAGAGTAAGCCACCCTAGATGCTATAGTGGAAACAGATAATCTTCTTAGAAGGATGGCTGCCTTACAAGAACAAAACAAGAAGTTAGAAGAAAGAACATCAATTATTCATAATGATGTCTTTGGAGATGTAGATAGTCTAAGAACTAAAGTTTAGGAATAAGAAAAACTCCTAAGTCAAAAGCAAGAACCTATCATTACTCAAGCTCAAGCTTATAAGCTTGTCCATGTAGATCCTGTAGAACCTATTGTGAAAGCTATATATAAAGGAAAGGGAAAAGCCATATGAATCGAAAGAAATGAACCCCAAGCTCTACCAAGAAAATCAATTAAACCTCCCATGTCAAAATTAGATCTAGATATGGATAAGGCTAGAAAGGAAAAGGAAGATCTTGGAAAAGAACTTGAGAAGGTAGAGAATGAAGCTCAAGCTATAGAAACTAGAAGAAAAATCCAGTTCATTAAGTCTAATTCTACATTAGCCTCATTGTAAAATTTTCCTACCCCAGCTTCAACTTCTATATTAGCTTGTGGACCAGTAGTTTTAGTTCAAGGAATATGTTAATCTGCCCTTGCTTCATCATCCACCATTAGCACCCAAGTCCCCTTTGTCCAACCTCAACAAGCTCAAATTTTTTTTCTTAACCAAGCCAATGTAGAAAGCACCTCAAATGTTTTTGGTTTTCAGAAGAAACCTATATACATGGAAAAATATAGAAAAATGTCATTTTCAAGTATCCTTGGTGCTCCACATCCCATATATTTTGATTTAATAGATAAAGTAGTTAAGTTATCTAGAAATAATGCTATTATCGACGAAGAGAATTTGAGAATTTTCATAGATATGCTAAATGAATATGAAGTTGAACATGAGGATGTGGTTATGAAGTTATTTATTCATTCACTGACTAAGGATGAAAGGGATTGGTTTAGAAGGTTACTTGATGACAACATTAGTTCATGGAGTGATTTGGAGAAATTGTTCAAAGAACAATATGGAGATAATACTAATGCTCGATTCATGTTAAATGAATTCAATAACATAAAAAAGAACCCTAATGAATCTACATTTGATTTTAATGTGAGATTCTAGAAAGGTATGTACAAACTATTTTAGGTTATGAGGTTGAATGAGGATGTTTGTCTCACAATGTATTTTAATGCTTTTGATAGCAAAATGGCTTATCAGTTGAGGGATAAAGATCCTAAAACTTTGAGGGATGCCTATAAGATTGTAGTAAATATTGAGAATAATAGGAAGGCATCTAGAAAGCTTGGTAGGAGAGATAATCCAAAGTTGTTCAATCCCAAGAATAACAACAAAAGGGAGGCTAATAAAAGTCCTGCAAGAAAGAAGCCAGATGAACCCACAATAGGTCAGGTGTTGGAATTGCTAAAAAAGATGAATTCTACTAGTTTCAATACCTAGAAGCCAAATGTTGTTGAGAAAGCCCATATGAATAATAGAAATTTCAATAAACAACCTAGAATGTAGAATTACCATTATACCACCCAATGGAAGGATGTCAAGCCAATCCCTAACTAGACTCAAAATGTAAAAGATAAGGGTACACCAGATCCTCTACCAAGAAGTTCTGTTACTATGAATGATAATGTACCATGTTGTATTATTTTTCAATCACCTCACTTGTTAGAGTATTTTGTAGTTACTTAGTCATTTGTTTTAGATCATGGTACACAAAATGAGGAGGAAGAAGAAAAAAGCCATGATGATGTAAGCTGTAATATGGTGAGCATGTACAATGATTGCATGGATTTTGATCTAGAAGAGACTAAAAGTGACCTTGAAAATAAGAGAGTGGCCTATCAATTACATCATCAACAAGTGTTCTTAGACAATGAAGGGTATGGCAAAGATCAGGTGTCTATTACATCTTCTGACGTTGGTCATGTGACTTTGACAATGCCTTCTAAAGAGGAAATTGATAGGATCACTGTAGAAATGATCTCCCAAGTACATAGCAATTACAACTTAAGAAGTAGAATAGTGAATAATGCTACTAGGAAGCCTTTTAGTATATTTATAGGGGATATTACACATAAGATGAAGGATGAAAATAAGGAGGTTAATGTAGAGACAGTCAAGGTTAAAAATGTCAAAACCAAGAAATGGGAAGCTAAGAAGAAAGTTCAATTCCAAGCTAATGAGACAACAAAAGTAATTGTCCAAGAAAAGGGATTAGTATTTGATACTACCAAGCAAATAATAGTTCTTGCTATCAGAAGGTTCCTACTCTAGGTATGATTGTCAAACCCACTATATCTAATCCTATTGACATGA
This sequence comes from Cupressus sempervirens, assembly GCA_028749045.1. NCBI lineage: Eukaryota > Viridiplantae > Streptophyta > Pinopsida > Cupressales > Cupressaceae > Cupressus > Cupressus sempervirens. The sequence goes on along the minus strand of CM053783.1, from coordinate 190,756,287 downwards.
TATCCATATTGTCACAAATTACTATAAAAGTACCCTTGTTTGAACTATTTAGAGTTGAAGAGCATAAGAGCAAAGCGTTGTCATGGTTGGGAGGGATAGGAAGTAATAACAATAATATAGAACAAATTTCCATTCAACAAACCCTATTGGTAGTAGAAGATAGTGGTATTATGTCTCAAATTCCCCAAATTTTCTTGGATGATTCATCAATAGCATATATAGAAGATATATACCCATTTTTTCTTAGTCTAATTATAAAAGGGAAAAACTTAAAAAATTGCATGGTAGATTCAAGAGCCTCTAACACAATTATTCCTTTCAAAGTAATGGAAGCCCTAGGGTTGAAAGTAGATACTAAGCAAGGTAGATGTAGAGCTATGGATGTTAGAGAAGTCCTAGTTAGAGGTACTATAAATGCTTTACCATTTAAGCTATTTGCATACCCTAAGGTATAGTTGACCATGTCAGTCATTGTAGTTGATATTCCTCCACATTATGGAATGTTGCTCTCTAGAAAATGGAGTGCTACTATGGGAGGTAGCCTACAATGTGACCTAACCTATGAAACTTTTCACATAGGTGAGAAGGCTATTAAAATAGACAAATAGCCAAGGGTTTTTCATATTTTGGGTGAGGAAATAGACAAAGATGCTACTTGTTTTTAAGACACAGGTGTAAATACATTTAGAGATGAGTTAATTATCCAAGGAGTTGAGAAGTTGTCTGTTGTGATTGAACATGAAGTTGAGTGTTGTATGGACTCAATAATATTATGGATAATGTTCTCTGATGGGGTCAATTCAAAATAAGGTGTAGGGGTAGGGGTAGTCATTGTTTCTCTTGAGAAGAACAATTTTAGATACTCTATTACCCTGAACTTTTCATGCACTAACAATGTAGCTGAATATGAAGCTCTGCTATTAGGATTGAAGGTTTCTACCCACCATGGAATTAAAAGGTTGCATGTTATAGGTGATTTTGAATTGATTATCTCATAGATAAGGGAAACATATGCTTCTAAGAATAAAAGGTTGAAATAGTATAGAAATGTTGTTTGGGATGAGATTGAATTTTTTGATGCATTTGGTATATCATGGAGAGATAGAACTCAAAATAAGATGGCCGACTTATTAGCAAATGTAGCAATTAAACCACAAGAGATGTTATTTGTATAAATTTCATAAATTGAGGTTCAAAATAGGCCATCAATACCTAACAATATTAAACATTGGCAAGCTTTTGAAGATGACAAGTATATTGTGAATTTCTTGTTGAATGAAGATAAATACTATGGTTAGGAGTTAGATTGTAGTGATTTAGTTGAAACCATAGATGGGAAGGAAAAAATCTTTGGTCAAGGGGTTATACAATTAAAGACTAATAAAGTACGTAAAGGTTTGGTTATTTTGGAGAACTTGTTTGATAACCAAGATAGGGTAAGGCCTGGTGCTAAAGATTGTAAACCTTGAGAGCTAGAAGAGATAAATTTAGGTACTAATAAGGCCTCCAAGAAGGTTTATATTGGTCAGAATTTGTCACCTAAAATTAGAAAGCCTTTGATTGACCTACTAAGAAAATATAGACATGTTTTTGCATGGTCATATAATGACCTAAAGTCCTATAGAGAAGATCTTTTTCAACATATCATACCACTGAAGGACAATGTAAAACCTTTTAGGCAGAAATAGAGACTAGTTAATCCCACTCTAGCCCCTAAAATGCAAGAGGAATTGATGAAGTTAAGGAGTGGAGGGATAATTAAACCTATTAGAAATTCCACTTGGGTCTCAAATCTAATACTTGTTAGAAAAAAGAATGGAGATATTAGATTGTGTGTGGATTTTAAAAATTTAAACATTGCTTCCCTAAAAGATAATTATGGGTTGCCAAACATGGAATCTATGTTATAGCAAGTAACTAGGTATGAACTTATGTCTATGATGGATGGGTTCTTAGGGTATAACCAAGTCCTGGTGAAAGAACAAGAGTATTTTAAGACAACATTTACAACTCCTTGGGGAACTTATGTATATGTGAGGATGCCATTTGGATTGATTAATGCTGGTGCCACTTTTCAAAGGGCTATGGATGTAGCTTTCCATGAGTACATTAATAAGTCTATGGTTGTATACCAAGATGACCTCACAACTTATTCCAAAAAGGCTGAAGACCATTGTAGGCATTTGGAGAAGATTTTTATCAAAGCCTTGGAATATGGAGTATCATTAAGGCCTAAGAAGTGTACATTTGGGGTAACTAGAGGAAAATTATTGGGACATATAGTATCAAAGGATGAAATAAAGATAGGTCCTGAAAGAGTAGCAACCATTGATAAGGTCCCTAAGCCAAAGAGTGTGAAAGGATTGCAATACTTCTATGAGCAAGTTAATTTTCTGAGGAGGTTTGTTACAAACTTTGCTAAGATAAGTAGACCCATTTCCAAAATTCTTAAGAAAGGAGCTACTATTAACTAGGATGGTGAGCCCTCACAAGCATTCCAAGACATTAAAACTACCATAAAGAATGCTCCAGTCCTTAGGACTCTAGACTACACAAATCCAATGCACATATTCTCTTTTGCATCTTTCCATACTATAGCTACAGTCTTGTTGTAGAAGAATGAGGAAGGATATGAATAGCTAGTTGTATTCTTTTGTAAGTCACTACAACTTACTAAACTAAAATATGAGATAAATGAGAAACAAGCATATAATTTAGTAAAGGTTGTTAATGCTTTTAGATGTTATTTGGTAGGTGCCATTATTATTGCATTTGTATCTAGTGTAGCTGTAAAGGACATTTTTTATCAACAAGAAGTATTAGGTAGAAGATACATGTGGATTAATAGAATCCAAGAATTTAACATTGAAATACAAATAAATAAACTAGTAAGAGGTCAAGGATTAGTTAAACTTATGGCTTAGTCTAATCTAGATGCCAATCAAATAAATATGGTAGTTGATGACCTCAGATCTGATTTATGTGACATGGATCATTATGAGTGGTATGTCAATGTTATTGATTATCTACAACACATGTAATCTCCTTCTTTGACTAAAAATGAGAAGAGGAGTACTATGTTACAAGCCATCAGGTATATCATTCTCAAGAATAGTTTATGGTGGAGAAATTTTGAGGGAGTGTTATTGAAATGTGTTGATCAAGAAAAGGTAAAATCCACAAATAAAAGCTTGTTAAAAGTCATTAAGAGGACCTTGGATGATAACATGAAGGAATGGGATTCCAAGTTGCAGCTAGCAATATGGGCTGACAAGGTGATTGTGAAGAAAGCCATTGGAGTAGCCCCATTTGATATGGAATATGGAATTTAGGCAAGGATGCCTCAGAATAACCTAATGAGCTTGTATAACTACATTCAAATGTATGATGAGGATATCATTTATGACATGCAAGAGAGGATGGATTAGCTTTTAGGACTAGTCGAAACTAGGAGAGAAGCATCTCTTAGGAACCAAAAGTTACAATTACAGGTTAAGACATTATATGAAAAAAGAATAGTGGACAAAAAAATTGAAGATGGGGACTTAGTCCTCATGTGGAATTCTAGAATTGAGGATAAAAGAAAACATGGTAAATTTGATCTTATTTGGTTAGGTCCTTATTTAATTGAAAATACATAGGGAGAAGACTCTTATATCCTTAAGGATTTTTCAGACAATATTCTTGAACTGCCAGTTCATGGACAGTTCTTGAAGAGATACTTTTCCTAAAGTATTTGTTTTCCATGAACAATAGCCTTAGGGTTTCTTTTTCTCTTGTACATTTATATATTTTGTAAATCCCTATAAATGTCTTTGTATAGTGTTGTTCCTTGTTTCTATTGTTTTGTTCCTGTGCCCTTTGAAGAAGTTATCATTTTTAGAGTCAGGTATGTGGTCCACTCAACCATAGTTTCTAAATTCTTGTATAGACTTGGGTAGTCTATCATCCCCAGAAAAAGCCACTGTTGGTCTAATTTTTTATAGGGTAAAATTTCCCAATCTAGGTACAAAAAATTAGAATTGAGACCATTATTGGAGCCTAGGGTTTCTAGTTTTTGGTCTTGTAATTTTGGTAACCTTTGAAAACCTTTGTCAAACCTTAGGTCTGATTTCTTTTGAATTTATTTACGTGTCAAACATTTTAAAGTGAAAATATTCCATGTCCTATTCAAATGTTTCATGCCCCCATGTGACCTTTTTCCTTTTATTTCACGCTGTCCAATCCTTTTAAGATCTATGATAGTTGCATCATTGGTATAGAAAGATGCAAGCATTTTAACCACAACAACATAGCGGCTACCATGAAATTGAGTGATGGTGTCATGAAATGGAAGCCCGATAACTAGAATTTTTTTTTCTTTATAAGTGTTTAGTCACATGTTTCATGTTAGAGCTATCAAAATGAAAAAAGGAATCAAGAATAATGAAGTGCAGAAGGCATTAATAGAATCTAATTTTTTTGATGGGTCACTATGTCGCTATTAGAAAAAGTTTGCACCCTACCAATAGCAACAAGGCATCTTAACAAAAATATAGATGACAAAAGCTTTTAAATTTCCTAGTGACCATAAAAGCTCCCAAGTGGCATGGTGGACATGCAATTTTATTATTTTGTCAAAGGTACTAATTAGGATAATCATGATTGACAAGTACAATTTTCTTTACACTAGATTTTATCAGTATTAGCAAGGTTGCTATGTCATGACCAAAAAAATAATGGATCTTCTGAGTAGAAACATAACACCTTGCTAGAAATTAATAATGTAGCAACAGTTCCAGAAGGTGGATTCCAAACACATGCTTTGTCATGCAACCTTTGGGACATAGTGGCATCTACCTGGAGACATGTATGCACCAAAAGTTCTGAGAACATTGAAGGTCGCTATGTCATGAATGAAAAGACTTTGCACCTCACCATTAGTGACATAGCACCCAGCTAGAAAATGGGCATGTGGTGGGAACTAAGTTATGTGGTAGCACAAATAGGATTAAAATATTGATTTATGTGCCAGCTAGTTAGGAAATCCTCACATCATTAGTAACCTAGACCCACACCCCATTTAGAAATCAGATGAAGGATTCTGATCACTTGATCAAGATTAGATCAATGATCATCATTATGTCACTATGAGAAGATGTACACTATTTACCCTACGTGACATAGTGGCTAAGGGACCCACCATAGTGTATGTATGTAATGCAATTTCCTTGCCCTCAGATTAAGCTTAGATCTACATTTGTCACTTTGTCGCTATGGTGATTTGCTTGAATTTTATGTATAGTGACATAGAGAATAAAGTAGATAAAGAAGGGGCCCACCATATTTGTTTTAAATGATGCACCAAATGTCCTCTACTCAATCAAAATAGAATCAATGATTGTCACTTCATCACTATTGCAAGTTGCTTACTCTTTATGTATAGCGAGGTAGTGACTCAATGACACGTGTCCTCAGAAATCAATGGGTCTAGTTTGAAGTGCCAACAATGGAGGAAAGCTACACATGAAAAGATCTCATTGGATTGATTACCAACATGTCAATTAGAATGTGAATCATCCCTATTTGCATTCTTGGATCGTAGGATTTTTCAAGATCAATAGTGTAAATTTAAACGTAGAAGGTGGTTCTATTCTGTTTCCCTTAGAGTTCATTTATGAGGATTGAATGCTTCATGTGTGAGAAAAAAATAGAGTATATTACAGGAGATCTCACCATTTTCATCTCATGTGAACAAGGTTTTAAGATTTCTAAGTAGAAGAAATTACTAAGAATATTGTGTTGAGCTTGACTAGAGAGTGAGGTAGTTTCCCATTGTTCGCAAGATATTGCAGAGTTACAGAGAAGTACAAGCAGAAAATCAAGTAAATACTTATATACTATAACCTTTGTAGCATTTCAATTTCTATGAATTATAGTCAAGATGCCTCCAAAGAAGGTGTTTTCTAGGTAAGAGAGTTATTTGGATAGGAATATCCTTATGACCTACTTGAATTGCTCACTGAATCCACCATTGAGACTGTGCAAGTTCAAAAGATAACCTCATTAAACCCTAGGCTGAGAGTCAGGGATGGATTATATGATAAGGGGAATTAGGTCCAGGATGCTGACACTTCTCAAACTAGTTTGGATTTATTCAAGAAATGATTTTTAGATAGGAATTTGTTTTCCTTGCATGCCAATATTTGGAACTTTGATTTAGGGAAATTAGTGGTTCCAATTGTCTTTATGGATTATGAGCTCCTTGAGGTTGTGGAAAAAAACTATGACCAAGAAATTAGAGTGGTGAGAAGAATTGATGGTGAAATTCTGATCACAATCAGTCGAGAGGAAATTAGGCAAGTATTTGGTTTAGGGCCTATCACTAATTATCATGTGCCCATCAATTTAAAAGGATTAGAAAAGGAATACATGTAAAAGAAGGATTCAGTTAGGCAAGGTGCACTGAGTGCACATATAGGCAAAATTGGAACTCTACAAGTAGTAACAACATCCTCCAAGGAACCCTTCAAAAGGTTATACTACAATACTAGGGTAGTGGAGGCATACATGACTCTGTGCAAAGTTTTTGGAGAAGATGAAGATGAGTTTATGCTTGTGGGTTTTATGTACATGATTACTTAGATTTCCTTTTTTGGTGTGGACATAATTTTTGGTTTTGCTTCTTTTTTAGTGAAGGAAATTCATAATGGCCTAGTTAGGATTGCAAAAGGCAAGGTGGAGAAGATTTTTGGTCACTATTCTTTGTTAATGCATTTTTGTTGTTTAAAGGAGTAACATATTTTGGAAAAGAGATGAAATTCAACAGGGAATAGGATGGGGAAGCACTACTAGTCCAATTAAGGGGCACACATATGATCTAGGAAGTAGAAAAGGCTAGTTTTGTTAGGTTTGATAGGTATTTTGCCTCCAACTTGAGTTGCCTATTATTAAGTGACAATCCCAAAGTACCCAAGGCATTGGTAAGTCTTATTAGGCCCCTAGGAAATCCTATTGGTTTGAAGATTTCACACAATTGGGGAGACATCATCCCATATTCGGTCTCAAGTGTCATTAAGATTTATGGTTTCAGAAGTACTCCCCATGTGTTACCTTACCAAGTTCCCTTAAAGGTAGGAGTGGCTGAATTTTTGTGGCAGCTAGGAGGACTAGAGGAAACTTATTTGTTGAAAAAATCAAGAGGGGTATTATTCCCCACATGTACAGTGGCTCATCAGTATGTAATCACCAAAGGGGGTTGGCTTTCTCTACACAAGATATTAGATCAGTATAAGATGATTATTTCTCACCCTTATTTTTATGACACTGAGGGATTTTATCATTTGGCTTGGAGGCACAAAATTAAGCTTGGTAAAATTGATCATGAATTCTATTCTCCTAAAGATATAATAAGAAATGAATACTCCTTGCAAGAGCAGGAGACTAAGAAGGAAAAATGGAGAGTTTGCTCAAAAATTTTGGATTTCATTCATTGTTTTCATGTAGATTATAGTCCTCTAGGTAATGACATTACACCAATAAATAGAATAAATAAGCTCATACTTACTTTTCCTGAAACAATGGAAGCCATGAATGAGAAGAAACAAATTCTTATTAATTCTTTCCTAGATAAGGCTAGGGAGGTAATGAAGAAACTGGGATTTACTCCCAGCATAGGGGCAGGTCAATTGACTATCCAAAAGAGGCCAGGTTATACTATCATTTAGAATAAAAGGACCACTATGGACAAAGGAAAATAAATAATTTTATCTACTAGTGCTGTCTGGGAAGAGAGGCCTCCTAAGCTCTCCCCTAAGAGGTGGAAAATAATATGGGAAGAAGATTCTCATGTTGAGGAATACTCACCTTCACAAACCCCTCTGATGATTGAAGAGGAACAACTTACTAGTGAAAAAAATGAATAATTGTGGTCCCAAGGAGGAGTTTTTGTTACTAAAACTAAAATAGATAAAGGGAACCAACAAGAACCTCCTGTGCCAAGTTTTGAGTTCATAGTTTTAGATTATAAAGGAAGGGAATTAGACACTATGTTAGAGCAAGCAAGTCAATAGTTTTTGTCAGATGATAATTTTGTGAAATCTAGAGCCTTTTACCAATTTTCGTGGAGAACTAACATGAACAAATTCGAAGAAAGATGCAACCAGCTAAGAACAGAGCACATAGAGATGGAGGAGGTAGCCTTGCAAAATAAAATAAAAGAAAAAGTTGATGCAAGAATTCCAAAACATAACCCCTGAAGAGGGGAGATAGATGATAAAGGCCTCAAATATTTTATTATTAGCCAATTGGCATATAGCTAATAATTTGATTTTTAATTCTATCTCAAATAAATTGGATTTGCAAGATCCAAGTAAGAAGGAATTCATAGGCACTACATTCAGTGAAGACCAAGTTGCTTTGGTTATATGGCCATTAAGAAAAGGATCTAGGTTTGTTTCATCATAGCTAGATGACTTAGGATTAATGAGAAATATTATTATGAGAAGAGTAGCAAAGAAATCCCATGTACAAGAAGCTCATATGGGTGTAGGAACCTCTCAGTTTGTTTTGCCCACTGCAAAGAAAGAAGAATAAACAATGTTTGAATTATAGAGTAAGTATGAGAGTGTTTTGGAGGCTTATAATAAAGAAGTTCAAAGAAGAATTGAACTTGAATATAAAGTAATGGGGAGGTCTTCTAGACCAAGAATCACATATCCCCACCCTCTAGTGGAACCTTTTAAATCCACTCCTCTCATAGAGATGTGAGATACCCCAAAAAGGCCATATTATTACACGTTTGAAGACTTTGAAGAAGAAAAGAGCAAACTGTGGGCATTGCATGTAGAGCTAAATGTACAGTATGAAGATAAATTGAGAAAAGCTCTCACATATTTGGGAGATAAAATTGAATGGCCACTATTTTATGATTAGCTAACAAAGACAATAAACGTAAGGGATGAAATGAAAGCCCATGATAAGGCTTTGAAGCCTATTGTGAATAGATGGGTGAAAAGAAGGAAAGAAATGACATTTTTGTGTTACTCTGTCATAAGATTTTCACATGATCAAATTGAAAAGACTTATGATATTGTTATTGATCTTCCAAAATTTGATAATAAAAGAGTTCATCTACAAAGAATAATAGTGGGCTACTTGAATAAATATAAGAGCCAAAAATTTATTTATTCCCTCGTGCCCTAGATAGAAAGAATAAGTTAAAGAACAAAGAGGAATGGGCTAAGTAATTAAATGATTTTTTTTTTTGAGAATGAATAAAATCATCAATAAAAAGGGATTTAGGTGGTGGGCTACCACAACAGAAGAAATGGTGGAAGCCTAGATATTCTCTGATTCTTTGAAACAAGATTTTGTTGACATTTACAGTGAAGTTGAGTATGTTATCAAGAAGCCACAAGATATTTAGCATTTTGATTGGCCAACTGATGCACTTTATGACAAGTGGATGACAGATATTGCTTCTGGTGAATAGTTAGAAGAAGTTGAAAGTGATGATGATGAAATAAATGAAGATGAATTAAAAATCATTGATTCAATTCCAATGCAATGAATCAGTTGGATAATGTAGCAGAAATGAAACCAAATGTAACTATCACTATGGTAGTACATGATGATATGAGTGAAAATGCTAGAGTGGAGGTGAAGTTCCATGAATTAGAGCTCGACACATCACTAGCTAGTTTAATAGCTACATATGCTGAGGAATCAGAGTGAATAAAGAAAAATCATGGGATTTGTAGCATGCGAAGGTGTAATAAAAAAGGGGGCCTACCAAGAGAATTTTATGATGTTACCTTTCTATTGCATAAAGTTTTGTCTTTTTCTTGTTAAGGAGAATGTATATATCTTTTATAAAAGAAAACCTATAAATTCTCTATTCCTAAAGCTTGTTGCATCTCACACTATACAAGTGAGATTCTAGGGCTAGAGAATGATCTAATTTCTAATGCATTTTTAGTTTTACACTTAGGGTGTTTTTGGTCTAGTTATTGAGCAAACTTTATGATGTATTTTCTTTGCAAATTTTCTAAGAATACATTAATGCTGTGTGATCCTTGTGTCTCTTTCTAGAGTCATTCTGAGTTTACTACAATTGTATAAAATTTTCAAGGAAAATTAATACAAATTTGAGCTATCCCCATATCAGTTCTTGTTGAATTTTGTCTACTTTGTTGTTACCTAGTTATTTTAAGATTGTGTGAGTAATGCTTGTCCAATTGAATGCAATTCATTTAGGTTGTATGTCAATTCATTACTACTATTAATTCAATGAATTAACTAAAGGCTTTGATGAATTTGATGGGATTGCAATGGTAATAGACTGGATGCCTATAAGAATGAATTTGAATAAGAATAGGTGATAATGTTTGTTGTAATGCAAGAAATTAGATCTATAAATTGGAGTAGACTCTTAGTCCCAATGGAATAGGCACTGATCAAATTATTTTAGTCTACAGATAGGTAGATAATGAATAAGCATCAAGTCTAAAATCAAAATCAACTTTACTTTTCTTGAAGATTTTCAAAGGTGTTTGGATGGTATATTTTAGCCTTAGTCAGCCACTATTGCTAGGAATACTTGCAAATCTATTGAAGAATTGTGACCAAATCTACTTTATGGGATGTGTTTTGTCTAAAATGTCAAGGTTTGGATAAATCATGCATGTGTTTAAAGATAGAAGAATAGAATTAGAATGAAACTAATATAATTCTCATGCAATAGCATTCAGTTGAATCATCCCCTAGGTATACCCACCTTGGTTTCACAGAGCCTAAAGAGTAAAAAACTATCCATGGTTTTGTTGAAGTTGGGTCCAAGTGGTTTGCACATGTAATTTTTAATAAGAAATGGCTAATCCTTAGGTTACATGAGTATTATTATTTTGGTATTGAGCATTTTGTTGTTCAGTAGTTTTAAACACCAATAGTGTTAATGCTAAATGTGTCACTCAGAATCTCATTAGTGACTAGCCCATCATCCATAGTATCTCTAACATGATTTCCAAATGTGCATAAGGATCCACATGACATGTACATGTCACCAAGATGAAAAGAAGGCTCCTCCTCAACTAATGGACTGACACAATGAATGAGGTTTTATGTCAAAGAATTGATAGTCCCTAGAGTATTGGTCACTACATGTTCTTTTAGAATCAAGAAAATAATGACTTGCTCACCTTGTGGTTTGAAAATAGGTTCCCTAACTACACTAAGGTCATGACATGCCCCCATCCTTTCAGATGATGACCCCCCACCTCTATCTTGAGAATCTAACATGTCAAAATAATTGGAGATCTCCTTGAGGAAAAAATCACAATATAATTCCTTTAAGAAATACATTGGAACCTTGTGATTATTGTAGGGAGTGGTGTCAAAGACCATCCACTGTCTATCCCAAAAGTTTTTTCTAATATCATATTTGCACCAGTGGATAGGGAACCTTTTAGTTGTATGTTTAACAATGTCTTGTTCTCTTGGATTTTTAAATAATGCACATATGTTAGCTTTTCTTATGTCTTTTCTTCTTACATCTTTATAGGATAATTTATTTTCATAATATCATCTTTCTTCTTCTCTCCTAACACACCAAACATCCAATTGACCACTAATAGAAGTTACATGGCTCATAACTGACTCAAGAGAGGATGCCAATTGTGTTGTCATAGGATTAGTTTTCCCACAAGCTTTCAACCTACCAATGATTTCTTCTAATTTATTTTCCCCTCTTTCTATTTCATTAATTATATTGTCTTGGAGTGCCAAGAGGAGGTCTTTCAATTGGTGGAAGTTGTAGAAGTTCTTGCTCTTCCTCACAAGGGTTTTCATTTTGATATTATGGAGGGTATTCATTTTGATTTTGTTGATCATGATAGGGATTTGGTAGTTGATTATTCACATTTCCTAACAAGAAACTAATTAAATTTTAACTAAATAAACAAACTTGAAGAAAAACAAAAAAATATATTTAAAAAATGCTAAAAGATATAAAATAATGCAAAAAAAGATTAGAAAACATACTTGATGATCCCGCTCTTGATCTCTAGTGAAGAGGAAGCATTCTAAGGAGGAGAGAGAGAAAATATTAGACCTTCTACAAAACATGTGCATGTTAATGGGCGACGAGAAGGCAACCATCAAGAAGAAAAAAATGAGATGGGCTACAGGTTGCAACCCATAAATATAACTTTCAAAAAGTATGCACATCCTATAGTGTACATGTGCTATGGCTTGTGCTCTATAAGCCTAAGTTTTGTGGAGCCCAAGTCATAGCATGCACACGTTATTAAAAATTTGAAAATTAAAAGTTGTGTTTATCTTTTTGGAACCACAACTTGGTGCATTCACCCTAGTGGAAATAGTGATGAGTTTGATTCTATGCAAGTATGAAATCCAAGGGATTAGAATGTTGCAAGTTTGTAGATCTAGTACTGAGATCTTAGAAGTATTTGGTACAATAGAAGCATAGAAAATGAGTGAAATGATTACATTTGGTAGAGAGTGCAAGTAGATAGTTGATCATTTGGCATTTTCTTACAAGGAATAATATAAAGGCCAGTTGGATAGTGAGTTTGGTGGTCTTTCCCCTTAATTACTTTAGATAGCAGGTCCTTTTTCCTTCCAAAACTCCCAACAAGGTTGGAATCTCCCCACAAGGATTTGAAGTCTCATAATAGGGACTAATATATGGACTAATATGTATTGAATGTATTTCATTGACTCCTAACAAGGTCCATCCTCTTGCAAAGAATTTATATATTAGTACATCATTCTTATAGTACCATCCCCACCTAGGGATTTTCCTTTAATCAAGGGTTTCCATAGTTAAAAAATCCAATGTTAATTTTGTATGATTATCTTCTTATGGTTATTACACTTGTTGACTACATGTTTAATTTTTAATAAGGATAGTAAAAGTTTTTTGATTACAGAATTGATTTAGCTCCCCCTCCACCTCTCAATTATCTTAGTAGAGTTTACTTTCTAACAATTGGTATGAAGGAATCATGTCCTTAAAGAAAAATATTAATAGCTTAAGGAGATCTATGGCAAGTCATTTCATAAAGGATAATATGAAGTTTGATGGAACTAACTATGATAATTGGAAGGAGTAAATGAAGACACATTTTCTATGCATGGGACCAAGATGCTAGTTGATTACTGAGGAAAATAAAAAGTGATTGATGAAGAAAATATTGAAGGTTGTACAAAAGGAAAAAGAGAATTATACAGGTGCAATATTCTTGTTAGGGAGGAACTTTTTCTAGCCCTTCCTAAAAATGAATATAGTCAGATAAAATGTTTTACATTATCAAATGAATTTTTGAAAGCTTTGCAATCTACTTATGACGGTTATATGCATGCTAAGAAGTTTAGATTATATAATTGGATATGTTAATTTCAAGAAGATAGGATGATGGAAGATCAATTTTTAAGAAGCTATTTTGATAGGATATCATATATTATTGTAGGAATTAAAGCTTTCAATGGAAACAATGATGGAGATGAAATTTTATTCAATATCTTGAAAAATTTGACATTTTCATGTGAAAAGACAACATAGATGACTAAATAGGTCATACCTTACACAAAGAAGTTCACAACAGAAACTATTCTTGGAAGAGTGGAAGCAATGGAGACAATTCTGAGATATAGCAGTGATTTACCATAGAATTAAGGCAAAATTCAATGCATTAAGTGTTGGATATAAATTGATAATAAATGAAAGCACTAGTGGAGATTATGCTAGTAGCAATGGAGGAAGAACTGAAGAAGACATAAAGATTGAAAAAGGAATATTAGGATACTTATAAAAAGAGAACCGGAAGGTAATAAAATAGTTAAAGTTGAACTTGTAATTAATTTGGTCATTATGAGAGGAATTTCAATCCTAGGAGATTAAAAAAATGTCATTATGTAAATGATGAAGATCTAGAAGCTAGTGTGGAAAGATTCTTGAGTGAAAGAGATAATGATAGTAATGAACTAGGATTTGTTGCCATTTAAAAATAATGTCCTTAGAAGGAAAAGGTTGGAGAAAAAAGAACATTAGTGTCACAAGTTCAAAAGAAGAAATTTGGCTGGATTATAGACAATGGTTGTTCGCATCATATGACTAATGATATGAATCATTTTTTTGTGATCAATAGTTGTGATGGAGGAATTTTTAGAGTTGGAAATAATGTGAATTTTCATATAAAGAGAATAAAATCTATTACTCTTGATGGTAAATCTAATATAGATGATGCTTATTTTCTTGATGAACCAAAATGTTATCTTCTAAGTGTTGGGTAGTTAGTTGACAAGGGATATTAGTTATAGTTCACAAAGAATACATATATTATTAAGGATAAGAGTGGTAAGATGATTGGTAGTGGCACAAGATCAAAAGGTAATGTTTTTCAGCTAAATCCCATAGAGATGACATGTCTCACTTCTAAAGTTGATAATAATTGGTTATGGCATAAAAGTGTTGGAAATGATTGAAATAATTATAAGAAAAGTTGAGAGAGATTGTTGGAATAAAATATGGAACTAGTAAAGAATGTCCTCAATCATTGTTTTGTCATTGATGTCAAACTTGCTACTTGCAGGAATGAAAATTGCTTTAGTGATCCAAATACTATCAATTAGTTGATTGTCAAGGTGGAGGCAATTAATAAGATGTAACTAAAATACCTAGAGAAAGGTTGAAGTTATGATGTTGTAATGAAGTACACGGATCAATTAAGCCATTGATGAAAAGAGTGTATTTGATGACATAATACAAAGAATGGGCACACTGAAATATATCAAAGATTTAAGGTTTTAGCTAAGTCTTTTGTAAAGTTGAAACTAAGTTCATTAGAGAGAAGGAGCCGAGCAAGCTAGTAAGAGCCGAGAAAATTCCTAGTTAATGCTGAGTAAACTTCAGATGCCGAGTGGTGCCGAGTAAAATCAAGTGCCGAGCAAGTTCAAGTGCCGAGTAGAATCAAGTGCTGAGTTGGTATAGGTGCCGAGTAACATAGAGGTGCTGAGCACTAGTAACTCAATAATGTCGAGTTGTTGCATTATTTTGGAAATCGAAGATTCGCCAGATCTAAGCCGACAAGGTTGTTATCTAGAAATTTGTGAATTAAAAGAAAGATAAGAATGATGAGTTGGTGGCACAGAACACCATGTAGAACATTTTTAAGATACAACTAGAAAAGTTTCTAGAAGAGAACAAGATATGGGGTAGATACATTGTATCCTACCTAATCCATTTTAAAATCCTAAAATTGGAGAGGGAGAATTGAGCGGCAAAGGCAAATCAGACTTCTATATAAGAAGACACAAGTTAATGAGAAAAGTTAGAGCAAGAGGGGATTGAAGGAAAGAGAGATGGTGGTTAAGCATAAAGCATGAAGTGTTGAAGATTGTGCTAAGGAGAAGATAGCACAGGAACTCTATTTAGACAAGATGACCACAAGGATGATTGCATTGGCAAGATGAGTAGGAAGACTAGAGGAGACAAAGCTTGAGAGGTAGTCAAGAAGTCAGAGCTGAAGTGATTAAAGCCAAGCATAAGGATTGAATTGAAAGTGTGATCTGTAATATGCAAAGTATGTTGTAAGTTATATCAGATCAAAAGACCATTATTGTTACTTTCTAGCAATTGTAACTATAAGTCTAAATCCTATGGACTTAGGTTGGTTTAACAGCCATTAGAAAAATCCTTTAACAGGGTGACATTCCAAGTGAATGTTATAAAGACCTTTAACCAGGCCCATTCCTAACAGTTTGGTGAAATCCTTTAACAGGGTCACATTTAATAGTGTGTTGTAATCCTTTAACAGGGTAGGCTTTTAATAGGGCATCGCTTCAGAAGAGTGAGAATCAAGTAGCATGTTACTAGTGGTTTTTTTCAAATTGGGTTTCCACGTAAATCATTGTGTCATGTGTTGATCTTGAATGTTTTATCGTTGCATGTTGATTTACAGTAATTTGCTTATATGATTGATTTAAGTTTGAACAGATAAAAAGGGTATGGATTTATTAAAAGTATTAAAAAGGTATTAAAAGGGCATTTGGACCTTGAATAACTGATTCACCCCCCCTCTCAGTTATTCTAAAGAATTCTAACAAAAATTTTTTCTATATAAAATTTGATAATATTGTGAAAGTAAGAAGTAAACTTGATCTTATATATTTTCCCAAAATAGTGATGGCTACTAACATGGTATGCAAGAAATGTGTTAGGGTAAATTAGAAAAAGATCTATTTTCTAGGAAATAAGAATACAAATATCAACATAATTGGTGATAGCACACACAAAATTGAGTGGTTATACAAATCAAAGAGCATTCTATGGTGAAAAGTACTTTATGATTCTTATTGATGATTTTACTAGGATAATATGGGTAGAATTTCTTAGAGATAAACCTGAACCATTTGATAAGTTTAAGGTGTTTAAGAATAGAGTTTAAAATGAATTTTGATTAAAGATGAAGTGTTTAATATTTTATAGAGGTGGATAGTTTACCTCGAATGAGTTTACTAGTTTTTGTGTAGTAAATGGAATTAAAAGGTAACTTTTAGCCCCTAAGACACCTAAGTAGAATAGTGTAGCAAAAATGACAAAAATATCAGTGATAGAAGCAACAAGAGATATGATGTTTAAGAATAATGTCTCAAAGATGTTTTGGAGAGAGTTAGTTAACACAATAGTATATACAATTAACACAGTTCATATCAGAAAAGATACATCAAAGACTCCTTATGAGCTTTGGTTTGGAGATGCACCATCAGTCAAATATTTTAGAACATTTGGAATTAAGTGTTGTACATAAAGTGAGAAGATTATATTGGTAAGTTTTATGCAATAAGTGATGCAAGTATATTTCTTGATTTTTCATTGGAGAGTAAATCATACATATGTTTTAATCAAAGAACTAAGACTATTGTTGAGAGAGAAGATATTAGATTTCATGAGAATTTTAGAATTTGAGAAAGAATACTTAATTATGATTTTGATGAAGAAACTAATCCAAAGGCTAACCAAGAGAATGTTGAGTTATTTAATGAGACTAATATAGATTTGTAGAATGATATACACATTGTGGAACAAAGAGAAAAATTAAGGAGTAAACCTAGAGTCAAAGTAAGATTTGAGAGAGTGACATCTAAAAAGAACCTAATAAAGAATCATCCCACTGATATGATTATTGGTAGAAAGGATAAATGTGTGATAACCATTAAAGATGACTTTTGGATTCAAGCTATGAGAGAGGAATTAGTTCAAATTGAGAAGAATGATACATGGGAATTGGTTCCTAACCTAAGTACAACAATGATATAGGAACTAATTGGATTTTCATAAGTAAGATGAATGAACAAGGTTAGGTTATGAGAAATAGAGAAATACTAGATTGTAAGGGATATTCAGAGAAAGAAGGTATTGATTATGATGAAACATTTGCACAAGTTTCCATAATAGAAGTAGTTAGAATATTTTTGGCTTCTGCGACTAACAATAAATTCAATGTGTATCTGATGGATGTGAAGTCAATATTTCAAAATGGAGAGCTTGAAGAAGTTTACTTTGAGAAACAAGAAGTATTTCCTTTGACCAAAGAAGGAGATATGCTTTGTAAGTTGAAGAAATTGATGTATGGATTAAAACAAGTACCTCAAGATTGATATGAGAGGTTGGAAATATATTTGGAAATATTAGAGTTTTCTAAAGGTACTATAGATAGTAACTTATATTTAAAAAAAATTGAGAATTGTTTCCTTATTATTTAAGTATTTACGTATGATGCAATCTTTGGAGGAGAAGATGAAGCAAGTGAAGCATTTGCTAGTGAAATGAAGGAGTTAGAGATGAGCATGATTGGCAAGATGAAGTATTTCTTGGGTCTGCAAATTGTTTTGAGTAGGGAAGGTATTGTCTTATCAAATATAATGTACTTGAAGGACTAATTGAAAATATTTCCTTAAATTTTTTTAAAACTTGTTTGTACCCCTATGGTAACTAGTGATACGTTATCTAGAAAAAATGAGACACCTACTAATGTGTAGAAGAAGTATAGATCCATGATTGGAGGTCTGCAATACTTGACACATACAAGACATGATATAGCTATTGAAGTTAGTATTGTTACAAGATTTTAAGCTAATCCCAAAGAATAATATTATGCATCAATAAAGAAGATATTTAGATTTTTGGTGGGTACACCTAATTTTGGGTTGTGGTATGATAGTTCAAATAACTTTAGTCTATGTACATATACTAATATGGATTGAGCATGCAATATGGATGACATAAATAGTACAAGTGGTAGAGAATTTTTTTAAAGGAGAAAGATTGGTTTCCTAGCTAAGAAAGAACCCAGATTACATTACACAAAGCACAATAGGAGTAGTGTATGTAGTAGTAGAAAATAATTGCAATTAGATTATGGATGAAGCATATGATGAAAGATATTAGAGTTGAGTTCATAGAGCCAATTTTTATACATTGTGATAACACAAGTAAAGTAAGTATGTTTGAGAATCCTATGTTACATTCTAACACAAAGAACATATCAATTGAGTATTTTTTTTTGAAAGAGAATGTTGCAAAGAAAGATATTAGACTAGATATTTTCAGTACAAACAAGAAGATATAAGATATATTTAAAAAGCATTTACCAAAGGATATATTTGAGTATTTGAGAGATATTATTGGGGATATTCCTCTAACTAATTTGGATTAGATGATGCAAATATTGCACCAGTCTAGTGGTACAGAGCATTATTGTTTATTTGAACTAGATTTTGATGCTTCTTCTATGGGGGAGTATCTATATTTGAGTTGAGTTGTGAAGAACTGTTGGTAGCTAGTACAAATTAAAATTGTCTTTAGATTATTTTTCTTGATAAAGATAGTTCTATAGGAGATAACATAATGATGTATGTTGGGACTCAAAATTGAAGCCCCAATTTTGAGTACCATCAAAAAATTAAGCCCTATAAGTGCTTTTAATACATGTGTACTTGGCTATACTTGTGAGGCCTAAGAGGTTTTTACTGTTTCTAAAACCTTGGATTCAATGTGTCTGCACATCCCATGAAGATAAATTTCCATTCTGAGCCATTCCATGAAGTGTCCTTTTGAGCAATTCCCAAATCTGCATGTTTGCCCGAGCATCAGATAGCAATAGGAGGCCTTGTTTGTAATTGAATATTTCATACCTTGTAATGTTTCATGACTCACCACTTTGGTAGTATTTAGTGTCCATAATAGAGAGCTTATGTTTCAGATTTTGAGTCATTTTAAATCCATTTGACTAGGTTTTTAATCCCTCAAAGTTGGCCATTTATTATTGTTATGCTAATGTGAATTATTCTAAATTTTGAGAAGCCTTGTTTCACTTGTCATAACTTTGAACCAGTTGACTAAAATACTAAAATTTATTTTTCATTACATTTTAGTGGTTAGATAATTTTTATGTTTCAATATTGATCTTATGATGAATCCATTGATCAATTTTTAAATGCGATTCCAAATGCAATTTGTAAATTTTTACTAGTGTAAGCAAATGCAGAGTTGTCGATATCTCTGTTCGTGATGTCATAACTATAAATCCATGATATATGAGATTGAATGGATTGTACCACTATGTTATCCTCTAAAAATACTTCAAGTGTGCCAATTTTCAAATCTTGATGAATCCGTTTGCATACTTTCCTAGATCCATTCCATTTGCAAAGAATGCTTTTCTGGCAATGCTTCCAGTCTGCAAATCCGAGTAGCCCACTTTGGCCCCTTTTAAAATGTATCCTATTATTTTTCATGTGCCCTAATCCCATATTTGTATTATCTTCATGATAGTGAACCAATTCCCTAGTTTTCATGCTCCCAAGTGTTAGTTTACCAAGTTTTCAAGCTGAATTCGAAAGCATTTTATTGTTTTCTGACATGTTTTATTACAGGTAGTCCTGAAAGGGTAACTTTGAGAGTCGATATCTTTTGGTTGGGACTTCCTCATGAGACAGGGTTTGATAGGGTAAGAGTATGCAAAATAGAGAATCAATATGTTCAATTTGAGAGCCCGATTAGGTGTTTTGATCAGTTTCTAAAGCTAGCCGATAGACCTTATTAGCAAAAAATCGTAGTTTATGAATAAGATGTCAAATGAGTTTTAAAACTATTTCCAATGGTTTAATTTGTTTCAAATCAATATTAGATGTTCTATGGATAAGTTTGGCACTTCAATCATTTGAAAGTGATTTTTTTTTTAGCTGGACCCGCTTTGGGGCCCGACTAATCGCATCAGACTAATAAGCTATTGGGAAATGAAGTTGTTTTAAAAGATGTTGATATTTGAAGGCTTTAGTTGAAATATATATGGCTCAATATTAAAATAGGATAGGTCAATTGGGATTCTCTTAAAAAAATTTTGTGGTTTGCATGACTTCTATATCTGATGCCCTTAATCTCAGTAGAATTTCATCAAATGAAACAACATTTTGTGGCTTAGGCATAAGGATCCCTATGAAGTTTTAATCTATAAACCTTATGACTATTCAAGAGATGGAGTAGACCTCAAGTTTTAAAGAAGTATCACTAAATTACCTGAGTTCTTTCTCATTATTTGGTACTTGTAGGAAGTGCATGAATGCAACTAGGGTATTTCTTCACCACTTAGTTGAACCAAATGATCACATGAATTTAAACACATGTAGGGATGCTACCTTTGTAGCCATTTCAAGCTTGTGATTTAGAGTTGACAATTGAAAGGGAAGAAAACTTTTGTAATCATTTTGGATCACATCTATGGGCTACTAGCATGGGTTTTTTTGGAAGATCCAAGCAATTGCTTTGACCTTGTCTTAATAGAGGTGGCTATGATATCAATCTCTAGATTTAATATTCTTTGTAAGACCACAAGTCATGAGAGCTTGAAACACATTCCTATGATAATGATGTCATCTTGTGATTCTATGAATGTAGTTTTTAAATGTTTGACTAATAGTGCTGCAAACTTTTTGGTTAAACCTATTCGGAGGAATGCACTATAGAACTTATACCCATAGCCTTAAGAGGAGGAACCACCTTTTGAAAGGAAGCCCATGGCAGATGAAATCATAAATGTAGGGCATTTTGAAGAAAGGATGACACAAGATGGAGAGATCCCTTGCCTTCTTTAGAATTCCATTCCTCTACTTAGAATAGGTCATCTCCCTATTATTCATGTTCCCCAACCTTTTAATGGATTAGCTAGAAATGCAACTAAGAAGGGGAATCCACAATTTTAAGTAAATAGAATAGGAATTTAGAAAGACAATTTCATGTACCACATTAGAAATAGGGGAGGCATTAGTTTTCCTTGCTGAATCTGCAGTAATAAGAGAGGAGGTAGACCACGTGAGAGAAGGAATGAGACAAAGAAGAACACTTCCAAGATTAGCATCAGGGAGCCATTTTTTTTAGAGGGCTACCCAAGTTAGAGAGTTGGAGGCAATGAATCCATCAACAACAAAGTGGTAGAGTTAATTTAATAAACATGGTAGAAATTAAGAACAGGGTCACATGGCATTGCAGTTACTAAGAGAAATGAAGAAGAAAATTGGCTAGGAGAACTCCATGATGAAAGAAGATTCCCAAGCAACAAATACATGGATGCTCCTTCATTATGGCAATAAGCAAATTCAAGTGGGTTTCCCTTTACATGATGATTATTGGAAAAGAGAAAAGGCTTACTAATGTGGTAGCCTTAGGAGGATTACATCAAATTCTAAACATACTTGAATGTGGATTTATAGCCATTCAGTGGATTTAGTTTAGTGCATATAAGATGATGAAGGAAACAATAAATTTGGAGCTTCATTTGAGACCCCATTTTGAAAACGGGATGGTCAAACCTACACAATATATAGAAAATATGTCTGCATTAAAGCCAAACGTTTGGTCTAGTTTCCTTGATGAAGTGCTTGCATCGGTCTTAGATAGAACAAAAAAACTTTCAGATGGAAGACCCACACATAAATAAGGAGCCCCATATTGAAGAAGAACAGAACAAAGGAAAAAATAATGAGAAACATTATCCTGCATGCACTAGGTGGGTGGATTTTAAAAGGTTTAAATATAATAACACACAATATGAAGTTGTCTTTAAAATAAGGCACTTTTGAGAGTTGCATGTTTTTTGGTGGGGCCCATGGTTAGCTAGAGGACCTTAAAATTTGAGCCTTAAATTTTTTTTTGAATGCCCAAAAACATTGGCAAAGATCAATGACATCAACATGACCAAGAGTTGCTAGATAGTGGCTAGAATCTAGTGGTAGTTATGTCGCCATCAAAAAATGGGAAGTTTTCTGGCAAGTGACATAGTGACCTCCTAGAAAACCTTGAAATCTGGTGAGGAAGTTGTAGGTCTTGTTCAACACATTTGGCAGTGATGTGGCAACATTGACAAATCAAAAAATGACAAGTGACATCATATCAATGGTTAGAGGAGGAGCTATAAGAAAAGGTCACTTGATTCTAGTGGTTGCCATGTCACCACCAAAAATGGGAGGTCTTTTGGTAGGTGCCATGGTGACCTCCCAGAAAATACAAAAATTTGATGAAAGGTTGTAAAGGCTATGGGGCTTGCCCTAGTATAATTTCCCTATCACTAATTGACATGTGGTACTACTTAGGTGGTGATGGGAGATATAAGGGAAATTTTAAAATAATGTCTTTTTTTAGTTTTAAATGTTCAACATGAGAGTTTGGAAAATTTGTTTGAAAAAAATGATTCTCTATAGTTTACACTATAGAAATATTTTAAAATTTTCAATTTCATCCATTTAATGATAGTTCATGGTTGGGAGCTTAAAATTTCAAATGGCTACTAGAGGGGAAATTTTTGTTAGAAATGTACACTCCAATATATTGTCGAAACTAGGAGGAGGTGAATTTTCCAAATATGAGGTCATATTTTGCATAGATATTCACTAGTTCACTTTATAAGTAGATTTTTATTTTTTAGGGCATTCTCAATAGAACAAGTAGATTTCATCATGGAGTATCAAAATCAGTTGGAGAGAAAATATTGAAGTTTGTTGAAGCCTAAATGAATTTTGAAAAAAGCTTTCTTTCCTCTAGGGGTCATTTTAACTAATTTTTTGGCCTTTGCCTTGATCTCAGATCTGGCATCAAAATCAATTATGTTTTCAATTAAATATCTAAGATACTTTATACTTTTGAGAGGCAGAATGATGAAAGATTTGATTTATCAGTTGTAGAGAGAGATTAGAGAGATGTTTTGTCACTTCTAGGAGATGTTTTTCAAGTGGACACATGTCAGATACACACCACATCTAAGAATTCACTCTCCTCTATATCATTCTCTTTCTCATTCTTTTTAGATTTTCTAGTTTTTCATGGTGAGACCATTGTAGGTTGGAAAAAAGGGAAAAGTCAGGAATTGGAAATTAAAGTAGAATTGGCTCTAGAATTGATGAAGTTTGAATGGAAATATCTGAGATGTGTTGGTTCCAGACCATGAAGCTTTTCTTTGGCTATGATACCCCCTTCCCATCCCATCAATTTCTCATTTCAACCATTTTCTCTCTTGTATGATAGCATATGTTTATTGTACAGTCTGGTTTATTAGGTACTTTGTGAGTCAATTTCATGCATTTTCATGTATTATTTCAAGGAAATCAATACAAAGAATAGAAGATGTTGAGTTTTGTCTCCTTTATCAGTGATTTGCAATATTTTATGATCTTTGAACAAAGAGTTTAGGTCATAGTTGCAGTCCCTTAAGGCTATATGTTGTTTCATTGTTTCTTATAATTCAATGAGTTACGTAAATGCTTTAGGGAAACCAATATGGTTTCAAGTTTATTGAGGAGGATATCAAATAAGAATGAGATTTAGATTGAGCATTGATATCCAATTTACAAGTTACATGGATAGATCTAGAATCTTGGCATAAGATATGTGTCTTAGATGTTAAAAAATGTATGAGCCACTGATCAGCTACATGATCATTATCTTTTTTTCTATACTTGGTTTTCATCCACTTTCCCACCCACATAAAATCAAATCAAATTCAAATCATCTTTATATTTTATGTTAAAGAGCTCAAATATAATTCCCTCACTTAGCTTATGAATTGCATTGTCTTGCATTTAGCTACTGTAGATCTATGTTATTGCATGAGTCAATAGGAAAAATAAGGGTTAAATCTATTGTTAATAGATTCAAGAATATGTTTAGGATTGGTACAATATAAATTGAATCGAAGGTCCAACCACCTAGGTTTTGTAGAGCCTAAAATAGAAGAAGGGTCTAGCCTTATAGTTGGCCCTATGTTTAAAAAGATATTTTCAGGATGGGAGGTAGCTGCCTCTAGATGTATCTTATTCTCATTGGGGTAATTTGGAACCACATTATTTCAAAACACCAACAATGCCTTTGTCATTGATATCAATGCAGAAGTGAAATACATGAAAAATATCTTCTAGTTATGGGGGAGAATTTATTTCTAAATATGCAAGAAAAATGTACTTAAATATTAATGAAGAGTGATGGAACTATATCAATGGGGGAGAGATGTTTATGTGAGAGATTTATTTGATTGATGAAGAGGAGTTGAAAAGAAGATGACTATATTTATGGATTAGTTGCAATAGAACACTATTTTTTCGTATTATGTGAACTTATATGTTTTTAGTCTATATTATCACCAATGCCAAAGGTATAGATTGTTGGCATGAATGATGATGATATTAATATGGGGTAATATTCTAGCACTACTAGAAAAATATGGGAGAATGCTAGCGTGATTAAATATGTTTAATTCATGGTATTGTTTGTCAAATTGATGTCAATATACTAAAGATTGATAGAGTAGTAGACAATATTTGATGTTTTTGGTGTTTTGAAACAACATGATTTCAAATTATCCCAATGAGAACAAGATACATCTAGGGGTAGCTACTTCCCATATTCAACATACTATTTCAAATACTAGGCCAACTATAAGGCTTGACCCTTCTTCTACTTCAGGCTTTCCAAAACTTAGGTACGTGGACCTATAGATTCTTTATATGGTACCAGTTGTCAAAGCATACACTAAATCTAAACAAAGTAGATAAAACCCTTATTTCTTATATACTTATGTAATGGCAAAGATATGAAGTAGCAAATTGCATCTCTATCAAATCCACAAGCTGAGTGAGGGCATCCTTTTTAGTTCATTCAACATTAAAGGAAAAGATATTTCATTAATGATGTTGATTTCAACACAAACCCCAAATATACAACAATAAGAACAAGTTTATCCTGTAGCTGATCTATGCCTTATCTATTGAGAAATTCCACAAATCAAGCACATACATCTGTGATATCAATGACATATTTCATACACCCAAATATTAGATCTATCTTATCGCTTTGTGAATCAGACATCGATGTTCATAAAGACCTCATTCTTATTGAGTATCCTTCTCAAATAACCAACAACCCTGTCAAACACACCAAGTATTTACTTGGCCCTTTGTTCCAACAATAGAACATATTAGACATACAACATTAAGTGGATGCAAATAGGTGTCAATTTTTTTCCCTTAAACCACATAAGATTGAAAATTACAGAGATAGGAGATGAGAATCAAAATGAAACTAAATATATTTCTACTCATTTGTATTCATTTCCTTGAAACTATACATTAAGATGCATGAAATTAAAGCATAAAAATGCCTAATAGATTAGAACTAGGTTCATTATCTTAACTACTTCTATTCATACAAGAGAAACATACTAAAGAATGTGGTGGAATCATAACTTTGAATCTAATGATGCGGTCTCACAGACAAACTAGAACCAACAATGAGGTACCACACTAAAAATTTACAACCCTTCCAATGGATGAGGAAAAGAAAGATATAAGGGAAGAATGCAATCTTGGATCCGATCTTAAGGTGACATGTGTCCACTTGAATCTCCATTCTTTGTTGTTGCAAAAAATCTCTCCTCTTTCTACCCCTTTGATCTGATTTAGTTTTCATCATTATTCTATAACCAAAGTAGAAATATCTCTTATGAATGATGAAAACCCTTGTGTCACCAAAATATCTAAATGCATCATGGAATGATGCTAAAAATTGGACTTAACTGACTTGAAGGTGACCAAACTCACCCATAACTACATTTTTACTATCTTTTACATACATTCAACACATTACCTTGCTAGAAATTACATTTGAACTTCAATACCTAAATGTGGTTACAAACTAGGAATCTAGGAGAAAACCTCATGTAACATAAATAGATGGATTCCTGTGAAAAAAAAAACTCCAAAAATGGAAATTTCATCTTCTCCTAGTTCCAAAAATATATATTATAGCTATATTTTTCTATTAGAAATTCCAAGAAAATTATTTTGGAAACTATGCCTCTGCTGAAGGTCTTTGGTCTGCATTTGGCCATTTTAAAATTTTATCCAAAAATTAAAAAAATTTCTTAAGTGAAAGCATCATGTTATATCCATTTTTGAAATTAAAAATTTTGCACATGGTCTTCGAAAAACTATTTGATCATTTTTAAAGCATTTATTTTTTCCTCGTTTATGCATGTTGGGTCAACTTAGTTTGGTCATCTCTACCACATGACAACACACCATTGGTCAATGTTTTCCATATCATCATCCACTAGGTGCCACATGACACCCTCCAATAGGATTACAAGTCAACACCATGTGTTAGTTTTTTATTCATTCTTGGACTACTCTACCACTGCCTCATCACCATGCTGACCGAAGTGCTACGTCACCTCCAACTGGGGTCGGCTTCCATGTGGAACCCAGGTGCTTTCCCACATTGCCTATATTCTATGCACCCCTACAATGTGTGTATGTGCCAACCATTAGATGTGGCCATGTGTCATCATTTGGTGCATCCATCTTGAGCCTGACACATCATTCCTACTTGGAATCCATCACTACATGTCATGATTTCATTCACTCTTATTTCATTGCATCATCACTCTTGGGCATGTGTACTTGGTCAAAATTTATCTCTTCCTTCCTCTAGCCAGTTGAGACCCACGTGCACTAGCTTTGAGGCTTCAAAAGCCTTGTGTCTTTAAGATACTTAGCATGTTATTGCTCATGCTTTTAAACATTAGATAAATCCCTTGCCCACTCAATGTGGGATTAATCCTTCAAAGCTCTTTTTGTATTAGACATGTAGTTTCCTTGGCTATGATGACCTCAACCTCTCAAACAACTTTGAGAGTGGCTTACTTTGAGCTGCTATTGATAATATTTTTTTAAGTCATAGCTAAACATCCACCTGATGCAACTAATTAAGACTTGAATATGCACTTCATGTAATCAAAGAATTCTATAATTTGAACCACATATTGCTCCAGTATGCATTATATAAAGAATTCAGTTGTGGGCCTCTTTAGGTTTTAATCCCATTATATATCTAATGGTAAATCAAACTTTGCAAATCCACCTAATCAAAATACATAGTGCTTTTGTGATTGATCCAAGGCCATATGTTTAAAATGATGTCTGAAATTTATCCTATCTAAATAGAGTTTGTCTCAAAAATCTACAAGAAGGAGAATGGGGCTTGAGAAAGAGTAGGTACTAGAGAGCATAGGGTATGCAACAACTATTTTCACTTTTTGACTAAAATGAAATGCATATTTCATCATCGCCATTCTCCTACTCCAGTCGTGTTGCCTATGTCTTCCAAGTCTGATGCTGCCTTTGATGTGCTCTTAGCTGAAAACACATGTGGATCCTTTACATGTGAAGGAAAAAAGTTGCTTGAAACTACTTGGAAATTATAGACTGCATCAATCCTATAAATTAAGATGCTACACCCCTCTTAGCATTCACATAGGCATACATCACATTCCTTTTAATCTTGTTCTCTCTTCCTTTTCTAGACTTTGACATGTGGGAGTCCCATACTACCATAGAGCTCTTTACTTCTCCTCACCTGGTCTTCCACCATAGTATGCTAACCTCTGTTGTTTTTTTTTAATCTACAGGGTGGAGCATCCCTCCTGGATTGTCTCTTTTCATTCTGCAACTACTTATTTTTAAAGCTCCTTTAGCATGTGTATATCTTATGGAAATCAGAGTCATAGCTGTATGAAACAATAAATCCCCTTGCTTTCATATTAAGGCATGGATATACCTCTTGAAGTACCCAATGGGAAATTGTAATCACGAATGATAACACATTCTTTTACATACTCTTGAAACTATTAAGCTCCAACCTTTAGGCATACCAACACAATATAATGAGGCATTTCTTATTTCGATGTAGTCATCATCTTCCAACAACCATCTTTTCCAAATTGGAGAGATCAACATAGAGATTTGACCCAAACATTTTTTAGAGAGTTTTTAATTAACTTAATTAATTAGAGAGAGAGAGAGATTAGTCATAAAGAAAAATTAAACTTTCTCTCTCCCTATAATTTTCTCTCTCCATGTACTCCAACCTTTAGAGAGAAGTAAAAGTTTTGGTTTGGGTTTGGGTTTTCACTCTCTCTTCCAACTTTTCTCTCTCCACGTACTTTTTTCTCTCCACATACTAGAACCTTTTAGAGAGAAGTACATGGTTTGAGTTTGGGCTGAGTTTTCCCACTCAAATTTTCTCTCTCCACATACTAGCCATACTCTCTCTCCCAGTACTCCAAATTTTTAACCTAATTCTAACCTAAACCTCCCAATCCAAACTTCAATTTGAAAATAACTACTGGCTAGAAATAAACTTCACAGGTCAACTAGAATGAATTTAAAGGTGACAACGAGAAAAGAAAACCCGAGTTAGAGCAACATGAACTGTGGTTTCAAGGTGCCATATTATTTTGAATATCTATTACTCAGCCATCCATGCAGGTCAAGATCTATAGTTAGATAAATATACTAGAAAATGGGTCATTTGAAGAGGTGATAGCACGAGAAATGTGTCAGAAAACTTAAATGATAATGGTCTAAACAGAGGTATGTGCATTGTTTTGTTTGTAATTTGTGGCCTGGTTAGATCTCAGACAAAGCTTCCCACTCTTGTTGGCAGCTGTGGGCATAGAAAGAACAACTACCATTTAACTGAAGACCTTAACAAGGTGTGTGAGATGCTTGACTGAATGCATCTGAATTGCAACTCATATAGTCTGCATGGCATTTAAAAAGGGGGTACTCAACATGGACCTATGGATTGGAGATAGTTGATCCAATTTATATCCTCAGTCATGCATGTAAGCATAGACCTGCTAGTTGACAAGCAAAACCAACATGCCAAACATTTAAGGTGATACCATAAAAATGTATTCGTTGTCAACTGAGCACATATGTTTTGGTTTCACGTCTTCAAGAAAAGTAGATCAAAAACTTGAACTACTGAGCGATATGTAGAACCTGTGGAGAATGTAAAAAGCTTATAATGAACATTCCTGTGGATTAAGAGTTATCTCTAGTAACTTGGAAGGATGAGTGCAGCCATCAAAAATATTTGCTAAAGCCTTAAGCTACGATGCAGCTTCAAACAAAAGGTGCTTCCTGCCAATAATTTGAAAGAATCACCTGCAAATTTAGAGATAGCTTGACCCACGAAGGAACCTTTGATCACATTACACCTTTGTCAGAGATGAGAGAAGAGTTGTATTTAAAACATGCTTCAATTTAATGTGTGGTGATCGTAGAAATCAATAATCTTCCCATTCTTCATCGCTATCACTCCAAGCTAATACAACCAATTCAATCTTTTACTCTCTTAGATAAAATTACAACCGCACATATGAATGATTTGATTCATAATTTGTAAGAGGGAAATGCATAGATAGTTGTTTGAACATTGATCATATACTTATATTATTCAAAAAAGCCGGCTGGAGAGTCAATCTCAATACATCTCAATGTGAAGCTCCGAGATATGTCTAACCATTTGACGAAATGCCAAGTCTAGGGAAATCTACATTCATCAAACAGAGCTATTGAATTGTTTGACAAAATACCTCTATCGTATATAAGATGAGTGCATTGTCTAGACAAACTAAAACAAATGGCATGTATAAGGGATTGAAAAACCATCTCGTGAACACTCTAAGTAATGTTGGATTCTCCAAGTGAAGTAAAGATTTTGATGAAGTTTTATAGTTGAAGAAAATATAGCATCAAGTTTGATATAAATAAAAGTGGCTATTGACTTCCCATTATTGCCAAGACAACCCTTGATAGGTGACAATGAGCTATCAATTTCAAGGTAAAGAGCCCCCTACGATACTAAAAAGCACGCTTCCTAAAATATCTAACACAAAGATGGGACATTTAGAAGTTGCAAACTTCTGGAAACTGATGAGCAAAGAAGATAAATCACCCCTGGCACATTGAATGCTAGAAAGTGGCCTAGCCCATGTAGGAGGACATCCACTCACAGTTCAGTGTGTGGAATTGGTTTTAGAATGTATCATGGCATATGATCAAAATTCCAGAGACATCAAGACTACAGGAGGTAATATCGTGGCAAGGTTGGACCCAGTATCTATATCCATCACATTTAGATTGCCAGTAAGAGAGGAGTTCACAAAAATTTCTAAAGAAGGTGCCCAGGGTTATTTCCATCAGAATAAGAAAACATGTCTCAATGTTATTGCTAGAAGTTGGCTCGATCAACCCAGGCGAGGACAATTATAGTTGCCAAGAATGTTGCGCAAGAATATATTTAATGAAGACATTTCTGATATGATAGTTCTTCTCAATAGAGTGGTGGGAAATCAAATGGCTAAAGATTTTTAGGATTGGATGTTTTTTTATATTAATACTATCACCACTGGAAAACAATTTATAGATTGGGGAGAAATGATTACTGATGCCCTCCATCACCAGTTGAAGGGATTTAATGCAAATCAAGGATTTTACATGTCCTCGTATCTAATGTATGCAATTGCAAGTATGAAGTCATGGCCCAATCTAAATCCTTATGGGGAGTATAGCTTAACCACTCAAATTTATAACTATTACCCCCAGTTGCAATTAAAATAGAGCAATGCGCATTTTGGCAGGGTGAATGATGCCTTTTCTATGCTCACTGCCAGGGAGCTACAAGAAGACATAGGACTTCAAATTTCTCTTGAAGCGGCCAATCTCATTAGTATTTATGGTAGCTACTTCATACAATACCCTCGATTCACTTACATCCACATCAGAGGTTTCCAAGATTGTCCTCTCATGTTGCCTCGATTTGTAGATGATAGGTTGGTACTTTCAAAAGTCTGTAGGCAAATTGTTCAAGTAAACAAAAAGTGCAGGAACAAAAGATCAATCCCTTTCCCAATTGGCATTGGAAATTATAGTTTTTTATCTTCTTCATATGCTCAAAATATTGAGAGATCCATGGTGAACATAACTCTACACTCTTTCTACAGTCGTTTTCCATTTGATGGCAGCGAGTATGTTAAAAATAACTTGGCACTTGGACTTGGCTATCTTCATTTCCCCACATTGGAAGATTATTGGGAAAATTGTGAAAATGATTTTGAAAATAGAAAAAGGGACTGGATGATATTTACAATACAACAAATTATTGATTACAAAATGGGATGGGATGTGACAGGCATAACAGAAGATGGGTCAGACTTGATTGATCCTTACTTCTTTGAGCAGAAACAATTACTAGAATTGCCATATATTAATTGGTCACTACTAGAACTAAAAGACCTCAAGGAAAGGACTTTCTTTGTGATTCAATGAACTAAAACTTGGTTAAAGAATAATGTCAAAGAAGTCACTACTGCTAAATCAATGGGCAGAAGTAGTGTAAATAATAAATATATTTCTCAAGAAGGAACATCAATTTCAGCCTTTTTTTCTTCTATTCCTACATCCTTAGGCTATTTATATAGCACACAAGGGGGAGATGATGGTGAATATCTAGATAAATGAGTTGATCTAGTTTCAGCATGTGAACTCAACGTGCTCACCAGGAAGAAGAGATCAAAACCCAAGGAGAAGACCTTAAAGCCAATTCAACAAATGATTGATGAAGCTCTTGAGATGAATACTTTACCATCATTTGTAGATGAGATGATTCAATCCATAGCATCTCCTACATGCTCATTGTCTCCTAAAAGTGAAAAAGCAACTCAAGAGGTACCAATTGTAGAAAGTGCACATAACTTGGATTTATCATCTACAGTTCTATAGGTTCCTTCATTAATCAATCCATCTACCAGTATTTCAACATCTTGGCTACAACAAAGTTTGGAAAGGAAGGAGAAAAGGATGATTCAACTAGAAGCACCAAATCTAGATGTCGTGGCTAATTTAATGCATAAAGGTACAAAGATAAAGAAGGCTAAAATGGATTCCAGACTGGCAGTGAACCCTACTTCAGGTAACTTATTTTTTGAGATTGTGCAACCTTTAACGGAGAAAGACATAAATGAGGCAAGTGAATCTATATTTAGCATCACTAAAGCGAATCTAGGCCAGACTACCTATGAAGGGAAATAACACAATTTTCAAGTGTCAGATACTATCCTAATAGAACAATCAGGGAGAGATAAGTAAGTTAAGAATCAACTCAAGTGTCAAGTCTGAGGTCTTTCTTCATGCATCAGATTGATGGTTGGTGACTCCTTTCCTGAAATGTCCCTTTTCTGATTTTACATGATATTTCCAACCTTTAATCAGATCTTTAAGATCAAACAACTAATATCACAAAGATCCTCCAAATTTCTCAAGATACCCCAAATCAGGTATGCCAGAAATTGTGCCAAAAGCTTCACAGCTTCACCAATTATTAATAAATCTGAAAGTGGACATTTTTACAGAAATTTCAGCAGCATAAAAGCCTACAAAATGAAATTTCTAGATCCATATAACCTTTACACAACAGTTCTCAAATGTAGGACAAAAACTATGCTCATCGGGCTTTCGAAATTAACACAAAAATGCCCGAAAACACCACACAACACTAATAAACTATCTCAGAAGTTTAATCACGTCCCAATACATATATTTAGCTCTATTTTAACAGATTAAAGTCTGAGATACAGAAGCAACCAAAACTGATATGAAATGCTCAACTGAAAACACCAAACTCATGCAAAAAACACACCTAAAAACCCACAAATCTACACTGTTCATCACAAAGGCAAACTCTGTATGAGCATGCACATGGAATGGCTTCAAACTCCTGTCCTTAGCCTTCCTAGAAACATGAAAACTCCCGTTCTTGGGTCTCCTTGGAAACCTGCAAACTCCCGTTCTTGGGTCTCCTTCTCCACAGGTTTGGCAGCCTCTGAAGAATAACAAAGAATGAGCAAAAATCAAGTTCTCGAATGAGCCCAAAATGCCTCCAAACCCCTTAAAAAAGGGCATAACTGTAACTCACGTCCAAGAGAGGTTAATGAAACATATTTTAATAATAATTTTCATTTATTAGTCCAACAGTTTCCAAAGATTAACCCCCTTTTTCTAAAACTTCACTTTCTTGGGCCTGCCTGCCTTAGCAAAGATTATTATTTTTTTAATTATTTGAAAAGGGGACATGACAAGTCCTCCCCTCCCAAACATTGCTTGTCCTCAAGCAATGGCTGAACAATAAACCAATTAATCCACTTGGATCCAAAATGTAGTCATGAACTATACTACTACCAATTAACACAGGCTCATGGTAAATACCATCAATGCATCCCACTGGCCTATACGGAATGTAAAATCCAACTCTACAACAATGGTGAATGCTCTCGAATGAAACTGTACCAAGTATGGAGAATCCACACACTATACAACTCCTGAAGTCAACACAACTCTCCAAATCACCGGCCACTATCTCATAACCATAACTCCCATGCACTGCTGATGGTGAAAAGACATTACAAGATAAAAAGTAAAAAATGGAATCCAAACCAAATTTTCTTGCCATCAAATCCTCAAAACAAGGATCAAATGCTAATTGATGTACATACCCTGCAATATAATGTTGATTAAAAAAACCAACCTCAGTCAATAGCTCACCATGAACAAGTGATACAACCCACTATGACTAATCACTAGCTAAGTTAGGAGACGTCATAGCCAAAGGAGTAGAATCAACAACAACACCCACTGAAGCATCACTCCCAAACTCCTGCTCTAAGTCACATATTATCAAGCTGTCAACTGCAGAACCTATCACCATGTCATGCCCATCACAACTCTCATCTTGAGGCATCAAACTGTCCCATAATTGATGATAAGAACTAGGAACCAAAGTACATCTCTGTATCATCATCTCATCAACATGGTCATCAAAGATAAATTGATGAGCGTACCTCACAGTGTAATGCTGATAGAATTCGCCAATCTTAGTAAGTGGCTCAAACTATAATCTAGATGAAACTAACTGCAATTGATCATTAACCATGTTGGAACTGACTACTACCTCTGAAGATATCACCAAGGGAGTAGTATTACTAGCAGGAATGATGCTTACTGCCGACTAACCAACATCACACATGATCTTTAATACATCTCTAGTCTTCGTGCCATCAATACTAGAGGCCACCACCATGTCAGGCATACAACAATTTGCTACAATACCCAACTCAACTGAACTTGACTCTAGTGAGAATGAACCTAATATTCCAATGTTAGTATCAAGGATGGATGCATCCCCATCTCCATTGTCTCTGACAATCTCAGCCATGGACATCCTCGGATCACCAAACACCATAGCTTGTGACTGTATAGAATCAAGTAAAGACTATAGTCGCTCTAACTCCATGGTCACCTTAGCCAAATGAAACTATGACTCCTTGAAAGCCAATTGTGTACTCTCAAAAATCTTAGAAGTCACCTCAAGTTGCTCAGTAAGCTCACTCACCTCATCTTCCTTGGCCAACAATGCATCATATGCTGTACTGCCCCACTCCATAAGATAATCTCTGTCGGCTACCAACTACATATAATTCTGTCTCAAAATCCGAATAGCCTCTCATAAAGAGTGGATCTCTATCAAGGAAAGATAACTGCCTTCCTTCTCATCACTAGTAGGAGAACCCCATCCATAAGCTTCTAACAACTGACGAGTAGCATCAAAATGCTGGCAAGTGATAGCAATGTCTCAGTCACTAACTCTCAACTGATTAGACACATGATGGCACTAGCTTGACTGTCTCCTACAAACCTCCTTTGATGCACTGTCGAAAGGAGTATCCTCAAAGTTACTAGTCTCTAGAGTATTACCATCCATGTCCTGTGAATCAACTTTAAAGCTCATATCAACATACAGAGTATCAAAAACTGTAGCACTGCTGTCCAACTCCTTTGTACCCAAAGAAACTAAGTCTTCAAAATTGCCCACTACATCCTCCTGGATGTCATCAATGCCAATATGATCTTGGGACTCATCTGTACACACTGCAAAATATGAAAGATCATCAACACATTCTACCAAGTATGGTCGACTGGATATATGAACAAAACCCAACACCGGTGTATAAAAACTAATACCAACATCGAACAAGCTGCTAGCACAAGAAAAGACAACACCATGCAATCTGCTAATCAAATCCATGATAGCACCCAAAGAAACACTGCTACCAAAAAGTGTTAAAGATCTCCTATCAACTGAATCCCAAATGCCAATATAACAATCTTGAGTCCATATCTGTAAACTAGAATCAGCTGGTAACTCGAGAAAAATCCTCACTTGAGTAATATGACCAATACCAACTAACTCCACATACCTATCATGATGTGATAATGAAGTCAAAATACTATCTTCACTCACCTTTAGCTGGCGGGATAAATCATGTGAAGTACTACCTGCCTCAACCTCATGTGATGAAGCATCTAACTGTGTCTGGTACTCTTTCTCAGCAAAGTCATGAATGCTCAATGTCTACTCATCTCTACCAGGTATCTCACCATCCTGCACAACAACATCCTCATAATCATCATCTGAACCCACTACACTGTAGTCACTACCTGTTGTAACTATACCATCCTGAATACTTGTTGCATCACCCTTTGATGACCTGTAAACAATTGTCTCAATTTGAGTATCAAGTTGACCGTTACTATCAATCTGTGTAATATCCTTTCCCACCACCTCCTATGGCAAAGTAGAATCTGAGACCTCTACCTGGCTATCAACTAGTTTCTCAAACTCCTCATGCAAGTTTTTGGGAATTGTGTCATCTGTCTTGTGAGAAAATCTGCCAAATAGAAATCCAGTCAACTTATCCACCTTAGCTGGGTTAGATAACATGTCATTCATTATATGGTGGTGCTCAACCAACTGTTTAGACATGTCATGGCTTATTTTCATAAGTTTATCTCGAATGTCTAAATAACCATCCTTTCTACTATTTTGACTCTGGCTATCAATTGTCCAGGATCATTCCCTCTGATACTCTGTACTATACCTGTCCATTCTGGATAAAGTAGAGTGTAACCCCAATAGGATATAACTTCTTCAAACACCAAGAACTAACATGAAAATTATTAGAAGTAGCATGCAACCATAGATTTGGACATGCAACTAATTAGAAGCAACATGCAACCACCAAATTATGACATGCAAGATCTAGGTAGTTGTCAAAACTGACATGCAAGATCTGGGTAGTTGTCAAAATTGACATGCAAACTTCTACAACCACCAAATTCACCAAGAACTAACATGAAAATGATTAGAAGTAGCATGAAACCATAGATTTGGACATGCAACTGATTAGAAGCAACATGCAACCACCAAATTATGACATGCAAGATCTGGGTAGTTGTCAAAACTGACATGCAAGATCTGGGTACTTGTCAAAACTGAAATGCAAACTTATACAACCACCAAATTCACCAAGAACTAACATGAAAATGATTAGAAGTAGCATGCAACCATAAATTTTGACATGCAGCTGATTAGAAGCAACATGCAATCATAAATTATGACATGCAAGATTTGGATAGTTCTCAAAACTGAAATGCAAGATCTGGGTAGTTGTCAAAACTGACCTGCAAACTTCTACAAACCCTCAGGCTGGCAAGATCATGGCTCTGATACCACTGAAATGTCCCTTTTCTGATTTTACATGATATTTCCAACCTTTAATCAGATCTTTAAGATCAAACAACTAATATCACAAAGATCCTCCAAATTTCTCAAGAAACCCCAAATCGGGTATGCCAGAAATTGTGCCAAAAGCTTCACAGCTTCACCAATTATTAATAAATCTGAAAGTGGACATTTTTACAGAAATTTCAGCAGCATAAAAGCCTACAAAATTACCTTTTTAGATCCGTATAACCTTTACACAACAGTTCTCAAATGTAGGACAAAAACTATGCTCATCGGGCTTCCGAAATTAACACAAAAATGCCCGAAAACACCACACAACACTAATAAACTATCTAAGAAGTTTAATCACATTCCAATAAATATATTTAGCTCTATTTTAACAGCTTAAAATATGAAATACAGAAGCAACCAAAACTGATATGAAATGCTCAACTGAAAACACCAAACTCATGCAAAAAACACACCCAAAAACCCACAAATCTACACTGTTCAGCACAAAGGCAAACTCTGTATGAGCATGCACATGGAATGGCTTCAAAATACCATCCTTAGCCTTCCTGGAAACCTACAAAATCCCATTCTTGGGTCTCCCTGGAAACTTGCAAACTCCCATTCGTGGGTCTCCTTCTCCACAGGTTTGGCAACCTCTGAAGAATAACAAAGAATGAGCAAAAATCAAGTTCTCGAATGAGCCCAAAATGCCTCCAAACCCCTTAAAAAAGGGCATAACTGTAACTCACGTCCAAGAGAGGTTAATGAAACATATTTTAATAATAATTTTCATTTATTAGTCCAACAGTTTCCAAAGATTAACCCCCTTTTTCTAAAACTTCACTTTCTTGGGCCTGCCTGCCTTAGCAAAGATTATTATTTTTTTAATTATTTGAAAAGGGGACATGACATTTCCAATAAAAGTACAGAAGATCTAAAGAAGATGTTTGATGAAGAAACCATTCAAAACATAGGAGAATGCCAAACTTATGGTAAGATGGTGAAAGCGTGGGTAAAAGTCATGAAAGAATAGGCATCAAGCTTATTTCAAGATGTTCAAGGTACATTTACCAAAGAAGATCATTTACAACAAAGCATTAAAAAAGAACTGACAACTCTCAAAGAACAACAAACATTCTAGAGAGAAATTGATGCCAATTTAGTAGAGATTAAAAGCATGAACAACAATATAGTCAAGTCCCTAAAGTTAATCAGCACTGGAGAAGAAGAGCAAATTGATATATGGCTGGAAAACATCCAATGGAAGAATGATAGTATGAATGAACAATTGAGTGAAGGAGAAAAATTCTTAAACTCATGCAAGTTATTGAAAAAGAAGACCTTAGGGGATATACTGATGATCATAGAAGGTATTCCTATTAGTGAACATACTCAAAATCTAGACATATCTTCCATTTTGAAATGCATAGAGACCAAAATCAGCACCAAACTTGGCAATAAACAAAGTTCAGATGGTAGTGTTATGATGAGATTGAGCAGTCTCTAAGTAGCATTGAACTCTTGTAATCAAAACTTGCCAGGTTGTTTCACAGAATTAGAGGAAATTAGAAAGAGACATGAGCTATGTAAGCCGAAGATACAAAGTTTAATCATCATTAAGAACAAAACTTTGGCTCAAGTCATCAAATCATTCAGAGCGTACAAGGCAAACTTGACTTAGTTGCTGGCAGCACCTACAGATCAAGGAACACGTTCAGGGAATTAAAAGTTAGAAGTATTTCTGTCTAAAGTTGTCTTAAAATTTTATTTATGTATTTTGTAAAGAGGTCAACTTTAGAGTTAACTTTGGTTTTGGTTTTCCTAGCTGTAGTAAACCTTAAGGGTTAGAGTTGGTTACTAACCATCTTCAAGTAGTCCAAACTCTAACTTTTTATGTAGTTACGAACCTAAAAAGTTGGTTGTTCTAGATTGGCTATAAATTCCTAAAAATCAATGTAATAAGGGACCTTTTGGACTTGAATACAGGGAACACTTATGCTCTGATAACAAAGAAATTTTTGGAAAGTGTGTACAATTGTTATTTTTGTGTAATCAATTATTTCTTTCTTTCTTGGTGCAAGAAATAAAAGAAGTACATTTGGCGTTCTCTCTCCAAGGAATCTGAATTGTTAAAGTGTTGATTCATCTATGATTACTTTCATGGTATGATGTGAGTATTTGTGGATGGTTGAATTAGCATTGTGTTGGTGAAAGTTCTCAAGCATAGTCCTTGATAGCTCTCATTAATAGTTACATCATTTTTATGAAAACATTGAAAGCATGTGGTGCATTCGCTATCAATGGTTTTCCTTCCTATTCTCTAAGTTCTTATCTTTATTGAAAAATCACATATTTTATCTTACGAGGGAGCTACCCCTCTAAATGCAAAGGAAGGCCAAATATCAAAGGCTTATTCAACTATTGTGAATGGTTTTCCACACACTCCATTGGGCATATTCTACTGTGATGAATCTATTTACCAACAAGATTATTGATCCATTGATGGAGGGTTACACATAGTACTATAATGTGGGGTCAATCATAGACTACAGTCTCATAGGAACTATTATTACTAGATTGGTCATGAAAGATGCTATGAATTTATTTCAGTCCATCCAACCATATGCCTAATTTGGAAGACACTTCAAACATAATTCAAAACTCTTTTCAGGACTAGATGAGAATTCATTATTCATTTCATACCTTTTGATCTCCCATGATGTAGATGTTGGTGTTTTCCAACTATTAAGGAATCCAAATACTTAATACTGAGATAATGAAACTCACAAAAGCTAAGAATCAACTACTTCCCATTGATAATTTATATGTGCTTCTTACCTGGATCCAACTTCAACAAAATCAAATCTAATTTTCTACTCTTTAGGCTCTGCAAAACCAAGGTGGGTATACCTCAGGGATGTAAGATCTTCACTAAAATATCATATAGATAACTTGTTCATTCCATGACTCTCTATAAAAACATACATCCCTTAACAACAAATTTGGTCACTATTCTTCTTAGGCTTACACATAATCCCAACCACAATAGCTAACTACAACTCAGAAGTTAAGTGTAAACAAGTGCTGACCAACATTGATAATTATTTTGAACAGTAAAATAAAATTGATTTTTAATTTGATCTTGATGCTTACCTATGATTTCTTAACATACAGATTAAATTTAATAGATCGGTGCCTTATCCATTGGGCTTTAGAGTGTATTCAATTCCTAGATCTAATTGATTGCTTTACAATCAACATTATCAACAATTCTTACTAGAAATCATACTTACAGACATCCTTCCTAATACCATGGAGACCCTATCAATCACACTAAAGAATTTATTTAATTGATTGAAGTAATAACAATGGTGAATTGATATACAATTTGGTTCAATTGCATTCAACTAGACAAGCTTTACTTATACAACTTCAAAATAACTAGGTAAAAGAAATGGAGATAAGATTCAACCAGACAAGATGTGGTGACAGTTCATCTTTGTATTAATTTCATTTTGAAAAAAAATTGTGTACAACTAAAAAAGACTCAAAATGACTCAAGACCAAACATCTAAACTCTAGGAAATTGATGTATACTCATAAACCTATAGGGAAAATATATCACAAAGTATTCATTAAAAAGCCTAGATCGAACTAACAAAGTATTCATCAGAAAGGCTAGATCAAAAAAACTTAGTAAGGAATTAGAAAGACAATAATTTGGACCCTTTCTCTAGCCCTGGAATCTCACTTATAAAGGGTGAGATGCAACAAGCTTTAGGCTTAGATAACTATCAGCTATCCTTTTGACAAAAGATATTTACATTTTATCATTGTCACAAAAAGACAAAATTGTGTGTAGTAAAAAAACTTTTCATCAGAGTATCCTTTTGGTGGGTCCATTTTCTATTACATTTTCCAAGGCTATGAACTCCATGATTTGTTCCTTTTCTATTCTGATTCCTCAGAACATGTGGCTATCAAGCTTGCCAATTATGTGTTCTATTTGATGCTAGCAAGTTAACCTCAACTCGAGGATCTTCACTATCTTCATCATGAACTATTTGGGTAATAGTTACTTCTAAGTCCTCAAGTGCCCCATCATCTTTTGCCACCTGTTCTAAAGACACAAGTTCTTATTTCCATTTGTTGAAAATTGTGTTATTAGGCCAATTAAAATTTAGGATTTCCCATTGTACTTTTATTACAAAATTTCCAATTTTTTCTATTTCCACAAAATATTTTCTAAAGCATTGTAAAATAATTGTACTTTGACAAGTTCTTCATTGGTCATTGGCCATAGTATATGCCCCTTTTCATTT
Organism: Cupressus sempervirens; assembly: GCA_028749045.1. Classification (NCBI taxonomy): domain Eukaryota; kingdom Viridiplantae; phylum Streptophyta; class Pinopsida; order Cupressales; family Cupressaceae; genus Cupressus; species Cupressus sempervirens. The sequence goes on along the minus strand of CM053783.1, from coordinate 190,714,944 downwards.
ATAACATTATTCAGTCTATGGCACAACAACTCATCTAGTTCCTTACCCCATTCTTCTTTTTCTTTTATTTTGTCAACCTTTTTGAGGGCATTAGGAAAAAGATCAAACTTCTCTGCTATATATTTGGAAAGAAAAATTATTATTCTCTTCTAAATAGAAACCCATTTCGTATCAAAGTCTTTTAGACTACTAAGTATATCAAAAATCTTTTCTATCTGATGACATGGTAATTAGATGATAGAAATACACATAATAGTAATATAATAATTTCTTTTGCTCCATTTCTACACAATGAGCTTCAATTTGTCTTCATCTCTCTTTATTTCATCCCATAATTCTAGGATTCTTGCCAACTAGTCATAAAAAGTAGGCCAATCAATTTTACCTACTAAGTACAATTTTTTTTACCTAAGCTTCTCTTCATATTGATTATTTAATACTAGATGCATTTCTCATAATTTATTCTTCTCCTCTTCAAATTCATCTATAGTATAGAACTGAAGCCTATGTAGGGTATCTACTAATTCAACAATGGGGGTTGATTGAAATAGTTCAATTGGGGGGTGAGGATATATAGTTCTTGGTCGGCTAAATTCACCCACTTTCCTTTTTCCAAGTTGCTTATCCATCTAGGCCACTTGGTTTTCCAACAATTGGATCCTCTTGCCCCTTTCCTTATATGCCTTAAGTATTTCCTCAAACTTGGCATTGAGTTCTAAGAATCTACTTTTCTCCTTCCCAGCTACCACATCCCCAAAATTCAACATCTCTGTATCCATTCTTGTCACCTATTGACTATCTACTTCATCAGCTCTATAAACTCTAAGAGTACTAGTATGTTCTATAGTTGAAATTTCTTGCATTATGGTCTTATTCCTTTTTTCAATAGGCCATATGACCAAATCTTGATGATCATTACTAAATCTTATTCCCCTATGTGCTTGTAATATCTCTTCTTCTATTTTATACTACACATCTTTCTCCTTTTTGATGGAATCAAAAATCATAGCATTAGCTATGTCCCATTTAGGAAAAACTAAGACTCCTAACTCTCTAACTAATTACCTTCTGGCCTCAGGTGTTAACTGGGCAAAATCCTCCAAAAATTTAGCTTTCACCTCTTCCTCAATGTCAGAGTCTAATTTATTTAGTTTCTTTGCTTTTATTTCTTTACATTTTCCTCAAAATTTCCTATATTTCTCCTCCACATAAATTGTGCAAAAGCCCTATATCTAACAATTTTTTCATCATCTATAAATTTTTGTGAGGCTTGAGCAATAATGGGATTTATCTTCTTACTTCAATTGTTCCAATCTACCATAATAATTCTGCAATTCCTATCTTCAAAGGCACATGAAAAGGAAAAACATGGGGTTTTCCCAAGAAACCATAAACACTAATTATAGTGGAAACATTATATGGGATTATGTCCCCCCAATTATGACTGACCAAAAGTCCCTTGGCATGGTCCTTGGGTTTGATTAATTCTAGTAGAGGCTATGGAATCCTTATACTATCCCCTCTCAGGAGCAATTTGAGCCTTGATGCAAAATATTTGTCAAATTTGACATAGTTGACATACCTAGCTTCCCAAGTCATGTTAGCACTCCATAGCTGAACTAGGAGCTTCTCTCCATCCTTTTCTAGTTCTAGCTTCATTTCCTTGGAAAATAAGGTAAATTCCTTATAAAGACATATGTGCATCAACAAGGAATACTAGCAAAAAGGACTATTCACCTTACCTTGAGATATTCAAACCAAATCATTATGAATTTCTTCTGAAAGGAAAGTAGCAAAATCAAGAATAGTGCTCATTCCAAACTGTAATGTTTGAGCCATAATAAGAACAATCAAACCTTGAATGTACTCGTCCTCATCCATCCCAAATATCTTGCAAAGAATAAAGTACAATTCTTGGGCTCTAGGATCAAAGTATTTCCTCATCAATACCTCTAGGGTGCTTGGTGTAACTAAGGGTAGTGACCCAATCTTAGCAATATGTTACTGTATTGGCTCCACTCTCAAATATACCCTCTATGCATCATATCTTGCTTGAAGATCATCCATTTCAATCATTTCATGGAATGCATGGTTAGGGTTGAGTTTAAACACCTCACTAATCAATGCAGGTGAAACCCTAAAAAGGTTATCTCTAGCATCATTCTTTACAATTCTAGTGATATGGTCATATTTCTTCACCATATTAGACATTAGATCACTATAAAAAAAAAACCCCAGGAACCACTAATTTATCGATATCAAACTCCCAAACATTACTCAAAGGAGTGTCTAGGTTGCATTCAACAAACCATTTTTAAGGGTAGAAGCAAGGAGTTGGGTCTCAATTTCGTGGAATTGAGATAATTAGTGAGACTAGAGAATTCCTTTCATGGAGGCATTTTAAAAATTCAACTTTACACACTTCTAATTCCTTGGTTTTTAGAAGTCAAGATAACTTACCTGCTATTTTAGGCTTCCTTTTCTTTGTAATTCACTAAAAAATCTTGCAAGAATTTGTGCCCTAGCTCTAGAAACCTTCACACACTAAGAATTTTTTTTTGTGATTATGTGGTTCAATAATGGTGAATTTGCAAGTTATACCGAGGCATTAAGATCACATGAAGGAATTATTAGCAATATTAATGTTCTTAGCTATTAAATTCATGTTGTGCTTTAGATTTGAATTTTATCTATCAATCTCACAACATTGGATGACTTTATTTAAAAAAAAAAAGCTACTTTAAAACTTTTAATGTCCTAATCACATGTCGAGTAGATTCTTCCCCACTTTGTTTAAATGTTGTGCATTTTGATAGTGTGGGTAAGAATTTCTCATCGATCTTATAAAGATTGATGACCATGAAATTTCATGGCACTTTGCGAATAATTTTTTTTAATATTGTGACCCAACTGGCATTCCATTTTAGCACCTTTTTCCAATCTAGCATAAGTCAACAACTATCCTTCACAACTGATCCCACCTTGCCACATGGTAGATTAGCACTTGCCCACTTTGTTTAAAGTTTGTGTAGCTTCATATTGTATGAAAGCACCAATCATTGATCTTGTACAAATCAATGATCACAAAAAGTTGCACCTTCATAGCTAATGTGTTTTGACAATTTCCATTACATAGACTTCATTATTACCTTTGAGATGGATGGATCCATGATGTCATTATCTGCTACATGTCCTATTGGTGCTTCCCTGCTTTGTTTAAATATTGATCACTTTCTCAAAGTGGTAAAGCACCATCTATTGATCTTGTCAAGATCAATGGTGGAATGACCTATACCTTTTGAACAATGTGAAACACCAATCATGATGTTAGCATGGACAAGAGTCGTTGAGGCACTTACCCACATTGTTTAAAAAACTTGCATCTCTGGATAGTAGGAAAGCACCATATATTGATCTTTATAAGTTCAAAGATGTTTAAAATTATAATAGGTAGTGCTGAGTCAACAACTTCAACCAATGAATGCATTACACCTATCATACTAGTATCTGACACCTGTTAGCAGAAATAATTTTTTTTAGAGAATGCAACACTGATATCACCATGTGCAAGATGTCAACAAGGTGCTTACCCACATTGTTTAAAAAGAAGCATGCATGAGAGCTATATATGAAATTTCTCCTACCATTAGCATGGAAAAATGTCAATGCAATGCTTCCCTACTTTGGTTAATGCTTGAGCAACTCCATCTTGCAGTAAAGCGCCAACCGTTGATCTTGAAAACATCAATAGTTCATCAAGATTAAAATAGAACATCCCACCAAGAATAAGACCACCAATAGGATCATGGGAAAATGGAATGTACTCTGAAAAATACTAATAACTTTTGAAAATGATCTAAGAAATTTCAAATTTGTGTAGCACAAACAAGACATGTCGTTAGCAAATGCTACATGGCTCAAGGGTGCTTCCCCATTTTTTCTAGAAACCTTGCAACTTCTAATTGTGGGTAAGTTACATCTATTGATCTTATTGAGATCAACAGTTCACCAAAATTATTCATCTACATTTCAAAATTTCACTTAATTCTTGGGAAACATGACCATGGTTAAGGTAAGCTTGTAAACAAAAAGAAGTAATCTTTATAAAAAGAAAACTTAGGATAAAATTATCCTGCACTATTTTGAAATCAAATACCTCTTTGAAAGCTAGGGCACACAATGAGGGTTTTATTTTATCTTTTAGGAATTTTGAACTAGGATTTGACTGAGAAAAACTAATTTTTAAATTGACCCTAGGGTTTTTCATTATGAGGTATAGCATATGGAAAGGATGAAAAACCAAGCCAACATTACATACCAAGAAATTTTAATGATTGCAAATCATTATAAATTTTCTTTAAAACCAATGCCTTATCAATTTGGTGAAATTAGTTGGGCCCCAAAAGGGACCAGACTAAAAAAATTTCATTTTTGAACACCTGAACTATCAAATTGATCCATTAGTAATATGAAATTGATTTGATAAAAATTCAATCATTGTTGCATCGCTTATAACTATTTTTCAACCTTTCCTGCAAACTGTCAACTTTGTGCCAAGAGATCCTTAGACTGGTCTTAATAATTGATCCGAATAGCTAACTAGGTTCAAAAATCAAACATACCAATTCTTTGTTCTACACACTCTTACTCTATCAAAACTCCTCATGAAAATTTCTTAGTCAAAAGATATTGACTATCAAATTTTCCTTCTTAGAAATTCCTACAAGCAAACATGTCATAAAACCATAAATCGCATTCAGAATTGGCTTTGAAATCTAGGTAGACTGACACTTGGGTGCATGAAAACTGGAGCATTGGTTCCCTACCATGAGGATAATATAAATCTAGTATTAGGACTCATGATGAATAATTGGGTGAATTTTGTGAGTGGTCAAACTGGGCTACTCAAAATTGTAGAGCTGGGAACAATGGTAGAAAGACATTTTTTGTGAATGGAAAGAACTTGGGGAAGTGTGCAAACAAATTTATCAAGATTTGAAAACTAACTCACTTAAATAATTTTTAGAGTAGAACACAGTGTTACAATCCATTTGATCTCATCTATCATAAACTTAGAGATATGACATCATGAATAGGGGTATTGACCAATCTGCCTTTACTGACACTAGTAAAAAGTTACAAATTGCATTTGGAATCGCATTTGAATACTTACCAAATGGATTCTTCATAAGCTCAAAATTGAAACATAGGAATTCTATGACCTCTAGAATGCAAGATAAATAGAATTTTAGCATATGGTCAAATTTATAACAAGTCAAATAGGGCCTCCTAGAATTTCAAACAATTTGCATCAACATGACAATAATAAATGATCAACTTTGAGGGGTTCAAAACCTAGACAAACTATAACAAAATGACTCAAAATCTGAAATATAGGTTCTTTGGAAAGGACACTAAATGTTCCAAAAGTGGAGAGTCATGAAACATTATTGAGTGTGAGATATTCAAATGTAAACAAGGCCTCCTGTCGCTATTTGACACTTAGGCAAAAATGTAGAATCGGACATTGCTCAAAATGGAACTTCATAGAATGGCTCAAAATGGAAATTTATCATCATGGGATGCATAGACATACTAAATGAAATGTGTTAGAAATATTAAACACCTCTTAGGCCTCAAATAGTTAGCTAGGTAAACATGCATTAAAAAGGACTTATAGGACTTGATTTTTCAATGGTACTCAAAATTAGGGCTTCAATTTTGATTCCAAAAAGGTCAATTGAAGTTGAATAAAATTTATACATAGTATATTGATTCCATCAGTAAGAGCACATGTAGAAATTTGAAGACTAGTTACAACTATTCAAGATTTATAGAACAAAATATACATAGAGAGTTCCTGTGAAGTAGTTTCTACTAATTGGGTCATGTCTCCTAAAATGGATAGAATCTAGTTAATTATAATTATATAGATATAGAAGACATCATGATGATGAAGTAAATGAGTGAGAAAATTTTGAAGTTATACATGGGTAGATTTGTAAAGACTGTGAGATGACTGTATTTTGTAATTGTGCAAAGATGTAATGTAACATGCATTTTTTTTAATGAGGTCTTATTATAATTGTAAATTAGGAAAGCACCAAGGCCAACTCAATAAATTATTTTGAGGACCTGGTATAAAGGAAATATTTTTTCCTTGTCATTAAGTGTGAGCAATGAAAATAGTGATGAGTTTAATTACATGCGATTTGTAGATCTAGTTTTGAGATTTGAGATGTATTTGGTATAGTAGAGGCATAGTGAATGAGGACAATGATTATATTTGGAAGAGAGTGCTAGTCAATAATTGATAATTTTGTATTTTTTTGAAAGGAATAATATAGAGGCCAGTTAGATAGTGAGTTCAATGGTATTTCCCATGAAGATGTTTGTACAGTGGGTCCTTCTTCCTTCCACAACTCCTAAGAAGGCTAGAATCTCGTCACATGGATTCAAAGTCTCCTAATAGGGACTGACATGTATTGAATGTATTTTATTTACTCCTAGAAGGGTCCATTCTCTTACAAGGAATTTATATATTAGTACATCACATTGTGGGTACCATCACCACCATGGTTTTCCCTATGATGAAGGGTTTCTTTAGGTAAAAAATATGGTCTTATTGTGTATAGTTATCTTTTTGTGGCTATTACACTTATTGATTACACATTTTAGATTTAAGAAGGAAAAAAAAGTTGTTTTTATTGCATAACTAATTCAACCCCCCTTCTTGCTGTCAATTATATGAATGGAATTTTCTTTCTAAGACTAGGATATTGGGGTTATCCTTATTTAACACTTTGAGATGTATGTATAGGTTTAGGACCTTTTCGTATAGTGCTAGACTCATCCTAGAATAGTTCCTTATATGGAATTTATAGTAATCTACATAGTTCAACCATGATCTTGTATAACAACATCTATAATGAATTGTTTTCCTATAAAATGTTGGATCATCCCTATGTTATAAAAATATGTTTAGATCACCAGGTAATTCTCAAGAGGATACATCTCCCATTCCACATGATAAGTGTAGATGTCTTTATTATACTTCACCCATAGGGCCTAATAGTAATTGGCGATACCCATGTCTTCCTATGCTTCTTTCAAACACTACTATATCTTGAAGCTAGTTGTTTGACAATCTTCAAGAACACAAGCCTCTCTAATGAATAACATAACAACTTCTTTAGGTGAAAAATAGTCCAAACCACTTAGATGTATTTGAATGTGTTGTGTTGGATGAAATATCTACTCATCTATGTCACCCTTTTAGTTACCTCTATTAAAAGCATGTTTGCATAATTTCCTCCTATGAACCAAATTATTGTAAAGATTAAGGTGTCATTCACCATCTTATATTTAAAGATCTTATCCAAGAACTTTTTTTGTACCAACTACAAGTAGAAAATGTGTGTCCATGCATTGTCCAATCTTGTATTATTTCTCTCCTCACTAGACCTAGGTAGTTTGCCAGTTTGGCTACTAGTAGGTAGACAACCTATGAATTCATATAAAAATGTGGTTCATTCTAAACCACAGTTATTTTTTGATGAAATGGGATATTTATGATGGTACCTTATTTAAAATTACAGTGCTTGGTTATGATCGTTTCTATAAAATGCACCATCCATGTCTTTAGATGGCTTGGAGTAGCAAGTCCCATCACTCTAATTATGATGACAATAAAATAGCCAATATGGGAAATCATGTATCCTTGTGTCATATTGAATTTGATTGGCCTCTAATATTTTGGGGTCCTAATGATCAATTACTTGTCCTTTACTATGTCCTTCATTAATTGTTTGTTTTATTTGTACCATTGGTTTGTACCATTGGTTTTATCAGTTTAAAGGATATGGAATACCTTCTCTATATTGTCTACTCAGATGTCCAAGTCAACTTCTCCAATCACACTCTTTACTACATTTTTATTGAGCACATAATATTTCACCAAATTCATGATCAGTTTTGATGATTATACTAATATTGGGTGCGATGCTACATTCCCCAAACCACTTTGGATAAGCTCAAAGATCATATTTAATACAACATTTAGCTTGTTGCACAACATGAGGAATTCATTTCAATCAAAATGTCTAGGTTTTGTGTCTTTTATCTTTGAGTTCAACTCGATGAAGTTTGATTTCATAAGCACTCCTTGGAATTTGAAGGTCTCGAGTCTAGGTGTGATCTTCACTACTATGAAAGATGATGAGGCTATGATTGTTGGAATATTCAAATATGGAAAGAGTACTTATGAGAGGGGGGGGGGGGGGGGGTGAATCATAAGTATCATACTTTAGCCAATAAAAATTTTAATTGAAAGTAAATTGCATGCATGTAAGTATATCAAATAATCATGAAACCAAACACATGCATCAATAACACTTAACACTGGAATTTGGTAACCCAGAAACCCTCCAAAAATAAGAAGGTAAAACTGGGGTGGGGATGATACCCACAAAAATTATTGCAGCAATATTGTTCAACCACTTCTGATGGTTTGCCCTATTAAAGGCTGCTTTACACTGTGTCAATAGTGACCTGGTTAGAGGCTTTTAAACACTTAACATGAAGTGCTACCCTGTTAAAGGATTTTATCACCTAGTTAAAGGATTTATCGAAATAGCTGTTAAGCTAACCTATCATCATAGGATTGTTTATTCTAATACAATTGCTAGAAAGTATTAGGTACAATAAACCTGGCTGATTACAATTCTTGATTGCTGATTGTAGGCACTTGTTCTGCTTTCTCCGATTTGGATCCTTTTGTGATTTGATAATCCTCACTTCTGAAAATAGACTTCCTTGTGAACCCTTGTATATCTTCTCATACCTCTTATCTCTCTCTTGCATTTTTACAATGAAGTTTTGTGTTCCTATATAGAAGTCTGATTTGCCTTTATCGCTCAATTCTCCCTCTTCAATTTTGTTAGGGTTTCAAAATTGATTAGGTAGGATACAGTGTATCTACCCCATATCTTGTTTTCTTCTTGAAACTTTTCCTGTTGTATCTTAAAAATGTTTTACATGGTGTTCTGTGCCACCAACTCATCATTCTTATCTTCCTTTTAATTCACAGATTTCTAGATAACAACCTTGTCAGCTTAGATCTGGCGAATCTTCAATTTCCTAAATAATGCAGCAACTCGGCATTATTGAGTTACTGGTGCTTGACACCTCTGTGTTACTTGACACCTATACCAGCTCGGTACTTGAACTTACTTGGTAGTTGAACTTCACTCGGCATCTGAACTTCACTCAGCATCTGAACTTCACTCGGCACTTGAAGTTACTCAGCATTTGAAGTTACTCGGCATGCATGATGTACTCAGCATCCAATGTGGAATATGATTAAGTGTGTTGGCACTCAAGTGTCAAAAAAATTATGATGTTAAAAATCTCCCCCTTTGACATGAGTGACAAAAACACTTAACTGGCCTTATAAGTACATTTACTAATCTGATTGGTATGTACATATTGAAATCTTTGATCAAAATTTATGTCTTACAAACTTACAATGTGTACCTCAAAAATTTTGTAACTCCCCCTGAGTTGGTTGTGCCTTATCTGTATATTATTTGTATATCAATGCTCCTCCTTTGTATTAACTCCCTTTATTAATCCGTATCTCCTCCTTTACAATCTATATCTCCCCCTTTTTGACACTTATGTCAAAGAATGTTTAAGGGTTAAGACCATATTAAGCCAAAAATGTGCTATTTACCTCCATAATCATTCTGAGAGCTGCATCCCAATTATTCAAAGCAATTTCTAGTGACTTATGCTGGATGGCAGTCTCGGGAGCAAGATGAACAAGTCCATCTAATGTAGAAAGATTTGGATCTTTCTTGAGTACATTTTCAACATATACTTGCTCTTTATGGAGTATCTCTAAATGTGGGGTAATGGAGGACTGGAGTTGTATTACTTTGGCCTTGATATTGGCCTCATCTCCTATTAATACAACTATTTCTTTGTTTGTGTGAAGCAATTGGGCAAAATGCTTCTCACTTTGAGCTGGATCACTTGGTAATTGCATGCTTAAAATGTTTAAGTTTCTTTCCAAGCTCAGTATCTTTTGGCTTGTTTCTTGTGTGAAATATGAAAAAAACACAACTTTTTATATAGTGAGAATATATTCTCAAGTACCTTCTTCACCTTATCTATGAGCTTTTTCAATTCTACTTGTGAAAGTGCGATTTGTCTTGATATTTTCTCGTTCACTTTCCCTTGAAATTTCTTTTCTGACCATTCCATAAGTTTTGTACTGGTTTCTAGGTCTTCATTTGTCACCTAGTCAACAATATCTATTAATTGCTCTATGATATGCTTTGACTCATCTGGTGATTACAAACTGAAGGCATCCATAAAGATGTCCTTGATCTCATAAAGTGTTTGCTTATTTTTATACTCTTTCCTGAGTATTTCCTATCTTTTCCTTCTATTTAGTGCATCCTGCACTTCATTGATTTGATCAATGGTTATTGATTTTGAGTCATAACTTGGTATGACTATCTCTTAATCTAATTTAGGGTCTCCATAGTGAAGTACCCTTGCAACTCTAGTGGTGTTGGATGATGGTACTAAAATTTGTAATGGCTTGTGTGAAGGAGTCCCCGAGGTAGGCAAATTTATTAGTGTTTGTATTGCCACCTGTTCTTTAGGGGTTTTTACTATTTCCTCCTCTTTCTGTTTACCATGATCAATTATTGTTATCTATGGAAGTCCACCTTGTATTTGTGCTATAGGATCAGATGTAATGGTCTGTCCTGTTTGTTCTTTTCCTTGTTCTACAACTGCACTTTTCTTTTGTCTTGTAGCATCAATTATACTAGTTGGTATATCAAATTGACTACTAGTAGTTGTGATAGAAGGTGGTTCTTGTGTATTCACCTTATCTTTAACTGTGCTTTCTACTAGTTTCTGTAACTCATCTATACTGACCAATACTGGTTCTGTACATAATATTGCTTGTTGTGTTGACTGGTCAAGAATTATTTTCAGATCTTCTTTAGTTAATGGATTGACATTCTGACCAGAAGTATCAGGAACATTAGTAATTGTTATTGTATCTATAGGTGGAATGGATGCTTGTGGAGGGCTAGGGGGTGGCAATTGTGTGTCTTGCACATTCTGATCTAGTTGCTCCTCTTGTTCAACTGTTTCCATTGTATCCTATTTTTGTGTCTTTCCCTCCTTTTCATCTATCTTTTCTTCTTCTCTCTTCTCTTCTTCTCTTCTCTTTTCTTCTTCTTCTTTCCTCTTTTTCCTATCTTCTATTGGTATGGCTGCCTCTTCCTTGTATTCTTCCTCAAGAAAATCTTCAATCTTTTTATACAAATTCTTCCACGATTTTGTTGTTCTTTGAACAATGTCTTCCATTCTATTTTGAAGTATAAAGAATGCCCTGTATTTGGGTGTGAATCTGTTATTATGACTTTTGACTGCTTTGCTAATTTGTTCTCTAGTGAAATCTGGAAATACACTGGCTAGGGTTGATTCCCTCATCCCCTTCTCCATTTTTAAGCAAAAATGCCATCTATCTTCTATAATTTTTGACAGCTCCTTTGGCAATTGATCATCTAGTTCAAGTGGGGTGTACTTGAACTGTGCCATCATTCCATACACTTTTTCTTCTATCTTATTTTGTTCTTCTTTATTAAATTTACTAAAATCAACTTCATTTAAATTATTCAAGTCACCACTTGCAATCCTTTTACATAGGGTATCAACTGATGAGTTGCTTACCTCTTCTGGTTGTTCTTCGTCATCAATGTCAGGTTGAGCCATATACTTTCTTCTTTTTCTCAGCTCTTCTTGAGATTCCTTGACTTGTTTCTTCTTTGCAACTTCCTCTTTAGCCTTTTGAGTAGAGGCTCTTTTTGATGCTCGTGTTGTTGGCTTTTGAGGTGATGAAGTGGCAACTTTCTTCATTCTGGGCTTGGCCGAAGTCTATTCTATTGCCTTTCTCTTCTTTGGCTCAGCTTCAGTTGGTGCTTCCTTGGCTTCTTCTTCCTCAGCACCTTCCTCCTTTCCTTCTCCAAGACCTTGGGTTTTTTCTATTTCCCCTTGTTCCTGTTCATCTTCATCCTTACTATCTTCTTCTTCTTCTTCCGCCTCAGCCTCAATTTCATTGCCAAACTTCTTCTTGATCTTCTTGACTAATTTATCTTTGTTCTTCAATGTAGAAGCAATTTTTAATTCCATGTTTATTTTTGATCTTACCACATCATAAGTGCCAAAATGTGGTGCATTTTTATCAGCTTCTTCTACAAGTAGAGCTGTTATTGATGCAGAGGCTTGATCAACATCAAGTTCATAACCCAGTGGCCTAAGCCATCTTATTCTAGGTATAACTGCTTGTATGTAAGTATAATCTATGTCAACTAAGAAACATATGTCATTTGTATGCTTTTATACTAATGAAGCTGGTATCCTTGACCTTTGCTTCATGGATTTCTTGAAATCCTCAAAATGACCTGTCATTTGGGCATCAAAATTTTCACCCATTTGCTCAATGTATCCATTAATTTGTTCAACAATTGTTTTATCTGGATTCCATTTTACTTTCCCTATAGAAGGAAATTCTTTCATCAAATAGAAGAACATACACATCAAAACTGATCCAAATTTGCATTGAGCTCCTTTGCTTTTCCTTATGGCTCCCAGATTTTCATTAATCTGTTGAAACATGAGCTCTGCCAGATCATAAGTGTGATCTCTTTTGATTATCTTGTATGCAACATCAATTTCTATACAAGGTACACTGTTCAACCTACTTGATTGATAGAATTTGTGTGAAATAATTCTCACAGCAAAATCTAGTAGGGGATCTATGACTGTGTTAATAGTCATTCCTCTATTGTTCCATTTGGCACCTGTATTTTTCTCTATTATTTCCCTTTTATCACTTCGCAGGGTCTTTGGTCGATCTAGGATTGGAATACCAGTAACCCTATGAACAGTTTTCTTGATAAATTTTACTAGCCCTGACTCTAACCAAAAAATTCTGTCGTGTATTTGGCTCAAAATTATCCGTACCCATTCTATTTTGAAAACAGTCAAAAATGCTAGGGTTTTGGTCAATCCTTTTCTTTCTACTATTGAAAACTCATTTTTTAGTACTTTGTTTTCACACAGTTTATCATATTCATTTTGAATTTCTAAGTCTCCTATGGTACCAATTTTGCAATTGTAACATTTCCTCACATCTTGAACCATTACAACTTTTGGGGGAATGTGGGAGAGAGCTCCGGCTGGGTCATTTTTGTAGGCAACTTCAGGAATAGGGCAAAAATCAAGTTGCTTCACTTCATTTGAAACTAACTGGACTTCAAATGACTCTTTTTCTTGGGTTTTCTTTGAACTTGACGCCATTATTGTGAACTAGGGTTTATACAACGAATGGGTATAAAACTATGTAGCTTGGCACAAATGAAAATACCTTTTGATCAATGAAAAACGTGTTGAATGAGTTGGCAATCTGCTTGAAATACTAGATTCTTGCTATGAAGTCGCTCAACTCTCTTTCTTCTCCTTTTCTTCTTGATCGTGATGCAAAAAACTGATTGAAATCGTGATAATATACCCTAATTTTATCACATTGAATGCTCAACTGCCAACTTGGCTTCTAAAGAAATTTTGACCTAACTCAGCTTCCATTATTTCCATTTTACTCGGCTTCTATTGGAGTTATCCAACTCGGCATCAATTTTCAGCTTGGTCGCTGTTGGGAGCTCGGCATCCAAAGGCAGTTCAACATCATTATTTAGTTTTATCTTAACATCTTGTTTCATGTGGATTTATGATTTTCTTAACTTCCTTTTCTTGGGACTGATGTGTGATATAACTTTGTATATCAGTCCTGTGTACTTCTTGTGCTTAGTTTGATGAAGTATGATCACTTAACCCATTGGGTGAGGTGATCCCTCCACTTGATGTGTTGCACCCTTCCTTCTTCTTCCAAGTCTTATTCATTTTCCCTCTTATCTTTTCAACATCAATTATTTGTTTCCCTTTGCAATCTTCAGTCTTGGGTGCCTTTGATCTTGTAGGACAATTCTTGCTGATATGACCAATTTTTAAGCAACTAAAACATGTGGTTTGATTCAACCATCTTTTGTAGTTTCCTTTGAAATGTGTTCTTATACAATTTTTTGGTATATGTCCATATTCTTGACAATAGTGACAACTGTACTTAGTGTTGTAATCCCAATGATAATGACTTTCATTTCCTTCTATTTTTGCTAGCTGATTTAATGTCCACATAGGTTTTGATCTACATTCAAATGCCCCATGTCCATACTTTTTGCAATTATAACAATGTCGATCAAATGTTTGAGTCCTTGTGACATTGAATCTGCAATTTTGTGTCATATGTCCTTGCATGTTGCACTTGTGACAGAAACTTTTGGGTATGTTTGATTGATTAAATCTTCTACTCCTGCACACATTAGCTGTATGTCCCTTCTTATTATAGAAATGACAAGTGGGTTTTGAATTCTTACCTTTATCACTTCTTTGTTCAACACTCTTTGATGATTCTCCAACTTCAGTGCTGTTGTATCCTAGTCCTGATGTATCATGGGCAGATTTTGGTGATTTCAGCAGCTGTTCAAAATACTTGATTGCTTCACTTGATTTGTTGAGATTCTCGGCTACCTCTTTTCTCTGTTCAATTCATTCTACATTTGTTCATTTTGCATCTTCAAGGTAGAGATCTCAATATCCTTTACATTGAGTTCATGATGAAGATTCATCATTTGGGCAAGTGTATCCATCTGCATGTTTGAGATCCTTGTCAGTTCAGTACATTTTTCTTCAAGTCTATTTGCAAGATTCCTTTTGTCATTTTCCATCATGACCTTATCATCAACTACTCTTTTCTTTTGTTCAGTAATTTCACATATCATTATAGCCCGTGATTCATGTTCCATCTTGAGAGTTCTTATCTCATCTTCTTGGACTTTGTTTTTCTCCATCAGTTTTTCTATTGCTGCATCAAACTCTTTAGTGTCTCCACTGGAAAATATGTTGGTGGTATCAATCTCCTTATAGTGTATATCATTTTCAGCTATGGCTAGATCCTTCCTCTTTTTTAATGAGTTTCTCAACTTGTTTCTGAATTCCTCCAAGCTATGCAAAGCAAGTTGCACATCTATAACCTGATTTTCAATGATCTTTCCAAGTTTGAAGGCTTCCATCTTTAGATCTTTTCTTCCAAGCTGTTAGGCTTTTCCTTAAGAGAACCTGGATTAAGCTTTGATACCAATTGTTGTAATATTCAAACATGGAAAGAGTACTTATGAGAGGGAGGGGTGAATCATAAGTATCATACTTTAGCCAATAAAACTTTTAACTGAAAGTAAATTGCATGCATGTAAGTATATCAAATAATCATGAAACTAGACACATGCATCAATAACACTTAACACTGGAATTTGGTAACCCAGAAACCCTCCAAAAATAAGAAGGTAAAACTAGGGTGGGGATGATACCCACAAAAATTACTGCAGCAATATTGTTCAACCACTTCTGATGGTTTGCCCTGTTAAAGGCCTGCCCTATTAATGGCTTTACACTGTGTCAATAGTGACCTGGTTAGAGGCTTTTAAACACTTAACATGAAGTGCTACCCTGTTAAAGGATTTTGTCACCTAGTTAAAGGATTTATCGAAATATCTGTCAAGCTAACCTATCATCATAGGATTGTTTATTCTAATACAATTGCTAGAAAGTATTAGGTACAATAAACCTAGCTGATTACAATCCTTGATTGCTGATTGTAGGCACTTGTTCTACTTTCTCTGATCTGGATCCTTTTGTGATATGATAATCCTCACTTCTAAAAATAGACTTCCTTGTGAACCCTTGTATATCTTCTCATACCTCTTATCTCTCTCTTGCATTTTTACAATGAAGTTTTGTGTTCCTATATAGAAGTTTGATTTTCCTTTACCGCTCAATTCTCCCTCTTCAATTTTTTTAGGGTTTCAAAATTGATTAGGATGGATACAATGTATCTACCCCATATCTTATTTTCTTCTTGAAACTTCACCAGTTGTATCTTAAAATTTTTTTACATGGTGTTCTGTGCCACCAACTCATCATTCTTATCTTCCTTTTAATTCATAGATTTCTAGATAACAACCTTGTCGGCTTAGATCTAGCGAATCTTGAATTTCCTAAATAATGCGGCAACTCGACATTATTGAGTTACTAGTGCTGGGCACCTCTGTGTTACTTGGCACCTATACCAGCTCGGTACTTGAACTTACTCAGCACTTGAACTTCACTCGGCATCTGAACTTCACTCGGCATCTGAACTTCACTTGGCACTTGAAGTTACTCAGCATCTGAAGTTACTTGGCATGCATGATGTACTCAACATCCAATGTGAAATATGATTAAGTGTGTTGGCACTCAAGTGTCAAAAACATTATGATGTTAACAATGATAACCTACAAAAAGAGACAACACCAATAAAATATTATTCTTAGAAGGAAAAAGGACTCTTTGACTTGAAAAAAATTGTTAAAAAATAGACTAAATTGGTCAAAGCCAAAACAAACTTGACAAGATGTGCACTTGTGCACCTTGGACAAATTGTGCACTTGGGAAAGTGTGTAGGTTTCATAATAGCACTAGTTGGGGAGTTAGGTTTGCAAACATGTGCATAATGTGAATGTGCACAAGATGGGGAACTACACACTTTGAATTTGTGTACCTTTGAGAAAGGAGTGGTGTGCATGTTATCAGCTATGTATGTACATAGGGTGCACACATGTGTACAAGGTTTATACTTTGTGCTTGGTCATTGTCAAGCTCCCAAAGGTTGGAATCTACAAAGGTGCACACATTGGGTGGTGGTAGACGATAATGAGAAAACCTAATTTGGTTTTGTTGGTGTGTGAAAACTACTAGGCTACAAAATACCCAATACTAGGATGCAAAAGTTAAATACAAAACTAATGACTAGCTAGATCCCATATTCAAAAGGATTTTCTTTAGATCTAGAACAAGTTCAATATAATCACAAGAATCTCTATAGTTTAGGCTCTAGATAGAAAAGGCGGGTGCACCTTAGGGATGGAAATGATTAATTATTTTGATATTATTCTTCACAATTCATTGACTCAGACTCTTTTCTATAGATCTATCCGCTATAGTAGAAGATGGTCACAAATTCTTCTTAGTTTTGTAATGACTCCTTGATTACAACACCTAACTATAATTCAAAGAAATACTATTAGAAATAAGTGATGACCAACAATTTGACTCTTCATTACAAAAAAGTAAATATTGATTTGATTTTAACCACATGACCTTTTTAGTTTGCATCTGAAATATGATTAGTGCCTTATCCATTGATATACAAAGTCTAACTAGTAAAATTTGACCTATTTGATTGCCTTGGAATTAAATTGATTTGTAGTTAACCCTGAATTTCACTCTTATGATATCACTCCTATATACCTAGAAACCCTATCAATTCATGAAAGCATTTACTTAACTCCTTGAATTAAAAGAAGTCAATGAAAAGATATACAACCTATCCAAGTTGTATTAAAGTGAAAGAACCTTATTCTCTCAATCCCAAAATTATAGATATATGCAAATGGAGATACAAATTAGAGACATAGATATTGAAGAACCTTCTTTTCTATTTATCTTCCTTGAAAATAATATATTACTACTCTAAACTCAAAAATAATTCAAGATATGACAAGTTTTCATTCAAGATTCATTTGTATTCCTAGATTGTAAAATTGAATATATTATACAATTGACATAAAGACTAATTGGATTGACTACAAAATAGCATAAATAGTAAAATTATGTAGACTATGGACCTCCATTCCACATCTTGGAAATCCTTTTATAAGTAGGATTGCAACAAGCTTTAGATGGGAGGACACATGTAAAAATTTTACTAGAGAGAAAATACAAAGATATTTTAATACTGTCATATTACAAACATTTTTTGTACCTTAATCAAAAATTAGGATGCAGTTGCAAAATTTGCAAGTGACACTTTCTATAGGATTCTTCAACATATTTATGTTAGTCTTCAACTAGCTTTCACTTTCTTTGCCTTGTCTTTAACACTTTCGTCACTTCTACCTTTAACTGCACCCTCAAACTACCTAGTCACTTTCAATAGATGGTATGACCTTTATATCTGTTATAACTTCCCAAATAGTAATATTCATATCCACATCAGGCCATGTGGCATCCTAGATGGTATTAACTCAATTATACATTTGTTAAATTTAGTGTTAGTGATTTCCTTTAATTCTCTAGTAACTTTTTTCATATTCGACTTAATTCTAAAAATAAAATCAATCATATCATAGACAGTTGTTACATTTGTCTCATTATTACAATAAAGCAAAAAACTATGGATACCTCAAAATATTGTCCAAAGAGGAAGACCATTCTTGCCACTCATTTATAACTCCATTAATATCTAAGATAGTAGGAGTAAAATTAGGAATCCCCATGGCAATTATCTTCATTTTACCTTGGATCAATTGTATTTTACTTGAGAAAAACCTATTTAATTCTTTTACCCTATTTATCATCTTCCTAACATTGATAATTACCCCTTTGGGCAATTCTTTCTTTTGAGGCAGGAAAGGGACCAAGTGTTGGAAATATAAGTTGAGTAACTCAGAAGGGAGGCGTGAATTAGTTACCACTAAAATAAATCCTAGATCTCTTAGATGTCAGTACAAAATAAGCTTAGAAAATTGAACTCTATTGATGCTCAACAAACACACAGAAAATTGTTGTAACTTGGTAAACACTAAAAATGCTCAGCAAATACTTAACATGAAAATATTAAGATGTTATCTAAGATTACTATTACTTTAACCTAGGTGCAAACACATAAGAGAAATAACATGAACACATTTGACACCAAGATTTAATGTGGAAACCCAATTTGAAAAAATCACCAATTGCAACTAGTTACTAATTTTCACTCTTTTGAAATGGGCCCTATTAGGAAGGTCAGCCCTATTAAAGGTTACAAAATACACTATTAGGTGTGACCCTATTAGAGATATTAATCACCCTATTAGGAGTGGCCTTGTTAGAGGTCTTTAGAAAATTCAATTGAAATGCCACCTTGTTAGAGGATTTACAAGTAGCTATTAAGCCAACTCTATTAAGAGATTTAGATAACTACTAAAATGGTTAGAGAGTAACAATGAGATGAACTGATTTTGGATGCAATTCAATTGCTTCTTATAGATCTCAATTCTAGATTGTATACTTGATCAAATGTATCTTTTCAGATTCCACAAGGATATTCCCATATCCTTCTGATTTACTTCCTCTTATCATCATTAAATCTTCAATTATCTTCCATTTTTTCACACTTTCTAAATCTCAACTTGACCTTATATTTATATTTTTAATATTTTCAAGTCATCTGGAATATAACTTAGAATAATTAATGATAATCACCTTAGTCAGCTAGAACCAATAGATAATTCAATTGAACTTAATATGCCAAAACAACAAAATCCTTTGTTAGCCGACCTTGCTCGGTAGACACTAACTCAGAAATGATTTTACTATGTTAATCAAGTGAACTTGGTCAATACTACATATTCACAAAGTTCCTTTGGTAATTGAGTGAGCTCTGTTTATTCTGGTTCCATCCAATATTTCCTTCATTAACCAAGTGAGCTTAGTTAACACTCAACTTCCGCAAACTTTCCTTTGGCACTTGATTAAATTCAATAGATACTATCTTCTAAACTAGGAAAATTTTGGATTTCTTGGTAGACACAGGAAACTATCTTCAATGCCAGAGTGAGCTCTGCATACACTAATTAGAAATGATATGACAGTTTGTGTAACATCAAAGATAATGCATAATTAATCAATTATTTCAACACCAAGCTATCAAAAAATTATGTGTATGGCCCTCACATTGTAAATAAAGGGGATACCAAAGCTCGTAATTGTCATCATCAGGCTCCAAATTGTCTTGATTTCTCACTCATTAATAACCATTTCCTAGCTCTCTCCCAAATTTTTTGTATTAGCTTTTATCTAGGCTTGGTCTTTCACCTCTATGATGGACCTAGCCACATTTCTACGGCTTCTTACCTCTTCATCCAATGTAGCTAATATTTTTTCCAAGACATAAGTCCTTTTTAGCTCCTCTTCATATTTATTTCTAGGATCAATGGATATGCTATATATTTGATACGTTTTTCTCCCAACATATCCATTTTTCCCTTCACCATGAGTAACTTTGTGTTCATCAAGTTATGTATCCAGTCACTAGACATAGTATTGATATTCTATAATTTAACATTTCCTTGGGGAGATTTTTTAATCTCTATAAGGGTTGGTTTATTTCCTTTAGGATCTATACTCCATACTACCATTATCTTGTTATCAATATTGAAACTAGACCCCTACAACTCACCAACAATGTTTGTCTCTTCAAAATAGACTAATTTATATTGCTTCCTTATTTGGTTGAGCATGAAAGATGAATTGATCTCCCAACCTAGGAAAAGAGGCATCCCACTTCTATTTACTAGCTCTCTCACTTCTTCCATAGTGAGGATCTTACTATTTAGGTCATACTCCTCCAACCTTTGCACTATTTCTTTAGTTTTCTCTAGCAAATTTCCTGGTTGCAATTGTAGGGTAAGCTCATTTTGCTTGACCCTATATAAGAATGATTTTAATTCATCTAATTTTATGAATTCATCATCCTTCATAAATTTTTAGGTTAGATTTATTATGGATTTTCTCATTCTTCCCATCTTACTTCAACAAGAAGTTATGCCTGATTGTGTCAAAATATTGAGAACCTCTAGGAAAAAATTATAGTACCTTCCCTTTGACCTTATTAGGGATCTTAACCATCTTTTTTCTTTTCTCCCCTTGACCCGATGAAAATCTCTATGGCTAATAATCATCTACATTAATATTTATAACATTCTCTTGCTGAAGGGCTTGAGGCTTTGTTTTGTCTTTGACTTTTGTAGGTACTTGTGCAATTATCTAGTCAAAATTATTCAAGCACTTATTATACCTATCCAAGTATGTTGATTCATGATAGAAATCATGGAAAGATGAATTTTCTACCTTCATGCCTTCTTCTATTCACATTATTTCTCTCCAATTATAGGTTCTATCCCTATAAAACTGTATGTCTAAATAATTTATTATGCAATATTCCTCCCAATTTGGCTTGTTGTTAGGGAGGCTATATTTTCTCATTTAGTTAAGATCATGCCTCACCAAATCATTTGGATCATAGATCCTGGTACGGGATGTAGGAAGCATAAATTCAACAATTCAACTACCTATTTCTTCTATTGCATCTTTTCCCATGACAAAATCCCCTATTTGTTATTTTTGGCTACAAACAAGACTTTCCTAATAGTAGGGCCCAAATACTTCTTGTTCATCATAAGTAATTTCCAAAAGAATTAAAGTTCTCCTAATCTCTCTGGGACATTTTTAGGTAGCACATGAGGGGGCTAAGGACACCCAAAAACCCTTATTATAGAAAAATTTCTAAACAAATAAAGACTAGCCCAGTCATGGCTCATTACCCTATCTCTAGTAGGACATGTAGATAGTCTTATTAAAATTATTACTCCCCTAGTATTATCTATGTTATATTAGCTAGCATATTTGAAATTGGAAAAACCAAATCATTATAAAAAGTAATAGCACTAGCATAAGGATTAAACCTTTGCTAGAAATGAGTCCACAACTGCACAGGTAGGTTCTCTCCATTCTCC
Source organism: Cupressus sempervirens (assembly GCA_028749045.1). Taxonomy (NCBI): domain Eukaryota; kingdom Viridiplantae; phylum Streptophyta; class Pinopsida; order Cupressales; family Cupressaceae; genus Cupressus; species Cupressus sempervirens. The sequence goes on along the minus strand of CM053783.1, from coordinate 190,693,150 downwards.
TTAATCTCATCATGCATCTTGCTTATGATATACTCAACAAAATCATATCCAACATTATGAACTAGGCCCTAGACATCTAGAGCCATAATGTATATATACCCAAGGGCATTCATGGTACAATCTACTCCCACTAGTTTGTTGATCGTGAATATGGTGTATCTAAAGTATTTGTAAAAGAATAAAAGTGGCATAATTTTTCCTACCTTCTTTAGTAGTTCACCCTTTTCCTTCTTTGCTTTAGGGATGTGTCTTCTCTTAACCCTTCCAATAAAGAAACATTTTTGGCTCTTAAATGTTCCATTCATTTTTTCTTTCTAAATTGGCCTTTTCATAGGTCCTCCTAGGTCAAAAACCTTAATAAAAGTCTCCCTATCTAGCCTACACAAGATACTCATATCCTTCTTATGAAATCCTTTAGTAGTAGGATTATACGATTTGATTAATGAATTCATCAGATCAATATCTATTATTACCTCTAACATTATAAAATTTTCCATGTTCCTCATCCAAGGGTTGCAGATTGGTGATTTCTCAAACTTGTTATTAGAAAAATACCAGAAGAGTTCATTCACATTGGTGTTAGGAACAATAGACTCTCTACAAAAAGAATATGGAAATTCATGTTTTGAGAATGGGAAGATCCTAAAAGAAAGTATACCCAATCCTCTACATATAAACTTGTGAGATTTAGTTTTTCCTATTCACCAGCTTATTAAGACTCTTCTACATCAACTTGGGCTATTATCTTGCCTTCTCCTTGTGCTGTGATTCTACTCTTCAAACAATCTTTGTCCATATCAACTCTAAAATTTTTAAGTATCTCTACAAATTCTGGAAAATTCTTAGCACTCAAACCTCTATCTCTAGATTATGCAAAATAATGTAACTAAGAAAATCACTAGTTGATCCCACGATAGTGGGCACCACTTTTTGACCAATTTTGACTCTGAAATAAACATTTTTAAAATAAAACTATTAATGTTTTGAAGATGACATAAACTAGTGATTTATAGTACTTTGTTCCCACTTTGTAACCATATTTAAAAAAAAAAATTTATGTAAGTCAAAATTTTCTTCTCACTCAAAAAGTGGTACATATTCAAAATTAATATTTTTAAAGAGTGGTAGTGTTCTTGACAAGCATAATGAGATAATTATTTTGATGTTGGATTTTTAACATCAATATCTAGAGGATCCATTTGGTTTGATTCATTTTAGTTGAATATTATATAGTGTATGAAGTTTTAAAGTGACATCAATCATAATTCAGACATGCATTCATTTTGACAAGCATGACTTGAACTCAATATATCATAAATAGATTTTATTTTTTCAATAGAAAGCTGACTTAGTAACCTATTACCTAAATATTTTTCAAAAAAAAGACCTAATTTACAAATTTTCCCAAAGTGTTAAAGTTAGTTGATGTTCAATCATTAATCAACCTGTAATGAGTTAAACTCATATTTGAAAATTTTAATGAATATAATACCTATTAAAATTATACCAATTGGAAAGATTTCTCTGAGAAACATAATTTGAAAATTTTAAATTTAAAGTAGGACGTCATTTGATTGCAATTTTGAGGGTCAAAAGGACATTTTAAAAAAAATTTCTGAAAAAGAACAAAGTTTTTTATAAAAATATGTTCACGCAAACATAAATTATATGTTCCCACAAACATGTTTTTAAAAAGTGTGTATCTAGTTGCAAAACTTTTTCATTATATGTTTGCACAAACATATACTATTATGTTCCTCTGAAAATATAATGAAAAAAGTTTCACACAAACATAATTTATGTGTTCGCGCGAGCAATAGAGTTCATGCAAATAGTCTTAATTCAATTTTTTTTAACATTTCCAATTTCATTTGTTCCATATAATGTTAGATTTTGGTGACTAATCAGGGAAGTATTGTAACTAATTTTAACCTTAAAGCAACAAGAATACTTGTATAAAAGGGCTTAGGGTTAGGGATTGTTTCATTGTGGGTGGTGCAAAAATTGCTTCTTGTGGTAGTATTGAGTTATAATGGATTATGGATTGTAATTAGGTTGTAATTACTAGATTGTAATAATATTGGACTTTTTGTTTGGTGGACATAGCCCAGGGTTTGGGTGAAACCTATTAAATCTTGGCATCTTGTGTTCTCCTTTGTGTGATTCAATATTTTTTGATATTGTTTGTATTTGCATCTAATTGTTATTTCTGTCTCTCATTTTTTTCGAACAAGTGGTATCAGTGAAAGGTTTCTTTTTTTCATTTATCCTCTATATAAAAGTCTCATGGTTGAGTGGGAGTCTCACAGTTGAGTGGGAGTGATGGCAGAGGAGAGTAAGCTGAGGGTTGACAAGTTTAATGGGAAGAAATTTTAGTTATGGAAGATGCAAATGGAGGACTATATTTATCAAAAGGATTTATGGAATTTGTTGGAAACATAAACTAAGAACCAGGGAACTATGACAAATGAGGACTAGGAAATTTTATAGAGAAAGGCACTTGGAAGCATTTGGTTATGCTTGGCAGCATTGGTGACATTCCACATTACAAAAGCAAAGATGATGGAAGAGTTGATAGAAACCCTAGCAAAATTGTATGAAAAATCCTCTACTTCAAATAATTTATTTCTCATGAATATTTATTTGATATAAAAATGGTAGAAGGTGGATCTATTGAGGATCATTTAAATGAGTTTAATACTGTTACTAGTTAGTTATCTTCTATGGGTATTAATTTTGATGAAGAAATTAGGGTTCTCTTTATTTTGTGTTCTTTGCCTAAAAGCTGGAATGGCTTGGCAATGGTTGTGAGTAATAATGTTTTTGGATCTAATACCCTAAAATATGACAATATGATCAATGTTATTTTGAGTGAGGAAACTTGTAGGAAAATGTCTAGTGGATGTACATCAAGAAGTGCTTTGAATGCACAAAGCAGAGCTAGAACAGCTTAGAGAGGAAATAATTCTAGAAATTGTGGAAAATTGAGAGGAAAGTAAAAGGGGAAGAGGTCTTAATTGAGAGGACTAAATGACTACTAGCACTATTGGAAACTAGGGCATTAGTTGAAACATTTCTATACTCAAAAGAAAAATGGAGGTAAACTAGAAGGGAACAAGGAGGAAAATTTGGTAAGTAACAAATCTAAAGAGGATTCTTTTCTTCTATCTTTAGAAAGTATTGATGATGATGAAAATATTATGACAAGCTAAGTTACTAAGATGGGAGGGGTGAATCAGTAACATCTGAAACTTTTATCTCAATTAACAATTAATCCTTTATATGAATTCTAATCTAACTTCATACACGAGAAACTAAAAACATAAAAGTATACATAACACTTTGACACATAGATTTTGGGACCCAGAAAACTTCCAAATAGAAAGTAAAACTAGGGCAGTAGTGATACTCACAAGCTTTCGTACTACAATGTAAAGTTGGCCTATTAAGGCTTACATTGATCACTTTTGATGATCTATCCTATTAGAAGTAATACAGAATGCTTGGTCCACCTTGTGAAAGGATTTACAAACATACAATGAAGTATGCACTCAGTAAAGAGATTTACATAAGACTATTAGGTCTACCTTGTTAAAGGATTTGACCGATCCACCTATTAGGATGAAGTAGTAGTTGATCTTTGATCTACATCTTGGTTTGCTGAATGAGATTCCTTTGACTGTACAAATCACCTTGCTATATAGATGAATCTTTTTTGCTCCTTATACTGTTGTAGCCTTTTTAATTCACACGTCTTCTCTTCTATGATGATTACATTACTTCCTTTTTGATTCCATACATATATTGGATGTGATACAATAAATTAAATATATATCAATCCAATTACATAATTATAAAGTCAGCCACATTACAAGTTTACACAAATATTACAAAGTCAACTCAAATGTAAACACTTGGGTTTTGAAGACTGACTTGGTGAGGTTTTGATAATTGACATCCACTATGAATGCTTGGCATTGTCACACACTTAGTAGATGTATAAGCTTGGTCCATACTAATCACTTCCAATAGTCTTGATCTCTGTCTACATTGATGACTTGATGAATACTGTGAAACTTGTCATATAAACTAAATCACTTGGTTACCATTGCATAGCTCAGTAAACACTATCACCTTGAGCTCAGTATAGACAGAGTCACTTAGTTAACATTGAGTAGCTTGATCAACACTAGACTCACATCACATCAACTACAAACTTAATAAACACTACACAACTTGGTTTGCACTGGTAAACTCAACATAGACTGAGATGCTCAGTTTACGCTACTAATCTTCACAATAGTTGTAACTACTCAACATACACTAGAGGTTGTTCAAAGGACTCAATAGTAATTTTAGGAATCCTGTGCTTCTAGATTTTGATTGTGCATCTTTTTTGAGCCAACATTTTGGGTCACACTTCTCAAATCCTTACTAATCTATTGCCCTAATGATGGTTCACAGAGTGTGAGAAGCATAGGATTAGTACTATGGATTGTGGAAATGCATTTACAATTAGTAACTGTAAGACTAAGTAGCAATTGAAATGCTTGGTTAACACTATTAACTACACAATATGCTCAGTATAAAATCACAATCTAAATATGTGAATGTCACCAATAATAAACATGACTGGAATGTCAACAATCTCCCCCTTTGGCATTAGTGACATAAACACTTATAAGTCAAAACTGAATTATCCATCACCTTATATCTCCAACTTGGTAGAGTATACTATTTTTGATATTTTTCATAATTGTTTATGTAAAGGATACATTGATGTACATGGTAATGCTTCCTTCAAAGATAATATATAGTATACTATACATATAATATATATTTCTCCATACTTTCTTATAAATTTTCCCCCCTATCTTTTTACATCTTTCTCCTCTTTATATCATCTTATATCTTCTCCCCCTTTTTATCTCCTTATAACTTCTCCCCCTTTTTGACATTAATGCCAAATAATTATGCTATATGTATTTACATAGTAATGCCAAAATGAGACAAGAAATCTAAACGTACCTTTTGTATGATTGCTAAAGTCTTCTCCCAATTCTCTTGCAAGACCCTGCATGCATGCAATGCCACCTACAATTCTACTAAAATTTCAATAATATGATCCAAAATAGAGGGATTATTATCATGGATGAGAGTTTTTGAATAAGCATTATGCTTTTGCAATGCATCCATGTTGGGGAGTATCATGTTTTGAATATCTACCAATGTAGACCTGAATCTTGCTTCTTCTCTAAGAAATTTAGTCTACATATCTATCAAAAAGTGATCTTAAAATGTAAATAGCTTGAACTTGGGTCAAGTTGTAATTGCTGATAACTTTCTTTAACATCTTCATCAATCTTGGACAATTTGTCCTTTATTTTTGTAGAAAAGTTGTGAATATCACATCGTTTTCCAAAAAATAAAGTTACATTTGTACAAGAAGTTTCTAGAGAACCAAAAATAGTAGGTAATTCTACTTGGTAAATGGCAATTTTTTGAGCAATGTGCTCTAACACTTTATTTTCAAACTTTTTCTTTTGCTTTCTATAATAATTTATCTTGTCCATCTAGATCTTCATTATACTTTTGGATTACTTCTACCAACGAAAAAAAAACTAGCTGAGAAGAATACATCTCTATACCTATAGCCTCTACCAAAATATTCTTGGCATCCTCAATGATTTTAAATTCTTTATCTCTTTATTCTCTTAGTCTCTATTGCTTGGCTTTCTTTTGGAGTAATTCTCTAAAAGTTTGCATTTGATCAGGAGTAAGTTTTGAAATATTCCAATTTGGAATCACAATTTCCTCATGAAGATGAACATCCTCCTCCTTTTCTTTACCTTTATCCAAAAATTTTGAGCTTAGCTGAGGTTGGTCTCAGCTTTCGTTGCACTTATTGCTTGTGTAATTGGAATGGAAACAATAGTAGAAATAGTTGGGCTTGCTACAAAAATTGACACTGCACTTATTATAGAAATACTAGTATAAGTACCTATTAAAATAAAAATTGATGTATCCAAAACTATTGAAGAGTGAAGAATTTGTAGCTCATTAGATGAAGTACTTGGTACATCAGTCAATGATGTACTAAGCTAAATTGGTGCAAAGATTGATTGGATGGTTGTGCTTGGAGTGTTGGACACAATCAATCTTGCAGAGGTTGTCTTCGTGCTTGATGTTGTTAATACTTTACTTGGAGAATGAGGAAGTGAGGCTATAACAATTGTAGCAATGTTAACTAGGTTGGTTTCCTCTATATCTTGAGTTTCTTCCTTCATAGCCTTTTGCTCCTGTGCCTCTTTATTATATTTGTTATCAAAATGTGTTGTCTCTTCATCATTTTCCTTTTCAACTTTTACTTCTTTATCATCATCATCATCATCATCATCATCTTTGTCACTTATGCTAACTAGAAAATCACCCACTTTATAAAGAAGATATACATTCTTCCATGTATTGTTGCATTCTTCACAACATGCTCTATCTTTCATCAATACAAGGCAAGTGTTGAATTTAAAGGTTAGTTTTTCTTCATTCTTCTTGATGGATTCCTTCACCTCCTTGTTAGTTAGGCTTTGCATAAGCTACCTTAAGGTTTTCTCATATATATCTTTAGCAACTTTCTTTTCAAATTCCCATCTTGGCTTGATCTTATCCATCAAAACACTAGGAATCTAAAGCGTAAGTTTATCAGGTGAGCATTTCCACTTACCCATTTTATCCATCACCAGATATTCAAGCTACTTCTAATCTACTTTAGTCTTGATCTCATACTTCAATGCCTTGAAGTTGGTTATGCCATCCCCTAATTGCAAATCCTTCAATCTATCCTAGAAGGTGGGTGGAGGTTTCCTGAATATTATGTCTTCTCCTTGTCTAATTTCTTCATGGAGGATCTCCTTGTAAACACTGTAGTAGATGGCTTAGTAGGCTTGGTAATGAATACCTTGCCCTTTTTATTTAGTGGCTCTTCCTCCTTTTATTTTTGCTCATCCTCTATTTCTTCATCTTCACCATTTCCCTTGGTTAACAAAAGAGTAGAACTTGTTTTCAATTTGGAAATTCTCTTCTTTTTTTTATTTATTGCCCGAGGGAGTTTGATCTCTAGTTCTATCCTGGCCTTAGCTTCATTATATGTATCAAAATAGGTTACCTTAGGATCAATTGATTCATTAATCAGTGCCTCGATAATATCTTTTTTTTCATCAACATTAACCTCATATCCAAGAGGTTTCAACCCATGTAATTCTAGGCCTAACTGCCTAAATATATACTTTATCACTATCTACCATAAAACATATATCATCCTTGTAATTCTCAACTAGTTTCTTGGGGATTTAGAATCTATTATTAATTTTCACCTTAAATGCATCAAAATAATTATCCATAATACTATTATAATTTTCACCCATCTTAGCAATGTACTCATTAATTTGATAGAGTAGATGCACATATTTTCTCCATACAATAGTGCCTTTTGAAGGAAATAATTTTTGAACATAAAAGAATAAGCATGTCAATAGAGATCCAAACTTACATGGATTCTTCTTTGATGTTATAATGCTTTCCATGTTCTTGTTGAATTGTTTCAACAATATCTCGACAAGGTCAAAAGAAAGGTTGTTCTTGACTATCTTGTATGCCAAGTCTACTGCCTCACATGACACACTATTCAACCTACTTCAACTATAGATCTTGTGTGCAATAACATGGATGCCAAACCTTAATTCCATATCAATTGTGCTGCTTATTTTCATACCTTTCCATCCCACTCTACTAGGGCTTTCTTCTCTAGTTCAGATCAACCTAGGGTTTTGGTCATCTTAGCTTTTACCAGCATGGGGAGACTAGTGATCTTATGAATCATCTTCTTCATGATCAAAATGGGTCGCTCCAACCATAGCTTTCCATTGTGCATCTAACTAAATTCATGGGGCATATGAGGAATATGGGTTAATCCTTTAGCCTCAAGATGTTGATGTTTAGGTTTCAAAATGCCATTCACACATAACCTTTCTAGTGTTTCATCCATTTCTAGTGTACCAATTTCTTGCATTGCACATTCAAAATGAGAATGAATGTCATTGATTAAAAGTACATTGGAAGGGATTTGAGATTGTGCTCCACTTGGCTCAAGGGTTTTAGTGATTGCAGGAGTGAGCTTGAAGTTTGGTGCCTTCCATTCTACACCACAAACTAGCATATCTGAACCTTGGTTTACCTTGCTATTGGATGCCATCTTCACTCTGTAGGGTTTGAGAGAATTTGATGGTTTTGACAACAATTTTCTCAAATCACTTGAATGCTCTTGAAGATTGAATTGTGCAATAGCTCTTAAAATATTACAATAAAAATGACTTCAATTTCATTCCTTTTTATCAAAATTTTTCATAAATGCTTGGTATGAATGTTAGATCAAATTGATAGATTGTCATCCACTTTATTTTATTGAAGACTCGGTGAAGTCTTCATGATTCGGTAACCATATGCGTTTTGATTACTCTTGACCTTGCCTAGTAGAGTCTATAACCCATCCTTGCTTAGTAAGATAGTAACCTAACCTTTCTCAGTGATAACTTTCATTTGTTACTCAATGATCCCTTTTGCAACTTGAATGCTAGTTTGGATCTTTCATCCCACTGACTAGAAAATATGTTTGATGTCTCATTTCGTATCACAATTCTAGCACTCCTTTGAGAGATGAAGTAGAAATGGTGGAGTCACTTAATTCTTGAGTGACTTGTTGATCATCACTTGGATTTTCATTCTTAGTAGACTTTGGAACCCATTGTTGTCTCATCTATTTTTTGATGTTATCAGCCTTGGCCTTTTTTATCTTCAATTATTTTAGTAATCATATAATTCTTGGCAAGATGATGAAGTTCAGTACAAATGAAACATCTTTTAGTAGTATCTCTTTTCCTCAAATGATGCTTTACACAATTCATTCCAATGTGTCCAATTTCTCCATAGTAATGACATCTACACTAGGTGTTGTAGTCCTGACCATATATAGCTTTTACAATATGTTCTGCTAGATTCAATATCTTAGTTTTGCATTCTGATGATTTGTGTCCATATTTCTTACATTTGTGACATTTTCCTTCAAATCTTGGTTTTTATTTGTATTCATTAGCCTTATGACTATGTTGATTGTTAGTGTAGCACTTTCTATTGAATTTTTCCTTCCCCTTACTCCATAATTTGTTTGATGTATGACCTATCTTACCATAGTGATTGCAAGTAGATCTTTGATTCTTTTGAGCTCCTTTCTTGGATGTTTCACCTTCTTTTGTATATCTAGTTCCTACTTTTCCTTTTTGTCTATAGAGATTTTTCTCATTCAACTAATTCATGTCTTCTTGGGATTTCATCATTCTTTCATTGGTTTGCCTTTAAACATTTAGATCATTCTAAAATCTTTCATTTTCTAACCTTAGATGTAAGATTTCTTCATTTGCATTCGTGAGTTGATTTATGAAGTCAACTTGTTGAAGGGACAAATGTTGAATCTCATTGTCTTTTCCTTTTATTTCTTCTTTTATCTTGTTTTTCTCTCCCATAACTTCACATAGTCTTATTGACTGAATTTCTTGTTGTCTTCTTAGTTTTCTTACTTCTTCTTGCAATGAACCATTCTTTCCTAGGAGTCCCTTGATTGCTTCATTGGCTTCTTCTGGGCTACTTGAATGAAGGTCTTCAATTCTTTCTTCAATGTAGAGATGATCATTCATTTGAATTGCAAGATCTTTTCTTCTTTTTTAGGATTGAGAGAGTTTCTCTTTTTCTTTCTTAAGTTGGGCAATAGCCATTTCCAAAACTAGCTTCTCATTATCAAAAGCCTTGTCAAGTCTGAATACCTCCATTGCCTTTGATCTTTCCTCAAGTTGTTAAACGTTTCACTGAGAACTACAAAGCTTTGGTACCAATTGTTAGAAATATTATAAAAAGCTAAGTTACTAAGAGGGGAGGGGTGAATCAGTAACTTCTAAAACTTTTATCTCAATTAGCAATTAATCCTTTATATGAATTCTGATCTAACTTCATACATTAGAAACTAAAAACATGAAAGCATACATAACAATTTGATGCATAGATTTGGTGACCCAGAAAATTCCAAATAGAAAGTAAAACTAGGGTGGGGATGATACCCACAAACTTTAGTATTGTATTATAAAGTTGACCTGTTAAGGCTTACATTGATGACTTTTGGTGATCTACCCTATTAGGAGCAATAAGGACTGCTAGATCCACCTTGCAAAAAGATTTACAAACATACAATAATCACCTAGACTATGGGCCCCCATTATTCAATTTATCAATTTATCAAGTTTCTTGAATCAATGGTTTGCAATATTTTATTAAATCAATTTAAATCAATTTCTTTGATCAAATTCAATTATTTTTTTTTCTAAGGTTAATCATTTTATCATAAGTCTTATTTAATTAAAAGAAAATCTCCCTTTTAACTAAATAAAACAAGTCCCCATTTAATTAAAAGAAAAACTCTCTTTTAATTAAATTCATCCATATTTAATTAATGAAGAGAAAAAACCCTCTTTTAATCTAATTAAATATTTCCTATTTAA